>WBMV01009006.1:1401691-1565410 GCA_013396655.1 Campylorhamphus procurvoides | reverse complement strand
CGGCGGCCGAGACGGCCGGTGAGTGGGGCCGGGGCAGCGGGAGGGCAGCGCCCGGCCCGGGCCGGCCCCTCCGCGGCGCAGCGCAGGCCCCTCGGGGCCCCCCGCCTGGGGGTGGGAAGGGGGCGGCGGGGATCCTCTGTTTCCTGGGGGGAGTAAAAACTCTCTCGTGTTTGCACTTCGGCTCCCGATGCTTGTTTTCTGCTCGCGACCCTTTCGCTCTGCATTCCGGCCGGCGCATTGCTGCGGGTCCCCGAGAGGCGCCGCGGATGCTGTGCCGAGCTCCGCGGAGAGCCCAGCCTGGCTCGGGTAGCTGCTCCCGTTCCACGGAGCCGGCTGGGGGCTCGGGAAAACCGTACCTGAAGGGGCTTTTCTTCCTTGAGCTCCTCGGGTCCGCCGGTGGTGTCACGCAGTCGCTTCTTGACCCGGCAAAGCTGAAACTGGTGCCGCGCTGCCCGTCTGCCGGAGTAGGCTGGCTGGCAGCACTCCAGCAGATGTGCGTTTGAGTAAATATTGTAACAGTTTTTCTCCAGACAGCTTTCTGTTTGTTTGAAGCTGTGTTGTTGTAACTATTCTTGGTGGTTAAAACAGGAAAACCCGTTGTTTTAACTGCAAAACCAGACGAGAATGATTTGTGTGTAAACCATCTCCTTAAATAAGTTGGGCTTTGATCCACAAGTCTTCCCCTGTTTTGCTCCCTCCGAAACAAGTCACAGCCTACTTTTATGTACAGAAAACCGAGTTTTAAGATAGTAATAATAATAGATAGTACATAAGGTCTTGCAACTTTAGCTGTGTTTCTAGATGAGAAATTGAAGTAGTAATTCCGAGTGATGTCTAGGTATTCTCTTCCAGTGTGACCAAGTTGACTCATTCAGAAATGTGGGGTCTCTTTTTGGTTGTTATTGGATTTGGGACTTGCAGGGTCACTACCTGTTTACGTAAGGAACTGCATTGGGAGGGCTTCCTCATTCCTATAAACTATATCATTTATGTAAGAAAATAAAGCCCTTTAAGAGCTGCTTCACTCTGGAAAATGGTGCTTGTATGTGCATTTGCACTGTGTACTCTGCCCTTATTTGAATTATGCTGTGGATGTTAGGAGTTTGGTAAACACAAATGTGTGAGGGTCTTATGTTTTGTTTTATATCAGTGTAGTATCTTAATGAATATATGATAGGACCCCACAACACAGGGAAAAATGGACTGAACAATAGGCCTCAACACTTGTAACATTATGTGTTCTGACATCAATGGGAGATGAGGGCACTCACTGCCTTTCAGAATGGGACCCAGAATGGTTTTATATGATTAGGGTAAGGCTCATTCTTGTCTTTTTGAGAAGATGCATTAATGGTACTGGTGTACTAGCATTCCCTAGGCGTAAAAACAAAGTTGTAAAACATGAATGGCAGAAAAAAACAAAATAGTCGTTGAATGTAGTAATGTTCTTAATTTTTAAAATGCAAGTTGGAATTGCAAAATGTCTCGCAGCACTGTGTTCTGGAATAAAAAATAGTTTGATTAGCAAAATGAACTATATCCTCTTTGACTGTGTTCAGGAGGCTAACCTGAGTTAAATTAACATCTGGGTGGGGAAGGATGTTCTTCTGATGTGATGGGTTTTAAAATGTTATTGCTTTCATTTATCAGTGATAGTAAAGAGCTAAGTTGGAGAGTTACGGATTTGTTTTCTTTGTTATAAATGTGTTTCAAAATTAGTTCATAGGAGATTGCTGACAGCGAGCTTTAAGAATAAACCATAGAAAGGTAAAGGGCCTGAGCCTTCCAAGCCTGTTGTATATATATTCCAGCATTACTCCCCTGAGGAGGTCTTACGGTAATTAGTCATGAGACTGCTTGTGTGCCCACTGAATACCTCTTATAATTCCTGGCCTATGTTTGAGTTTGTCCTGGATATGTTATGCAAAGAGTTAATGTTTAAGGGTAACTGTGGTAGAAGGTTCTTGTTTGGACCTGTATTCCAATGTAATTTGGTTTTATTGTAATATCTCCTCGTTGGAAGTCTGACCACCCATCTTCTCTTCTGCTATTTGGGAATTTTACTCCTTTTTACTGGGGGTATTGTAGGTGGATGAATCAAGTCACTCTTTGAGTTTTGGGGATAGTAGTAAAACGTAAATGTGGTAGCTCTAACTGTTGGATTCTATATTTAAAGCCTCAAGTGAAACAGTCTCTATTATGTTAAATACCTCTTTTCTTAAAGGCAAAATATATATATCTTTGATTGAACCTATACACCAGAACTACTTTTTAAAATTACCATTAGCATATGTAAAAATGACACTTTGTAATGTTATACTTAATTTTAGAATTGTTTGGAAGAGAAGGCTAATACAACGTATGTTCCCTGAATGCTGTTAGAGATGAAATTATTTGTAATCAATAATTTCATTCAGTGGTGTTTGTTAATTTCTTTTTTTCAAGTGTACTGCTGTTCTGAGGGAAGTGAGAAGGTAATTAGCAGCATGATTTTGTTCAAAGCTGCAGTATTCAGCATATAGTCTGCTCGCTACCATAGAATTTTTCTCCATCCATTTTAATGTGTGCAACATGTACCATTACTTTCAGTTTTCTTCCTTCTCATTTTAACTATTGCTTCCTTTTGTACCTTAAAGGCGATGTGTGAACTCAGAGGGAAACTCAGGTTGTTATTTATACCAGCAGTTCTTGTGACTGGCTGGACAATGTAGAGCTGACACTTTTATAAGTATTTATCTGTGCCACATGGAGGGAAGTAAACAACTGCTCAGACTGCTTAAGGCAAGTAACTGGAGTCCTGGTAGCTGCTGTAATACTTTCACTCTGTGTTTACACATAGCTTTTTTTTTTCTTTAGTGTTTCCGCCAGTTCAGTCCTCATTTAAATACATTTGTCTTCTGTAGTGGCTTCTAATTGCTGATTTTAAACCTAAAACTGGATAGTAGTTAGTTTCTCCAATTAAATGTATGTTTTCAATATATGGGGTTTTTTTTCTAATTTGAGAGTAGTGTGCCTAACAGTGTTAGTAAACAGAGTGCAAAATCTAACGGGAAACTACCTTCTGTCAAAGCAGAAGCTGAAGTGAGTGTGATTTGCTCTGTTTCATTTAGTTGTGTTTAGAGACTTCAGCTCCTCCTTGAGTAAAACCTTTGATTACTGCATTGCTCTTCTTTGTTAATACTTGTGAGAAATTGGCATTGTCCGTGTGAGAGTGACTGCTTGGTTGTTTTAAAATCTCCTAGTATTTTGCACTGGGACTAATTCTTTAAGTACTGTGCTAAGTGTTTTTGTTTATTTATTTGGGTGTGAACTGATGGATTGCCATTAAATAGTTGATTTGGCCAATGACCTCCATCATTCATCTGAGAAATCCTTTATCCTGGTAGAATAACCTGTCCTTTCTAATGTGAAAATAAATTACTTCACAGCATTCAGTTTTCTCTTAGATATCTTGCTAAACAGATAATATTTCACTCTCACTATTGACATCATGTAAATTTTGTGTCATGAAAGGCATCCAATACTTAAATACAGTGGAAGATACTCCATTGTGGCAAGTAGTATTAAGATGTATTTTCTTTAAATGTAATTATAGGGCCAGAACAGAAGTCTAAGGAAACTATGTAGCCTTCATACTGCTTTATATAATGTAGAGCTTTATACTTACATTTTTGTGATACTAAAAAGGTGGGAAAAAGGCAGATTTGGTTGTTGAGCTTGGAATTTGTTTTTTGAGATGAACTTGTGGGGCTACAAAGTGCTTCTAGTGCTTTATCTTCAAACTGAGTAGATTGCTGAACTTAAAAAGCTTCATTACTGCTTTCACAGTTATTAAAATTTTTAGTTCAGAATTTCCTTTTGTGGTAGCATTTGGTCTTCTGCTTTTCTGTACCCCTACATCTGTAGTCAGTGAGTGTATCTCTGCAAGCTTAACCATAACATGCTGGCTTTTTTATTGTAGGGATTTAGCACCATTTTGCATTTTAAAAGTAGAGTGTATTAGGTTTTAGAGGTGCTTTATTTAACAATTTCAAGATGGAAGTTTAAGTTATAAAACTCAAAATTGATTGCATATTTAAAAATATCTTTAAAAGGGCAGGAAGGAAGGAAAGGAAGACAATGGTTGTAGATTGACTTTGGAAGTTTTTCTTCTGTTGTTTATTAAGAATTTTTTCCTGATTGTTTGGTCAGATATCAAGTATTAATTTCCAGTCCAATATATAAAGTTCTAACTTCTTCCTCTTTTTGGAGGGATTAGTTCAACTTTCTCCCTCTGCTTTGTGTATAAAGAAATGGAGCGAGTTGTTTCAGCCAGTATGGGATTTGAAGTCACAAAGTTTACTTTGAAAAATTGCAAAGTCTTTCAGCATATTCAAAAAACAAACACAAAAGGCAAGGTCTGTAAGTAGGAATTTAAGAGGTGGAGAGCTGGGACCCACTTCTCTGGCAGCACCAAGGAGACCCAAAAGAAATGCAGCAGTTCCAGGATTGTCCCTGAAGAGGTGGAAGCATGACTGCTTGGATCCAGTGCTGGGACCTCTGCACTGGGCTCCCTGTTCCCTGTCCCTCATAAAGTGCTGACTGATCCCCCACAAAACATTGACTTCTGACTGGCAAGAGGAGCTTCTGAGCAGGAGTAAGAATTTGTGGTGGTGAGGAGCCACAAGACTGTCTGGAGTAAGGGTGTGAGATGGGAAGGTGGGATGTGAGCTCCTGTAGGACCAAGAGAGAAGGGGGGCTCAGGATGCTGTGGGGTGAGGTAAGGGGTGAAGACAGTGGAAGTGCTCAGAGATGAGAATTAGTGCTGTAAGTGGGCATCCCTGGGGAATGGAGAGACGGGAGAATAAGGAGAAATTGTAAAAGCAGGATTTACTGACTCAAGGACCAAACTGACAATTTCGCAATTAAGTACAATTTGCACTCCCTTCTGTTGCTGAAAATTGAAGAGTGGGAGAACTAGAGCAGTATGTCTGGGTTTTTCCAGACCTGTTATTAGTTCCCAGGGTAGCTTCACAAGTCTTGTTAAAGGATTTCTTAAGTTGTACTGATGATAAAGCAGGCAGCATTCAGAAGTCACATTAGGAGAAGCACAAGTCTTCAGCAGCACTGAGCAGTAATTAAACTCTATAAAATAAAAAAGTGTCCTGTGGTAGTTTTGCAGTACCTGTGTCTTCTGATGACCTCAGGGTTTTGGTATTTCTTGGAATTGCCAGGCTGAAAATATGCAGGAAGATTCTGGGAAGTGTTCGGATGGGTATTCCCAATGAAATGTCTAATGGCGATAAGTGAACGGAAGTAGGCTCTCAATTCCAAAGAACGAAATGTGTGTTTTAGTAGTTCATAAATGCCAAGGGTGGTCATTCTCAATTACATTTTTGCTGTGCTCAGAGAGGGGGTAGAAAGAAACTTGGCCACAGTAAAGTCCAGGGGACATAATTTTCGTCAGAGTAAAATGAATAGTAACCATTTTTTGTGCTATTGGTGCAAACAGCTGTCAAACTGCTTTGGACATGCACAGGACTCGGTATCTTAGAAAATTAGATATGATCAGTAAGAAAAGCCAATAACTTTAACTTGCGTCTTATTTATATGTTAAAGCTTAAAGATTGTCTGGCTCTTAGTTTTCAAGTTGTTAGCTTGTTCTGATTACCTTTCTCAGTCTCACTGTTGTCTTGCACCTGTAACCAGTCTTTGTCTCTCTGAGTTTTTTGGACCCCTTGTCTAGATAGTGAATACCTCAGTCACCACGTGGGTAGTGACTTTCAGTTTTCCAGTTTTCTTAGCAGCCTGCAATTTAAGCCATGGTTTCTTTTTTTTTCCCCTTTGCTACTTGCTTTTGCCACTTTCTGGGGGTTTTTACCTTTATATCTTTCTTTTTGCTTCATGGCTTTCCTTGCTCCTGTTAACTGTTATTTCAGTTATTATTTCCTGGCATTAAAATTCCTTATTCAAAACCCCAGTCATTAGAAAGATAAAATAAGTCTTGATAAATTGATTGTAATGATTTCTTACGCTGTAAAATCTCAAGGCCAGAGGTTGTATCTTTCTGAGCTGTTCAGTTCTGGGCTGGTTTTGACTGGCATTAAACCGCACTGAGTTCTTAGCTCATTTTGGATGTTACAGTATGAAGCAATTAGTTCCTTTTAAAATTGGTACATATATCTTAAAATACTGTACATATAATAGTGCTAAAGCATTTCTTTATGTAAACTGTTCATAGTATTGATGGAGACAGAAAAAAGTTAGTGCATATAGCTTTGTAAAGCTCTGTAAAAAGAGCTATAGCAGTGAAGTTGAGATATCTAGGCTTCCAGATTATATTGAGTAGTCAATGCTGAAACATGATTTGTGACCTTCAAGATGCAAGTCTTTGTCTGCTTTTTTGTGAACGGTGGTTATTTAGTACTGAATCATTCTGGTATAGGAGCTAGAAAGGTCACAATGACTGGGCTTTGGCTTGAAGCTAACCAGTGCTTTTGTAGTGAAAGCATACAAAGATGCTGTCCCCTCAAGAGACTAGTATTGTTAGTGCATCTTGAATGTCAGAGCCTGGCTCTTCCAAAAAGACAGTATTTTGGAGTTCTCAATGTTATTCTGGTATATTAACTCTTGCCAATGAAAGACAGAATTACTAAAATATTGAAGGAGATCCATAGTGCTATAGCTTAGAAACCAATTCACAATACCCGGTGCACAATGTTTGATGTGTGATAGGTATATTCATACGCTTGTCATAGGTTGTGATACTGGCAGATGTGTTGATGATGATGATGGGGTAATACTAGCATCCCTTGCTATTGTAGCTATCAAATCAGGTTAAATTTGGGAACTTGTGTTGTAAGCTGTTGTGCAAGAGAGTCTGATCTCTACACAGCATCCCTGATAGGCTTCAGAAGTGGTGACAGCAGACGCAGTACCTGGAATTGGTGGCTGTTGAAGCACTTGGCGACTTGTGGTGAACACTGAAGGATGTTTTTCTTTACAATGTGTGATTACTGAACAATACAGAATAACCTGCTACAACTGAAAGACCCTTCTTACCCAAATTGGTGTCAGAGCAGCTTAAGAGCAGCCTATTTTGTATATATAATGCCACCTTCTTCCTCACAACTTCCGAAACCTCTAATTTCACAGTTTGTGTGTTGAACTTCTCAGTACTTTACTTGTTCACAGTGTTAATAAGGTTTTTTTTTTGGAGAGCTGCATTTTGTGGTTTAGAAAATTCTAAATTTTTTTTTCTAATTGACTGCTGAATAGACTGTATTTTAAATAGGGCATATTGCCCTGATTAAGATTTCCAGACATGCAATTGACCTGTAGTTGGAGAAAGCAGGCAAACAAGAATGTAAAACCATTAAGTGTTTCAGCTGGAGAGTTGAGGGGGTTGGGTAAAGAGGATTGTTTATTTGCAGACTTTATTTATAGTTGACAATAAAGCAAAAAACTCTCTTCCTCCACACCTCCAAGTCCTCAAAGCCCATGTTCTTTAAATTCTAAGTTAGCTTTCCTAAAACTCCATTTGGGAGCATTCACACTTAGAACTATTAATGCCTAGTGACAACTTTCTTGTCTCTTGTGCCTCATCTCCTTTCACATTATCTTTTTATTCTACCTACACATACTGGCTGATTCATAAACATGCTTATTATTCATGCACTTACCTTCCAGCGTGTGAGTAATCCCCATTTATATGCATCAGGTTAGGCATGTGCAAATGTTGGCAGAATCCAAGCCTTGCATTCTGAGCTCTTTGGATTAGACAATATCTTCAGTAAAGTACTGCTTGTGCCTCGGAAAATGAGGCTGATGGCTGTTTACCTCTCAGTAGTGCTCAAAATGGACTTTGTGTGGGAAATGACAGTCGTGGTGTAGAAAGAGAGGTATTTTCCATACGGATGGGTGTAAAATGTGTTTGGAATTTTGGACTCTCTTGGTGTAAGAGAGCTATGTTCTTTTGATACTGGTGCATCAAAATCCCTTCCCAAGTATATTCCTTTTTTTTTTTTTTGAGACAGACCAGCCAACAAATCTGTTGGTTTTCTTTAAAAGCATTGGAACTTTTGGATTGGGAAATAAAGCTGGTCTAGAAAATACCCTTAGCAAAATTACAAAGCACAGCTGTCAAAATTGTTGCATAGATGTTCATGTTTTATTTTAATAAGCATAAACGATATTTATCTTCTTTATTGTTTCTGTTTCTTGTTTGTATTTAGTTTTCTTGTAGGTAGCTTTCTCCTATTGCATGCTTTTTGTAGAAAAATCACTCTAGGGAGAGTTTTGAAACTTGGGTAACCATGTGATCTTGCTCTTTTTGGAATACTTAGATAATTTGAGGTTGCCTTTCGCAATTATGAGCTTGCAGAAAGAGAGGTTGATTGAGTTGTTGGGAGTTGTTCAAGTAGAAATTGACAGAAGATTGACAGAGTTTTTTTTAATGACTTCTTTCAGATATGAATCTTGTTATGCAGTTTTAAAGTTCTCCTAAACGCTTCATGCATGATCTTGAGAGCGTTTGCAGTGATTTTTAAGAAGGTCTGCTTCACATTTTAGATCATTATGATGTGTTTTTTTAGATGGTGTGCAAGTGTGTGTTTTTAATGGAGGTGAAATCAGGTTATCTAAAGATTTTATTTGAGGCTATATGCATTACCACAAATACCCAGTTATCAACTTCACTTCTCAATCTATAAAATAGTCATTAATGTCCAGTCTGGTTTTTCCTTTCTGAGTGAGAGTGAGGTTATTTGAGAGTTTAACCTTTAACTGAAGATAGGATGTGTTGTATTTTTAATAGATTTTTTTTTTCAGTTTGTTAAAGGCCATTTGACTTAAGTAGGTGTGGCTAAAAAAATATAAAAAGCCTAGGTCTGAAAGAGAAACAAAGCAAACAAAAACTAGTGACAAGAACCCTAACAAACAAAAAAGTCTTAAACAACAGTAGGCTTCCCCTTGTAATTGATCAACTGGTTATTGCCGTCTGTTGCTCCATCATGTACTTCTGGAATAGCAATGGACTCTGAATGAATGCTGTAGGGATACCTGATTTAAGTAATAATAAAATCACAAAATGCAGTACTAAACCCACTCAAGATCACAAAAGAGGTATTCTCAAGAGGGCATTGACTTTCAATTATATTATTATCATCTTGAAGTGTTGGTATTTTTCCCCTGGTTTTAGTCGAAAGGAGTATGAAAAAATCAAACTTTGCTGTTCAACCCCCTTTCCTCTTTCTGTGGCAATGGACTTTGGGATGCTCTGACTGCATATTTTTTTCCCCTTTGTGTACACTGCCACAGCTTTCCTTTTCTGCTCTGACACTGCACAAGCAGTACTTGTTCTTTGACTGAAGAAATTAAGTTTTTGAGACTTCCAGTTGTCATTAGGGCACATTAGGAAAGGCCACTTTCTGTAAGATGCATTGACTACTGCAGCTTAATGGCCTGACTAGTTTGCCTTATTGGGTTAACCACCCCCCTCTCTCCCTGTTGAGTAACAAAAGGCTGACTTAGGGGTATAGACTGCAGACATGAACTTTGAGATATATGGCGAGTTATTTTTCTAAATCGCTGGCCTTGAAAATGTGTAGGCTAGCACTTTAAGGTATGCTACACTAGCTCATGTTTCAAATGTATTCATTTGTTACGCAGGTTCATGAACCTTTCTTGTTTTTCTGACATCTTTGCAGTAGTTGGGAGTATTTCACAGGCTGCATTGCTGCAAGTGTCAGAGCAGTGTTTTGACTGAGCAGAATGTTCCTTGGTAACACTGAGAAGTAGTTTCAGATGGAGATAGTTTCTGCTTTGGGATTTTAGGACTTGGTTAGAACACCAGGAGTATTGGTATTAATATAAAAATCAGTAAAAACCAGCAAGAAATATTTGGCTGTCAAGGCTGTGGCAGTGTTTTGTACAACACTGTTCAGTCGAAACCTGTGCGTAATGTGTGTTGGACTGGAAGAAAACACAATGTGTAAATGCTGAGCTGTTTTTCTATGTCTGGCTGAGTTGATCTTCGGTGATATGCTGTGTATACATGACTTGTGTAAAACTTCATTTGTCAGGGAGTATCCCATTATATTGTCTAGAATGTCAATTTGATTTTTAGAGCCAACTATAGCACATTCCTTAAGTGCTGCAAAATGCCAGGTTTTGATACTGAACTTGTAGACTTTTGGGGCCTCTGATTTCCTTCCTAGCAGTGATAGCCAGAAGGCAAAGGCAGACTGGTGAAACTGGAAGGATTGCAGCATAGCTATTGCCTGGCTACAGTGATGAGGGCGTGCTGCATGTCCTGTGCTACACCGTACCCTCTTGTAAGGAATGTCAGGGCACTACACTGCGTTGTTGAGCATCTCTGGAAGGTTCTTTTGTTTTCTTCTGCAAGTCTGCATTGCAGTAATGCAGAGTCGAGTTTATTGGTTTTACTCTGAATCTGTTTAGCTTTCTTATGGGCATGAGCCAGATCGTATCTGAGGGTTGCAGTAGCTGAGGCGGAATTCACATAAAAAGTTCTGTGAATTCATCTAATCAAATGCATTGTATGTGTATGTTTGTGCCTGGAAATTTTTAATAGATGATTCTTTTGTAATGAGAAATGCTTTTTTTGGGGGAGGAGGAGGGGAGAAAGGGACAGGGGAAATCTTTATATTGTAAGTAGATGAGACTTTTAAAGACTACCTTTCTCTTATCAAAATAATTTTACTTTTTCCTACAGTGCATCCAAAAATAAAGACTTCGTTGTAGTACGATTGCATACATTTGTTTCTGTGTAAGACACAAACCCACAGTAATCACTAAAATCATTTTAGATAATATTGTAATAAGTCCCTGGTCTTATAGCATTGAGAGGAGGTAACTTTGGATCATTAGGGCTGTAGGATTTTTGACCTTGGGGATTAGGTCATGAGGCTGTGACCTTTGATTTAATTCTAACTAGTATCTGGTGTGGGTAGTATCTGCACTTTATGTTATCTGTTTCAGAAATTCATCAAAAGTATGCTTAATTTTCTTAATAATTTCAATGAAATGTTGTTAGCTTATGGAGTAGAGTCTCATCTGGCTGGCTCATCTCTGTTATCTATTTTCTGCTGTCCTCATGTGTTCTTTCAGTTCACATCTGGTGTATTGTAAAGATGGGCTTCTCAGCTTTTCCCACTGAGTACTCAGTGTCTTTTCAATGATGATGGCGGTAGGAGACCTGTTATCTGTATGTTATCTATATGCTTTGTAGAAGATAAACATATAAGAAAGAGTTTAATATGACAAATAATTCTGCATTCCCTTATGAGATATGCTTACATATTAAGGACAACTTGTTCAGTGAGACTCAAAAAGAAGTCGTACTTTTTTGTAAATTAAGTAGGTTTTGTTTTGAAGAAATCACATAGGACACAAGTACCTGATGTTCATGTTATGAATTTGTTTTGGTTAACAAAGTTGCTTTGAGCATTTATAAATAAAGGTAATAAATGCTGTGGTATGTTGGGAAGTGGAAATGAATCCAATCTGGTGATTGGATTGCAGGGTACACCAGTGGCTAGGCATTTTCCAAAAATATTTTTGAAAGTCCTTGAAGAAATAAAATTTTTCTTGAGTTCTCTTGTTTTGCTGGACAGAAGTGAATTATAGAAGTTAGTCTTTCTGCTCCAACAGGGTTTTTTTGTGGTTTGTGGGTGTTTTAAAAAGTGCATGTATAACTGTAGTCTTCTGAACATAAAATTGGTGTTTGCCAAAATGCTTATTCCTATAAGACCTATGATAATTTTTTTTGCACCTATAATTTTTAATTCTAATGCACTTATAATTTTTTTCTTCTTTTTAAAACTCACTTCAAAGTGAATACTTAGTGGGTTTTTTGTCTTAATTTTATATCAGCCTGCAGCAATTTATAGAATTCTTCCTACACAGGAATTACCTGAAGACTAATTTTCATTTAGCATGGGTTAATTATCATAATGAAAACATTGAAATACATATATATAGTTTTTCCAATAATTTGTTTCATATCAAGAATAGGATTTAAATAAAGTAACTTTGAGTCTTAGAAAGTTTCATTCTATTGTATCAATTAGATATAGTACATATCTGCATATTTATCCAGAAGTGGCATCATGGGGAAAAGCTCTTATTCTGAGTCTTCTAAACAGCTCTGTGTTTATTATTAGCTTCATTAAGAGTGAGCCTGCTAATGCTTAAGCTAAAAATGATAATTAATTGTTAGTATAAAAAAGAATTAATTTCAGTTTAAAATAGTGCTCCTTAAAAATGGCACTTTAGCTTTCTTTGTCAGCCACCTTCTGATAATTTTATTTCAGCTGTTTTGTGGATGTCTAAACTGAAAATCCATCATTACTGGTGTCAATTGCTGTGCTTTAGTTTCCTATTGCAAAAATAAGAAATAAACATCACGGAGGTAGGCCTAAGAATGTTGTTGATGGAATGATCACCTCTGAAGGACACAGGGACTTGTGCCATGTAGAAGAGGGAAAGCGATGTGTATTGAGAGCAGGATGTGAATAATGTGTTAATGAATTATGAGCAACTCATCACAAGGGCTGCTTTCATCATTGAAATCAGGTGGAGTTCTGTAAGGGGGAAAATATATTATGGGCAATTATGTGCTTGCTTAAGCCTTGAGCTTGTTGGCAGAGCTAGATGACTTTTCATAGGCTCAAGTTGGCAATGGGATTTAACACTGTTTTCAACTTGCCTTGCAAATCAGGTGTTTGGTGAACTCTGTGTCAGAGGAGAGCAGGCCAGCCAGCCTGGACTTGGGGTCTCTGCTTTGTAGCATGAGAGGAGTGATGATGAGCTTTTAGAGATTCAGAGCTGAGAGATGGAGATTGTGGTTGAGAGAAGCGAGAACAAACTTGGGGAACTTCCTCTGCGATGGTGACTGTGAGCTTTTCCTGGTTGGTTTGGTACAAAGTTAGTTAAGTTAGCTGAGATTATCATCACTAAGTTGGAGTCAAAACAAAGAATTTCCTGACACATATAATAAGTGCTAAAAAAAGCTTTTTATTTACCAGTGCTGCTACTGTCGTTGCTGCTCTAGTAAAGTACATCTGTTTTTAGCATATCGCTTTGAACACAAAAGTTAAAGGTCAGGATATTTGTTATCCAGGGCTTGAGCATGGCCAGATATGCAGTGATTTGTAATTGAAAATGTGTATGAACACCCTTAACTCTAATGTATTATAATTGTCAGTTCATGACCTCAATCTAAGAATTTGCCTCTTTTACCAGGGTTGACTTCCATTACATCTGTCTATGTTGTGATTGCTTTTTCAGCTCCTGTGTAAAACTCATAAAGAAAGCTCTCTGCAGTGCATGGGAGATGTAGGTTGGATGGGATAACCATGATAAAGTGGTTCATGCAGATTTGCTGTTAATCTTTGGTGCTGCTCTCAGATAAGCAAATGGTTCATGTATGATGGTGGAATGTGAATTGACTGCATTATATGAAGACAAAATATTCTTTTTTTGCTGTGCTTAAATGCTACTTGTATTTAGTGGAAACATAATAACATTTAAAGTGTGCATTCTTAGTACTGTTTTCAGACATTAAGCAGAAATTCTTCACAGGTTTGCACTTAGTGGAAAATGTCAAACTACATGCCTGAGGTCTTCCTCTGGGATATTCCTCTTCAGTTCTGTTGCTGTAAGAAATTATAGAAGTATAGTTGAATTATAGTTGCTATACTAGGTTTAGACACAGGATTACAAAATCTGTCCTCTGAGTCTTTCATGTGAGAAGTTGATTCTTAGATGGAACAAGGTATTTTTGTGTCTTTCTTAAAATTGGTAAAAATTGCAAATTTCCATGGATGCATGGATTTTGATGACAGTAATGAGTTGAAGACTTCCGGAGAGGGTTTCTGTCATTTGGAGGAAATTAATATGTGCATGCAAACACTGTGACAGAGCAAATCATGTATTACAAAAACATAAATATTTTGCCAAGTTACAACATATTTTTTTTTAGAATATATGTTCAGAATTATGTATTTTTCAATCTCACTTTACAGGTTCAGAATGATGGTAAAATGGAGTTTTACAATTAGAGAGGTTTGAAGGAGGGAAGGCAGGAATTTATCTTGAAGCACACAAGTGAAGTTGGGAATGCAGTACCTACTCCAGCACTCGGTGAGACAGTGCAGCCTGCAGAAATAGGAGCACAGTTGTAATTTCTTCAAAATTAGTGCCTTAAAATACATGATGCATTCTCAAGCCAATGTTAAAGTGCTGTGACTGTATCACAGGAGCTGTGTCTTCCTGGTATATTTTGACAGAAATAGCCTACCACCCTGTATAAAGAAGAAATACAGGAAAGCCTGCAACCTCTCCCAGTGGCTTAGTGCTGATGGACTTTGTAATTACATCTGTCTGTCTCCATCTGTACCCTGCTTGGCTAGAGGCTGGATTTAAGATTAATTGCATGATGGAGGATCCTGGCTTACAGCTATATCTTAATTAGAATTCACAATCCACTTTATATAAAAATATCTGAAAACTGTTTTAGAAAAAAAACACTGATTATAAGGGAAATGAAAAGATTTTGATCTTTCTCTTTTCATAGTTTGGGAGTAACTTAAGCCATCGGGTTTATTTCTCTCTTCATTTTACTCTCGTCTTCTGTCATCTTACTTGCTGCTCTTTGGCTTTTTAATTAGAAGGAAAATGCAAGAAGTAATGACTTTTCTGTGATCATGGTAACATTTCAAAGGTTATTGAATGCTATGAAAAATAGTGCTATTCTGTGTTTTAAGGTTTACTGTAGTTGAACATAGCTCTGATATGAATATACTGAATCCCTTTGTGTTGGGTGTAAAGTATTCTACTTAGTGTAATTAATCACATTTTATTATGGGAAATAAAATGTTTTTCATGATTCAGTTCTTGAACTACATTACTAAGAATGAACTGTTGTGGTAAGGGTCTTGCATTTAACTCTTAGCTTCTGGGGGTGTCCTGACTCAAATGGATCTGTTTCTAAAACTTGTGATTTGGAAGAATTTAATTAAATATGCAGGATTTAACATTTACCATATTCCGGGAACTCTTAAGATACCTTTGGGTAAAGACCAGTAGAGAAATTCTGTCTGCTCTAATGATTTGTGTAAGAGGAGTAAAAGAAGGAAAATACCCACTTATGCTTTATTTGGGTAATGTCAAGTGCAGTGAGGTAACTTTAGAATTGTTTTGGTGTTGGATTTTTTGTTGGTTTGTTTGCTTGGGTTTTTTTAACTCTGTAAAAACAGTGGTTTGATCCCAAGAAATTTTTCTTCAGGTGAAGTGTGTTTCACTAAGATAAACTCTTAGGTCTTAAAAAATAAACAAACAAAGGGGAAATAAAACCTGAGGAAGTCTTAAAGACCTTCCTTAAACAGCAACACTTAAAACATTCAGTTCAGTTTAACAAGGTACATACTCATATGCTCCTCTTAAGCAAGAGATCACTTCCTCTCTTGGGTCATATAAAGATATTGCTGCTTGTATGAGTTAAGATGATTAAGTATGGCCCTAAGGTTTTTAAACCAGTGCCTGAGTTCCTGATATGATAATTTGCAAACAAAATTTGCTTTCTTGTAGTGTGAGTTGCATTCCAGTTTGACAGCATTTGGAAGTTAAACCCTCTGGGTTGGTGCTTCCCTGCTCCTGTTGAAGATTCTGTGTGGGAATCATCTTACATGTGAAAGAAGATGCTGGACTGAAAAAAAAGTGTGAAGATATTTTTCAGAACTTGGGGTTTCTGTGTTATTTGGAGCTTCTGTTAAGGACCTGAATTACAGGATTATAACTTTAAACGTTTCTTAAAAAATTAGGGGAATGAAGTTTGCTTTTTACCATGACATAATGTGTTTTGAAAGTACAAAAATATGCAGATTTATATGCTGATTGTGTAAACAACTCTGTTTTTCTATTTGTTTTTGAAAATGCCATTTGTAATATGTGGTCACTGTGAACCCCCAGGTCCAGGATTGCATGAAGATCTGCTGCAAGGCTGTGTGACTGTTCAGAGTAGCTGACTCAAGATAATCTCTGATTAGCAAGTGATCTTTAGCCTTAGTGCTGGAGCCACGCTAAGAGTGAAGAGGAAAGAAATCTGGAGGAGACTGAGGGGAGACCTCATTGCAGTTGCAACTTCCTTGTAAGGGGAAGAGGAAGAGCAGGCACTAATCTGTTCTCTGTGGTGACCAGTGACAGGAGCTGAGGGAATGGCCCTCAGGGAGATTTAGGTTGGATATTAGAAAAAGGGGAGGTGTAGGTTGGATTTTAGGAAAAGCTTTTTCACCCAGAGAGTGGTTGGGCACTGGAACAGGCTCCCTAGGGAAGCGGTCACAGCACCAGGCCTGCCAGAGTTCAGGAAGCGTTTGGGTAATACTCTGAGGTGTGACTCTTGGGAATAGTCCTGTGCAGGTCTAAGGGTTGGACTTGATGATCTTTATGGGTCCCTTCCAACTCAGCATGTTCTGTGATTCTCTGTAGGGGCACTGCAATCTTGGCCCTATTTTTTCTTGCTTCAGGTCTGTCTTTAATAGTTTTGCATGCACGTTTAGAACTGGTGGTTAAATGAGGGAAGTTGCATCTTGAGGAGTGGCATTACCGAGAGGGAAGATAGTCCTTCTGGGACAGTACCATGGGATTGAGCTGATGAGAAAGGCATTGCTACGTGGTGGTATAGATGGTGTTGATGGTGGTGGTGTCTTCAACAGAGAAGAAAGCACAACTGAGCTTTATAAGTAGTTATGTCTTCAGTTTATGTTTATGGCATACATACAGAACTCGCAAGCCTTACTTTGTGCTGATTATGCTTTCTGAAAGGAGTGTAGTATGTTATTGCTGCAGCTTGGGTGTCTTTGGCAATAGGGTGTGTTTTTTGTCCTTGCTATTTAGTCCACAGTTGTTCACCCTCTTCCTCATCAGTGTCTCAGTTAACTTTGTCACCTGATTATTTAAGAGAAAGAACAATAGTATCTGCCCTTTACAAAATAAAATTGTTGTACATATGTTTAAGCTACCTAGCTCATCTCAGGAAATGCACTTTAATTTTTGCAGTAATCTTCATGTAGAAAAAGAAAGCAGCGTTGAAGTAATTTCCCTAGATCTGAGGTCAGCCTGAAGGCTAATTGCACAGAGAAGCCAATACTACTGCTTTATAAAGGGGTTGTACTGCAGTGCTAAAATTCATCAGTGAGTGACCTCTTGAAACTCTGTAACTCTACACCCACACATCCTAATTGTCTGCTTAGGTCACAGCCAGCCTTTGATGTCCCACAGACCACGTAGGGTACTGGGCCAACTGGTTCAGCTGCCGCCCTGCTGCTGCCTTACAACAACAGCCCTTTGTTGTGCCCCGGCTGGTCGAGCTGCTTAAGGACAGAGAGCTGCTGGCGGGCCTTGCACTGCACTAGAACCTGTGCTTTGGGTTACATTCCCGCTAGTAGCACAAAGTCCAAGGAATATTTGCAGTGTGTTTTGTTTGGTTTTGGCTGGGAAGGTGTCTGCTCTGTGCTATATGCACAGCCTGAAATGTGACAGTAGTTCCTGGGTGGGTTAGCAGACAGACTTTTCAGTCTGTGTAACTGCAGGGAATCTGCTTGTGTTTTAGCTTACACCACTGATGTTTTTTTTTTTGTAAAAGCTTATTAGAAAGTGGTTCGGTTTTTCTATTTGATTTGGTTTTTTAACTGCTTCTCTTCAGCCACTCTTGGACAAAAAACTTCTACTCCTTTATAGTCAAAACTGACTCAAGAATTTCTTTTCCCAACCTGGGTAGATAAATGTTCTGGTGTCAAGAACAAAAGTTTAAACAGAAGAATGTTGATATATGCACAGTCTTCTGATTACAGCTATTGGGAAAAGCAAAAATTTGCGTGGTTACAGAGATGTTGCTTTTTAAGAATATTGCCATGCCTGGAAGCACATGAAGTGTTTTGAACCTGTATGTAAACTGATCTGCATGCAAGACATTAATTTGTGTTGCTTTTATTCAGGCATTGCTCTTAGGATTTAGTTCTGATTTTACAGCTTCTTGCCACTTTAATATAAGCACGTTCTGCAGCTTGACTACCAGAGTTTCAGTAATACTTGGGTGTTCAGTGTACATAACTATAATTTCTTTAGGCCACCCCACCCCACAACATTAGCTTATATTTTTAAATCACAGGGACTGAGCTAAATTGCTTGATACATAGGCATAGAATATATGTTGGCACATGTACAGTGCTTGAAAAAAGTAGTATGGCTGCTTCTAATAAGACTTCCCATGTGCTTTTTTTTTTTGATAGTTTCTTATTTTGACTTTGTTTTCAAGCTTACATGACCTTAAGCTTAGGGCGTATTTCATTTTGTGAGTACGCGCTTGCTGATCTCATTCAACCTGAAAGCAATGCTGAAGAGTGCAACAAATACAATTATGGCTATAACATAGTAGAAATGAGGAAAATGAAATGTTAGGTAGGCAGCACCTGAAACCGGGTGGTAATGACTGGTTACTAAAGAAACTTGTCTGGCTTTAGTCAGAGACCTGTTTGGGGAACAGGGACTTGATGAGGAAAACAATAGCAACGTGATAATGACAAAGCTTAGCTGGGTAGGGAGGATTTGGGAGTAGCATATATGAGATACTGTCTGTACAATCAACCTGTAATCTTTGGAGCTGAGAAGGAAGATGAGTTGGAAGAGAGAAGAAGCAGAAATGCATTACTGTAAAGCTGCATTGAAAGGTATTGGAAAGTTGAGTGGTTGCATTGGTGTTGAGTATCTTTATAGACTCTTTGTCAGCTACTCTTGTGGCTTTCTGTTTGGTTATGGAAAGGAAATAGTCAAAGGTTGTAAAAAATTCCTTTTTTCCTTTTATAATTCCTTTATTACTCTTCCCTTTTTATGACGGATTTGATTTTTGATGGCACTGATCTTCATCTTGAGCAGCAGATAGTTGTATTTCAGCCATTCTCTGCAGTAAGTAAAATAAAAAAGGTTGCTATTTACAGGCAAAAGCTAATTGAAACCAATTGCCAAAATTCCTTTAAAGAAGTGAAGACATTTTGACTGTCACATCAAAGTCTGATGTGCAATCAAGCCATTACTTTATGTGGTCCTTGCTAAGAATTGTACAGCATGGAAAAATGAAATATTCTGAGACCAAAAATCAGAGTTTAGTGGTTTGATTGTGTCAGTCATAACCCACTTGCCTCTTTCAGTGTTCAGTAGCACAGGAAGCATTTCAGCTGAAGTCGCAGCCACTGGGGCTTCCTGTGGTTGTGTGGAGACCAATTAAAAACCACATGTGGGGGAAGAGAATTCTTTTTTCATTGCAAGACAAATATTTGTGTCTTTGTTGTGTCCATCCCATTCTCAACCCAGGATATGTGTTTTGTAATCATGTATGTGCTGTGGAGTAATTCCTTCTTGAGCCGTATTACCACGTTAGTTTTGTACAGAACCAGTAGCAGGCCATTGAGTTGGATGGCTTTTCAGATTTTTTGTTGGTTCCTGTGCAGTCAGCTTTTCTAGAGACACCGTTAAGTGATTTCTGGTAACAGATTGCCAATAGCTAAAATGGCATGTTAAAAAAATTTCAAGCAGGTCATTGGTCTGCATATGTGTCATATTGACATAGAGTTTGATAGAAAGGAAAGGTCCTTCTAAATGTGATGTTGAATTTCTGAGTGTACAAGTGTGATATATCCATTTATGCCTTTCTCCGTTTATAATCATGTCTAGAGGATATAGTTTGCTAGCAGTTGAGGCTGGAAAATGAAGGCATTGCAAACCTGGCTTTGGCATCTAGGGATTTCTACAGGTGACTTCTGTGTAAACAGAGGTCTTGCTAGTCACCATCCTCAGACATGATGTTTTCATTTCTGTGTCGTCCTTCCCCTTACCCCCGGTTATTTTATTGTTTTAAAGGTCTGGTGGAGCTTTTCCTGGAAATCCCATGTGAGGGTTTGTGTTGGCAGCGTTCATGAAGTCTTCAGTTTGCAGCTGCAAAATCAAATGGGTGTTGTTGTGTTTTGGACATGAAGTGAGGGGCATTTGCTTTTGCTGGGCAAGTTAATTTATTGCCACAATGTGGGTTCTGCACAGTATGTGTCAAATGGGGCATAGCTGAAAGCATCGATTCTGAAGCTGCTGGAAGTCCTGGTTGATTGAAGGCATAAGTGTGGCTGCAGTTTGGAGCTGTTGTTTTTTATTTATGAAACTCTCTTTCATAATTGAGCTTATTAAAAAGAAAAAAAAATGCGAAAAAATTTTAATGAGAAATGTGAAATGTGTAGCTGATGTTGACATATTTTCCAGAGTATTTTGTGCCTACACATATACGTTGCTAGACATAACTGTAAAGAACACCCGTGCAGGACATTCAGATGATGGAGGTGGTGCTTTTACTGGAGGTATGAAGCCAAAATAATAGCGATTCTTAGTTCTCTAACTCATGCAATAGTGCAGTATTTCAGTAGTGAGAAAAGATTTCAGAATGAGAAAATGGCAATAAATTAACAGGGTTCTAAGTTTTGGAAATATGAATAGCATTTCAATCTCCATGCAGGCTTCTTGTTACACACACACACACACACACACACACATGAAGTCACTACAGATGAAAATAAGTATTAAATGGGGCACAGCAATTGTCTTCTCCTGGGGCTGTGCTGAGGCTCAGCTTTTGAGGAGATGATGCCTCCTGCAATGTCTCTCTCTTGATGGAAAATAAACAGAATGGGGACCTCAGTCCACAGGAAAATGTAGAGACAGAATCCTGGAACAGTGTAAGAATGCTTACCTTTACTGTTTGCTTCATTGACATCGAACTTAATTTATATGAGAAAATACATCTTATGTGGGAAATAAATTTTGCTTTTGCTGTATTTTATATTACTGTGTTCATGGATTTGGTAAAAGATGAAATGTTAGAATATACATTTCTCTTTCAGTCTAATAAGTGGCAATTGGCTCCTCTTCCAGTGGCAGCATTTTCTGTCTCTGCAGTCACAGGAATATGCAAACACATGAAAATTGGCTCCACCTGTAGCTCAGGTTTCTCCAGGTTCTCAATGTCATCCCTTTGTCAGCCGCTGAAAAGCACTCTTAAAGCTCCTTCTTAGGAAATTTTTGCTACATTCAATTCCTCTGTAGTATTTTTATTCAGATAATAAGCATAATTTTATAGGCTTGCCTTTCTAAAAAGCACAATAGTGCCGTATTGGAGCTTCTGTCTTTGTAACAGAGTAGGTTTTTTCATTCCAGTTTTTTTTTAAGTGTATACAAACCATGCTGCCAGATTTTCTGTCATTCACAACTAAACACAGAGACAACAGGACTTTTTAAAACTAAAGTTGTGGTTTGTTCTTCAGGGCTTCTGGTTTAGCATCTTATTTCTCTTAAAACATGCTGTTGAAGCTTTCATGTTGCTTCACTACACCCGTTGAAAGCGTATGCATCCTAAATTACAGTTGTAAGCTGTACTATCCAGGATTTTCTTTTTTTTGCTTTGAAGTTTCTGGAAGTTTTTTAGTGGAAAAAAGCCCATGAACTAACAGTAGTTTTCAACCTGATGTTTTACTGTTTAGGTTTTAACTTAGTAAGTGCTAGCATAATAGCAAAATATGTGGGAAAAATATCACCCATTTAGAAATTTATTGTGCCTTACATAGCTGTGATTTGTTTTCTGGATTTTTCTTATAGTGTTGTGGATGTGTAAAGTTGAGCTCTGTGTTTCAAGCTGAGCTGTCACGATGAGATCAGTGGTCGCAGTGGCAGGAGAGCTCTTGTGTCATAACGCAGTTCAGCATACATAGTTGAGAAAACTTTCCTAGTTATTCGTCCTAACCTTGTTCTTTGCCCTATTTTCACTTGATGCTAGCTGTGCTTATACCTTCTAGTCACAGGGACACAGGAGGTTCCTTCCAGTGCCCTGGAAGTTTGGCACAGGGAGCACAACACTCAAGAATGTGTTAATATTGGTATTTCCCCTTGATAGGTGAGCATTTCCTTTCACACCACAGAATTTTCTCCAGACCTATTCCTGCTGTTAATTAACATGCTGTATTGCAAATAGCCTATACTCCATTCTCTTTTATGCTCTTCTTCTGTGCCTGTGTCACTCACTACACTTCAGTGGTTTATGAATAGATTTACCATTGGAGAACAGACTGAGCTACTGTGAGTGGTATTACTGTGCTGGCTGTTTCTCAGGAAACTTTCTGCTTCCCATTAATTTTGGGGAAAATGCCCAGTAATTTAACAGTTCTTAAGGTTAATTTCTATTTTTTTTTCACGTTGAATATTGCTGGCTAAAATATCTGGCTGTTGAAAACCATCACTTATCTTTCTTCTTTATTTTCATTGGTTGTGGCAGGAACAATAGATGTATACTGTGCAATGAACAGACATACTGTGTTTTAACAGAAATTTTAATCTGAAATTTTAAAAGCAGTTATAATGTTTTCAGTCATCCCTAGTTGCATATTCGTGTTCTTCTAAATGTAGAGTACTGCACTGGCTTAAGATACTGTTGATCTTGACCTCAGGGATAGACATTTGGAATATTTTTTTTTTACAGTTCATAGTTTTGGGAAGGTAAGTCTAAACATAGTCTTGCTTCTGTGTATAAGAAGTGGCATTCTAATTATTTTTTAATTCATGTTTTAAGAAATTAAACAACCAACCTTATTGTCCGGTGCTAAAGCTTCCAACAATAAAATGTTGTCATTTGTTCCAAATGACATTGAATCAAATATGCAGTCCACCTGTCTGTGTGCTGCCACTTGTTATCAGTTAAGGTTTCAGTTTTTCCGCTTGAACATACACCTTCCAGAGACAGTATTTTGTCTTGAAAGGAAACAAAATGGTTTCTAGTTTTGAAAGTAGAATACTAGATTTCTGTGTGGGAAACATTAATATTCATGAGATGGTGGATATTTTGAAAGATTATCATGTGTTGTGTTCGAAAGCAAGGGCCGTGGCAGGGTCTTTCTGGTCCTATAAAAACTGGTCTGTTTGCTTTCAGACTAGAACTTGTCTTTGTCTTCTCTACTAATCAGACTAATAGTAATTGGAAGAGCTCCCCACAGTGATGAAAATTCTTACCTTTTTCTTGCTAAGACAAACAAAAATTAAGAAGTAGGAAAATTAAAGAGGCTTCAGTAAAAATATAAACAGTGTCTCGGAAAGCTATGAAAGATTATGATTAAGAGCTAGGACTAGATCTATTTCTATAGTAAGATAGAAGATAGGATACACCTCCACTTAGGAGGAATGAGAATAGTACAGGGGTCAGCAGGTTCCTTTGGGCTCTCATTTCTAGTAGTTGGGAAACATAAAGGAGTGTGGTTGTCACTTTCCATTGTATTCCAAAGTCCTAATGGACCCAGAATAATTTTGCTAATGCCAGTGTGGATTTCCTTATCCTGTTTCTCTGTGTTCTAGTAGTTGTTTTTCTTCCCTATCTGATAGGAGGGGAATGCTTTGTAAGATCCACTGTACTTGTAAAAACACAAAGCAAATTCCATGCCTTACCAGATGTGCCAGTAAAACATCATTGTCTGATCGTTTGATGTGTAGTCTTTCTGCATCTTTATCTTCTTCATTGCTTTGAAACATTGAGTCTTCTGTTCTCTTTACCTGTCCATTATCACTGCTACTTATTTGCTGGATGTTTCTTTTATTTGTATCTGCTGTTAATTTGTGTAGGTAATAAATGTGCAGTTATATTTCCGTAAGTAACAAATCATCCCAGTTCCCAAACTGTGAATGTTGTTTCTGATGAATTCTGGACTTTGCTGGCCAGAGGGCACGTATTTGCCATGAGTCAGTGGGAGATCATTTAATCTGTGCAAACCCAGGGAGATGCCATTTTAAAACATTTAAGTTGTGACTAGAATCATCCCACCTTGAAAACCAGATGTTGCTGATCCACTGCATCCAAAAGTTGAGTGATTAATAGTAGTAGTATTTGCTTAGTTATTATTTGTTAGTAATCATAGTAGTTATGATTACAGAGGTTCAACCTAAAAGTAGCAGGAGGGAGGTAAGTGCTGTAACCAGAAAGGGCACTTTCTGTCTTGTTTAAAACAGCATACTTCCTTAATGGAGGTTTTCGGTAAAGGAATGTTGCTTACTTCTTCAAAGTGTTTTATATATGTGGAGCTGGTGGCAAGTCACCAGCTAATGTATTTTTTTTCCTCCTGATAGTCTACCTGAAAGTAGTAACTTTGTTGCATTCATTTTTATATTGTAGGACTCTGATGTTTGTATGCAGGGGACTGAGATAGGCAATTCTAGTTGGGTGGGTGGAGAAGGTTTGTGTGGAGTTTTATTTGTATTCCCAAGTGTTAATTTACATTTGTGAATTGAGTCCCTTCCCTCTGATAATTTGTCTGGAGAATGAAGAAAAACTTACTTTATGAAGCTGAAAAATAAATTAATATGGCCACGCCCAAAATAAGAATGTTTGTGGGATTAAATCTTGCTGGGTTATTCCATTGTCTTCATAGTGAATATAGTAGCATATACATTATCTGACTTTGGTCTTGATCAAAAAAGTCTGGACCTAGATGAAAGTCTATAAAGTCTTAAATATTTCCTCTGGCTGGAAATAAGTTTTCTTTTAGTTTTCTTTTTCTTTTTTTTGACTTGGATTTCTTTCCCCTCACTTTTTTCAATTCTCCTAATTCTTTGCAATTTTAAGTGCTGATTTATTAAATATTTCTGGAAGGATCTCTGTGTTTTAAATAAAACAATCACCATAAGCATCTCTAATTAAGAAGCAAATTTTAAGTGAAAAGTTGCAGGATTTATTTTCCCAGCAGGATAAAGTGTTGCACAGGAAGGGAAAGAAATTATTAAATGGCCTACACACTATCAACTCTCTTTTCAGTTGAAGAATTTATATTTTCTCTGAAGTTTTCCATTGATGTTATTTGTGAAAGAAAAGAGGTGGTTATATGCGTTTGTAAAAATTAAAACCCTTTTGGGATTTGTTACATTGTGGATTTTGAAATGTGAACTCCTTTCTAATGGATCCAAGCTAATAGTCACACTTGTTTCTGGTATATCTTCTCATGCACCCAAAATGTCAATTTTTGGAAGATATTATCCAAGCAGAGAGATGTACTATTTCCCCTGAGGAACTTGTGGTTTACATCATGATTAGAAAAGATGGAATTGTTGAGCTGAGTTCCAGTCATCTGTTTGCTTTTACATACTTCATTTTACACAATTAGACTTCCTTTCTTTTTTCCACCATATATTCCTATTATTAAAGTCCTGCAATGACGTAAGAACAAATGGATGTGGAAAAGCAGTGATTGAATATAACCAAGTTGTTTGTGATTTAAATATCTTGAATATTCTTCATCTATCTAATGGCAGTGTAGTATCAAGAATACTTCTGTAGCAACAGAATATAATGCAGTACTATATGGGAATAAGGAAAAAAGTGGTGAAAATGTCTTCCAGAGAAGAGTTGCAGGATTGAAGATGGCTGTAATTCATGGCAGGGAAAGTTTTAATCCTGTGCTTCTAGACAGTGATCCTCTTCAACCTCTGCCTTTGGCATTTTCTAAGCACTTTTTCATGTTACAGAGTAGTTAAATTTTGTATTCATTGTAATGTCTTTCAATATTTGGGTCCTATGGGTACAGTGGCATTATAATTCATTGTAATTCACTTTGGGGTTTTTGGTGGGATTTTTTAGGGGAAGCTTTTCTTACCTTATAGGAATTGCATGGTTTTGATTATTATTTAATCAGTGCTTAACTGTATGTTGGTGTTTCATGCTGAAAGCAGTGTGTATGTGAGAAAAACAATGGATGCAATGAATGTTAACTTTTTTTTTGTTTTCTTTTAAACCCCCTGCCATTCTCCTTATGCTTGTTCTGTCCCCTGCACACCCTTGACCTCACTGCTCTCATGGCTACTGTTGAAATGGGAATCTAAATGAAGCTCTTGATCCTGATGACAGCTGCTTTTATTGACACCATCTCCTTTTGGAACTTCCCCAATATCTTCAGAACCTGTTCAAGGAGGAAGATGTAGAGAAGGCTGATGTTCTGAAGGTTTAAGGTAGAGAAGAGGTGTCAAAGCCTGCCATTAACCCTACACAGCAAAGCCTGTTCAAGGCTGCCTTTGGATGCACAGTTTTTATTGTTTCTTCTTTTGCTGATGTGGAGTCAGTGAAATGTGGATGTTTATATGGTTAAATGAAGAGGTTGCTAAGGGTTACACCTGACCACCTGACATGCTTATTTAAGGCGCATTTGTGCTGACATCACTAGCTGAACCTGAATGTTAAAACTGTCCTCACTTAACCTTCATGCCTTAAGTGGTGCTGATGGGGAGGCAGTAACCTTATCTGCTCCTCTGCTGTGAGAGATGTAGGTGAGAGAGGGTTAAGGGTAAACCAGACCTCTCTGACAGGCAGGTGACTATCCAAGCAAGATGGGTCTTGACTTGTTTATTGGCTTAGTCACCTGTCTTGAGTAGGAGGCCACTATTTCCCCCCTCAACAGCTCTGACCTTTGCTGTTTGGTATGCCATGGTCCCCTTCTGGCTGTAGTCTTCTTTCTTTTGTCTTCTCTCTTGTCACTGTCTTAGTGGACTCTAAGGCCTTGTATTTGCATTTCGAGTAGCATGCTGGACTTCAAGTGCATTTGCGGATTTTTTTAGCCTGTTTGTCTTCCGTGGACTCCAGGGAAAGTCTATTGCACTCCATTAAGCTCAGTGTGTGCTGTCATGTAATGCTAATGCTACTGCTTCCTGGTCAGACTGTGATTTCAGTCTTTTATAGGTACACTGAGTGCAGTAAGCTTTAGAACTTTTTCCAGAATTGATAAAGCCGATAGTATTTGTCTGCCTGCATTGCAGGCATTCTGCCGCTCCCCCTTCCCCCTTACAGTTGCTCGTATGGTGAATATCTGAGTTTTAAAAATCCTCTCCTTACTGAGATCTGCCTGGCTGACACTAGTACTTCAAGTTCCCACATATTCCTTGTCAGCTCACTGCAATTCCTTGCTTGGTAACACAGACTGTCTTAAAAGGTACTAAGTCATTAGCCACTTCTTGACTTGCTAGTTGATTTCTCCCAAAACAATAATTGCAAAAAAGGTAAAAGGCCCATCCAGCCCGCTGATGCCCTAGCTATGTAGGAAAAATCTTCTCTAGACTCCAAAATGGATTTAGTCTCCCAGCAGGGTCTGCCATGAAGGAGTTGTGTAAAAGATGAAGCCAAAAGAAGAAGCTACTAGGAATCTGTATCTAAGCAAGGAAACACCTTCAGCATTGCAAAACACCACGTGACTGCCTGCCCGCTCTGTGGAGCCACAGCAGAGGCTGAAAACATTGTCTTTTCTGGTCCTGCCATGACCCAGAGAGAAGGAAAAGTAGCAGCACTCATGTCCTGCAGAGAAGAGGCAAAAAGGGGAATGCGTACCATAAGTGCTTCCAGATGAGTTCCCTTTTTCTGACATTCTCTGCTCTTAACTCCCAGGTAGAGCATTCGTATGCATGAGCACCCCGGTACTTGGGGGAAGAAGGCTTTTTGTTTTGTTTAGTTACATGTGTTACTTTTGCCTTTAGGAACTTTAAGCAATGTTTTTTCTGTGTGTTCCCAGTGTGTCCGGGAGAGCTTGGCTCACACACAACACTGGCGGTGCCTGTGCCAGTGGAGGAGGTTGTCAGGTTCTTGCTGCCATCATCACAGCAGAAGGTTACCTCCGGTGAGGGATGAAAAGTTCTTGTGGGTGGTGCAGCTGTAACCAGAAGTGGCATGAAGTTCACTCCTGGAGATTTTTGCAATAAACTATTTTTGTAAATAGTTCATAGGTAATAGACTTCTGTAATAATCACTCAGCACAGCAAAGCACTTAAGGACGTACTTGTGTTGTTTGAATGAGAGCGTAGGTGTGGTTTCTCTTTTGTATCTGTGTGTTTGTCTTCTGAAAAACTATAGTCTATGGTTCAAATATATTCTTAATTGGTATTGATATCATTACCTTCTCCAGCCCCTCTTCTGAGATCACATCGGTGCTTGGAACTTGCAAAAGTTGTCTGGTTAAGCTATTAGCTTTGTGAAAACTAGTTCGTTTCTGGAAAGATCCTGTACAGATACACACAGAATAATTGCTCCAGTTTGTCTGGGTTTAGAGAGGGTTCTCAATCACTATGCCATGGATTTGATATTTCCTTTGTCTGTGGCACTAGTGTGTTAGTAGCATTCACACAGTTCTGATGACCTTCCTGTAATATCAGATGTCCTGAAAAGGACTTCAGACTTAAGTCTGTAGGTAACAGGGACTTATATCCCTTTTACTGAGTAGAACCTTGACTCTGTGCCTACAGAATAAATATATATGCATTTAACATTCAATTACTGCTGGCAGGAGGATTTCCTGATCTTCAATACTTGGAGGGGAATAAGAGCTGTATTTTTTGTTCTTCCTTACTTTTGCTATCTCAAATGAAGTAGACTGTCAGGGGAAAAAATTAACTTCCCAAGGAGACAAGAAAATGTAGATTAAGTGATTTAGCTTAGATATATGTTTTCTATTACCATTTCAAGTAACTGTTGCTGTATACAGTGACAGAAGAAGTTTGAACACAAGCTCACTTCTATATGAAAGTGCATATAGTTTTGTCTGTTGTCACAGCACAGCAAAGCTGATTTTAAAGCCCTTTACCTTAATGAAACCATCTTTTTTCCTTTGGCTTTTTCTTCCGAGTGAGGGTTCATTAGAGGCTTAAAATTGAAGCACACTATGAAGAGCAACATAAGGAAAGTTCATTTTTTTAGGGCTTAATTGGGGAGTATGTATCTCCTTTCAAGGTTGAAAGGAGGTTTTGTGAGCATTATACCAGTAATGTGAACCATTTTTTATAGAGATGAATAGTTTGAAAAAGTCAAATCTCCCAACACAACCTGAATTTCAAAGGAGACATGTTGAGTATTGACTCCAGCATAGTCCAGGTTTGGATTGTTGTATAGATCTCTTGCAATCACAGTGAGCAGTAGAAGTGAGCTGGTTTGTAAGTTGTAGCAAAGTGTGGAATTTGGGCTAGAATCAACAGGCTTATAAATTTTTTTTAATCAGTTATTTATAGCATTAAATATGGAGAGCAGTGTGTGAGGCAGTATTGTATAACTAAGTTCTTGAATCAGTTGCTGGTTTCATGCTTGCATACTAGCAGGGGCTGCTCTTCGAGAAGAGCATTCCAACTACTTTGTTCCATTTCTTGGCAGAAAAAGAAGTTTGGTCCTTGGCAATGTACGAGAGCTGTAGAAATCAGGATATCCAGAGAAGATAGCTTTACAAGATTAAATTGTACATGGGTGAGTTTAGATAAGGTAGATAGTATCTGGAGAGGGGAGAAAAGCCTTTGGACTTTGATATGTTACTCTTCTGCTTAGAATCACAAAGAGCTGGCCTAAATGGGCTTTTTTATTTCTGTGAGCTATAAATAACACAATGCCATGGTGTGATTGCAGTTATGTTTCTGTTGAGGGGCTTTCCTCCTAATTCTCATGCTGTGCAGAAGTAAGTTAGAACTATGATAAACCCCTTTGTCCTTCGTTAAAAGTCTCTTTGGAGTAGGAAAGTGATGTGACTTTACCTGTACTGTTATCATTGAAGCTGATCAGTTCTTATATTTAGACTACGTTTATGGATGGGTGTAGATACATGTGTGTTCTTGATGACTTGTCCTAAAAAACCAGTTTGAACCACAATGCTTATTTATTATGGACAAAGTTTGAAATGTTAGCAAAGAGCTCAGGTTAGGCACTCATGGTCTAGTCACCATCATGCCCCTAGCTGCTTCTGCAGAGGAAGTAACCAATTGCAAGATGCAATGAGTTAATGAGAGGACTGGATGTGTTAGGAGGCTAATCTTGAGGAATTAAAGCTTGCTTCCCTTATTACCTGGTAGATTTATAGTCTTTGAATGCCAGTGCCTGCAGTTTTAAACACCTGTAGTTTCTTTTTCCTTTGTTCTTCCTTTTAGTTGTTTTTTTTTAAATGGCAAGACCTCTTTACAAACATAATTAGGTGGGTTACTTTGATTTATTTCCAAAATTTAAATTAAAGTTTAAATATAACATTTAGTTGTACAGTTAATAATGCTACTTAAATTTTATTTTGCCATTCATATTACATGACTGTACAATTATTTGATGAAGTAATATGGCAGAAAGCCCATTGTATATCTCTGCAAACTAAATGAAGTTTGAATTTTTTAATTGTAAGTGTTGCAAATTTAGTAAGGCAACTGTTGCCAGTGAAGAATGCATTTGTAGATGTCTAGTATTTGCTACCCACAACAGTTTTCTTGCTTTTGACTGCATAGCACAGCATATGGGTATTGTCTGAATATCATTTCCTTTTACTTAAAACTTGTAGGATCTGTTGCAAATGAGCTTTCCCTGGAAGGAGTGCTGCATAACAAAATGGACAGCCAACAAGTCCTTCAAACTTTCAGCACTGGTTAGTGTGCTAGGAAAAGGATGTATTATTTTCTGGGGTTTAAAGAAGCTAGTGAGGAAATTTGAAGGTATTCAGGAATAGTACTTCTGTCAAACTGTAATGGAAGAGAAGGATATTCAACGAGGTGTCTGTTCCCAGCCCAAATGATGACATGTAACTTGGTGCATCATCTATGTGTGGGCCCTTCAGCAGTACTTGGAATACCTAGCGAATGGTCACAATGACATGTTGCTGGACACTGTGCAGATGGAGAACTGAAGTAGCACATGCTTGCCAGGTGGATTTAAGCCCTACATTACCCAGTTTCCTTTCCTAGAGGGAAAGGAATTGGTGAACATTTATAGCATTTTAGTCATCTAGGAGGTTGAATGAAAATTTACATCTCTCTTCCTTAATAAAATCAATTATATCCTCTTATCTATAATTTAGTGAGTAATCTAGATTAAGGAGATAATTTAAGGAGAAACAGAGTTTGAGATTTCAGGAAGCTTGTCATAAAAAGAAAGTGTTATTATGTTTTATCTTTTTTTTTCCCCTTTATTTTTGTCTTTGGTTTATCATACATAATCCAGCAAACAACTGTAATGTTCCTAATGGATAGAAGTGAAAAAAGATGGATATATTGTCCTTTCTACCAGGGGAGTGGGATGAGTTTCACCGGAATACATTAATGGGAATTGTTAAAGCATCTATGTTAAAAAAATGAATAAAAATTATATCTCTATTTGTTTCATAAGGTAGTCAGCTGTAATTCCACATCGTGTCTTAAAACAGAAGACAGCACTGCTGCATTGATAGTAACACAAGGACCGTGTTTAATCCCCGTGCTGAAATACGTGACAAGTTTGTTTCACCTACCTGTACTGAATTTTTACTGGGGCTTGACTTTAAATGCAACTTTTTCCCGTGTGTACTAAATAGTGTGGTTAAAGAATTCCTAATCAGTTATTCATTTCTCTGCCTTTGGCACATCAGCCTATAAAGATACATACTTCCCTTGTAAATATGTTAGCAGTGAAGACAACGTGTGAAGGTCTACAAACTGTAAGTTGTTCTTTTACCAGCATCTGATTAATTTAAGTTTGCATGCTAATACTTTCATGGTAGCGAAGTACGTTGCTCTTAACCTTGAAATAACTATTGAAAAATCATCACCCATTAGATGTTGTTGAACCATCTAATGGAAGTTCAGGGCTGTAAGAGGAGGGCACGGGCATTCACTCTTGCAGTTCACAAGTGGAACAGTGTTGGAAACAAATGACTTGTCATGACAAAGTGTGCTCACTAGACCTAAAAGCCATCCCAGTCAAAATACACAGAGACAAAGGTTAAAGCAGTTTTTTCTGCTTCAGAACCTGAATTGCTGCTTTCTGAATAAGTAATAGAAACACCAATTATGATTTCATCTTTGCTCCTAATGCTCCACTAGATATCTTTAATAACTTCTGAAGTGGTTTCACAGAGTGCAAGAGATTAAATTAGTAATTTTGTAAATTGCAAAGAAAGAAATGAAAGATTGGAAGGTAGCAAAGGGTATTATTTCTAGCTGACCTGATATACTAGAGTGTGGGTTTGTTTGGGGATTTTAAGGAATCATAAGGCTTTGTACCTCTTTGCTTCCAGCTACCGCTTGATAATAGTTGCTGCCGTGCTAATTAAACATCATTTTGCTCTTATAAATCACTTCTGTCCCATCTCTTTGGGACATTATTAGAGCATAACCCTGAGATTAGCTCAGTTGATTAGAGAATGGTGCTAATAATGCCAAGGTCACAGGTTCAATCCCTGATATGGGTCGTTCACTTGAGTTGGACTCCTTGTGCGTCCCTTTCATGTCAGAATACTCTGTGATTCTGCTATCATGACCATTGCAAAATAGCATGACCTCTCTGTCAGCTGAAGCACTGTCAGCGTGTCTGTTTTGTGACTCAAGCAACGCAAATTCAGATCTGTCAGGATATTTAGTAGTTTCTGCACTTCTCTGTGTGAAAAGAGGATGATTTGACCTAGTGATCAGAAAACAGTAAAAAAACCCGAATAATGCTAATAAAGTATGTGGACAGCAGCAAGTGTATTCTAATGAAAAAGTGATGATGTAGATAAAAAAAGCTACCTTGTTTTCTTGTCTCTTGGCATTTTATCTTTCTCACTGCCACCCTTCAGTATTGTCTGCTTCCTTTCATAAGTCACACTGTAGTAAAGGGTGCAATAGTAGTCCAGTAGCTTAGATTCCTCTTAAAGATAGACTGTAAATTCTTTTCGGTATAACTTACTGTATTGCTTCCCAGCTAAAGAAAATAAATCTGTAGCTGTGCGTGTAGGTGCTGCAAGAGAGAGTACACTTAGAAATGCATATTTGGAAATATCAGTCTGTAGGTTTATTCTGCTGTGAAGTGTTTTGAACAGATGTTGCTCAGAAAATAGGAATTTTACCGGTATTTGTCTAGTGTTGTTTTTAACAGCTCAAGATCAGATACTTTGCTGCTTGTATGACTGACAAGCATAGAAACTCAGCCATCTGAATTCAGGGGTTCTTCTGGCGTCAGGCAGGTTATTTAACTTGTCTGAATCTAAACCAATGCAGAAATTTTCATATTAAATCAAAATTAGCCTCACTTTACTCTGTTTCCAGTACTGGTTTTTACTAAATGTTTCAGAGAAAGGTACCGAAGTCCTTGTTCCTGTGTGAAGTGTTCTGTCCTTAATAAGAGTGTATTCTTAATCAGTAGAATTCAAGGACTACTTAGGCAATAAACTATATTTTCTAAAACTGCACTTTTAATATCTTATTTCATTGATAAGTTGTTGTGAAAGGTTTTTTCCATTGAAAAGGAAAGTTAAACTTTTTGACCCTCACCATTTCTGTGACACTGAATGAGGCATTTGGCAAATAAAAAAATAGGATTTTTTAGCTGCTTGATTATTTAAAAAGCCATTTAACGTTCATTTAGTTTTCATGGTGTCCTTAAAATAGGGGTACAGAATAAGTAATAAAGCCATGTTTAAAAGCAGGTGAGGAAGAGTCACTGCTAAGTTTCTACCTTTGTTCTTGGAGTTACTCATACCCTTAAAGGTAAATGACTGTGCAACATCTCAAATAAGTTTCACATGGATGGAAGCAAATTACCAATTGAAGGTTTTGTATGAGATCAGAATTTAGCATCTGAATGTCACACAACCTGCAAGAAATGACCATGTCTTGTGGTTTCTGGGAAACCTGGCTGCTGAGGCTGCCAAGAAAAGAATAGCATCACAGGCAGAGCATGGGAGATCATGTGGGCAGTTTAGCTTGTAGGGGCAACGGGAACATTGCAATCTGGGTCATTTCCGGTTTTAATTAAACTTTCTTGTTCCGCCCGCCCCTCCTCCGGCAAGTAGGAGTCCTGCCAAAGTCAGCTTGGTTTGGTGCATGAACGTGTGGATAAAACAATGTTTGTCATGCTGCCCTCTCATCGAGTCATTGGATTTCCATCAGAAAAATCATTTGCTGGCAAGAAGTTGAATCAGCTGGCAGTCATTGCACTGGAAAGGCAGGTGGGAGGAACAACAGAGTTTAATTAACAGTGGAAATCTGCTGCTGGGGAGCATGGAGGGTTGTTTAATATCACCCTTAAACACAGACCTGTAGCAAAAGGTTCGTTCAGGCCAAGTGCTTCTTCCAGGCTCAGTCTTACTGTGAGCTAAGTGTTCCTAGTGAGAAGACATACTTAATTTAGGACATTGCCATACTACATCTCTCAATGCAATCTGTAAAGAGTTATGTATCTGATCAGAGTGCTCCCCATCCTGTGGGATGAAACAACTAATGCTCCTTGAATAAACCCCTGGTTCTTCATACACTGCAGCATATTCTGTATACTTGTCTCTTTGGCCTGTAGTGAAGGTGTGTATATGATGGAGTTCTTATTTCTACATAGTTATTTAATTAATATAGTGAAGTTTGGAAGATAAAATAGCATCCTTTGAGTTGGATTATAGAGAAGGGGGAAGGAAGAATTAGTGGATTGAAAGCATATATGTAATGAATTTTATATATCTTACTTTGCCATTACAGTCCCCTTGGATGCGGTTCACTTTAGAGCCGTGAGCAAAGCCTGCATATGTACATGTATTTGTATGGAGGAGGATGAGAGGTTTCTATGCAGCCATGGCAATTCTGACAGTCAGGCAATTCTGACAGTTTATGTCCTTGTAATGAAATTTGAACACAGTGTATTTTTTCTCAGAAGTCATTCAATAATGTTCTAGAAGATATCACACTTGGTCCTTTATTTTACTTTCTTACAACAGGTATCAAGTGCAAGCTTATTTTGGAGGCTTTACTTTGAGATTATCTGACTTGGATTTTTTAGCCTCTCCTTGAAATACAGGTGGTGGCCAGTGTTATATGCTGTTTCACAAGTCAGAAGTTAGAAAGACAGAAGAGAGAAATGATCTGTTTTAATTTTGTGTCAGTAATTTAATTCCTTCAGTGTAGATTTGGCATTGCTGATTTAGTTGGTATCTTCTCAGGACATGTAACTCTTCTCTCTTTGATTTCTTTCTTTCCCCCTCCCTCCCCGCCATCATTGTCTCTCTTAACAAGGAAAATGAGTGTCAGTGTTTCTGTGTGCCGGTTGTATGAAAGCTGAAGGCAAACTGGAACACAGTTCTCTGGTGGTTTCCACAGTTAAGCAATTCATTCATTTCCTGAGTTTGTGAGGTTTAAGTAGTCTTCCTGTTATCTGATTAATAAAGACAGTAATAACTTTAAGAAATTTGGCTTGCTCTAATTGTTGAAAATAGAAGGAAATGAGTTCTTAAGCTTCTCAAGTATATACTGTAGCAGTTTCTAAATCCCTGTGTTCTGCCACAGCTGTTTAATACAGCCAGAAACTGATCCAAAGCTTATGTCTGGATGGGTAAAAAAGAAAGCAAGTCTGCTATGCAAAGACAGGGTGCTTATGCTATTTTCCCTCTCTGTATGAAAGTCTTATCTGTAAAAGACAGGTTTGGTTTTTGGTTTGGTTGGTTGTTTTGGTTTTTTGGGGGGTTATTTTTTATTTTATTTCTAAGTATGAATAGATTCTACTATGTTTCTTAGAATCCTGTAATTTCAAGTTGTTGTAATTCTGAACTTTAGGAACATGTCAGCAGTTGTTATAAACCAGTAAATTGAGATCATATGTAACAAGTTTTAATACTGTGGGATTTCAGCATGCAAGGTGAACTAGCAGAAAAATATTAAAGTCAAATATTTGGAGAAGTATGGTGAAAGAAATGTGCATTCCTGACTGTGAAGCACTTTCACCATTTACCTAAGAAAGTATTCGTGACTTCTTGTTAGGTTTAGTGTTCTGATCTTACTTTTTTGTGCCACATGACAAGATGGACAGTCAGAAAGTGTTAAGAATATGAAATAAAGTGGAAAATTGTTCAGAGGGGGATGTGGTTTTGCAGCAAATTTCTCAAAATACCATGGTTGTGTAGCTCTTGAATAAACAGGGTATTCTGATGCCTTTTGTTGTAGAAACTAGCTTGTGCCTTTTTCCTTGCCTTTTTACCTCTCTCTGAATTGCTGCTGGGGAGATTTTAAGTGTTTTCATTTATGTGAGGAGGCATCCTATAGAGTGAGGAAACTGTCTTGGAGCATTTGCAGGTACCAGTGGTGTATTGGTGGTTTGATCAAGCAGAATACACCAAGTATAATGCCACTTTAGCCTGGATTGAATACGTGGATATGTATCAGAACGTACCTACAGATGAATTTTAATATTGTGAGAGCTGTGTAGAATCCTCTGGTTATTGTTTCTAATGCTCACTAATACTGTTTCTGATGACAAAGGTGGCACATGTTACAGATAACAAACTCATATCCTGTGTAGTTTAAAAACAAACCGAAACCTGACAAATGTTACTAGACTTTTGTGGTTATTGTTGCTGTTGGAAATGAGGGATTATGAATGGGTCAGATGATTCCTCTCCTCTTCACAATTGTAGGTTTTCTTGACAACATGCCATTCATACCAGATCTTGCATTTACAAATCTGAACTAATATTTTAAGAACGTCACTACGGAGAGTCATATTTCTCCACTGATAAAATCAACTTCACAAAACCTCTCTGCTGTTCCAGGGAGCAGATTTTAACTCATTTTAAGTCCCGGCTCTGGCATGTTATGCAGGAAAAGAAGACAGAGAGGGTCACTGTATCTTGAAGAAAAATAAAAGATCAATTAAGATGATGAGCTTTTAAGCCTTCTTTCTTTCCTCTTAAAAATGAAAACAGCTAACAATCAGTACAGCTTTATTTACTCCTATGTAATCTTTTAGAGGAACTGGGCAATTTTCCCTTAAATTGCTGAGCATAATCAAGTGTCACTTCTTGACACAAGATTTTGTTGTGCTTGAGTCCTACACAGTTTTGATACAATCTCAGTACACATCTGTCATAAAGATGTCCTACTTTGTGTAATATATTGATCTGTTTTTTTCAGCTTTTCGTATGATTCTTATCTAAGTCCAGACTGCAAGAAATACTGCAGGTCATACAAGTTTAGAACATGCAAGGAGGTTGAATAAAATTAATGCAGAAATTATTTTGCCTTTAATAAGCTTTAATGAAATAGGACCACAGCCTAAAATATTATTTGCAAATGTTTGAAATGGAAGGAAAAATGCCCAGCAGATTTTTTTCTGAAGGCAGCCAGTGTGTCAGTGGTATGTTTGTCATATGTGTTGTTAGTAGAATTATTTTATCACATCTTGCCTTTCATATAACCCCGCAGTAATTACCGATGTCTTTTTTCACTAAGAAGCAGAGGAGATGAGCAAAAACTGGGATTTCTTTCTTATTTTCTAACCTGTCCTTCCTTCAGTCTATTTCAAAGGTAGATCCATACAGATAAATTTTTCAATTTTTATTTCTTAATTACAAAGAAACTGAAAGAAAAGAACAAAGAAATTTTGGAATATAAGGAGATGCTATAGGAAAGCCAGCTCTTGAGCTTAGCTGTTGTGAGGACAGGTCTCACATCCTGGCTAGTGCTGAAAGTGGACCTGATTTCAAACAGCTTTTGCACATAATTGTTCCCTGTCTTTGCTATGGTGTGTTTATCCTGTCTGTGAGGGGTGGGGGAGCTGCTTAGTTAATGTTTTGAAGTAGGACCTGTTTTTCTAGTTCTTCTGGTAAGTAAAATCTAGCATACTCCTAAAATAGCTAAATTGAAAGGCTTCTCTGTCTGTTGATCTATTAATACATGAAAAAACTTGATGATTGTAGGTGCTTGCTTTTAAGATTAGATACTGAAAGTTTCAAAGAGATATAAGCAAGTTTTATTTACAAATGAAATGAAATTTCTAAGTCTAAATGAAGTTTGAGGATAAGAATACAAATCAGTTACACAATGAATTATGAGTTGGTAAATATAAAACCATAAGAAACTGAAATAAATTACGACTATTGTCACAGGTATCACTCATAGTCTTCCTATTATAGACATGAAACTCTGTATTTTCAGAGTACCTGAAATAGTCAATGTTCAGTATTTTGCTAAAATCATTTTTACCCTTTCATCCAAAATGATTTTCTACTCAGTGCAATGTTCATATACAAATTATACTTTGCCTATTAGATTTTTATGTTTCAGTGATGTGTTCTCTCTAATTTAGTGTGTTTGGCATCTACAGTATCAAGGAAGTGGATCATTAGCTTGGTTTGGGAAGAGGGAAAGGGGGGAAAAAGTAATATTGTCTTTTTTTTCCTGATTTTAGGGTCTACTTACAGTGTGCTGTCCATAATGCCTTCTGACTCTGAAAGCAGCAGTTCTCTGAGCAGTGTTGGTAAGTAAAGTATTAATATAACAACTTCTTGAGTATGTGTTTTGGGAGCTGGGAGAACAAGTTTTTAAGGTTCCATCTGGGAAGGGTCAAGGGATTCTGGTCGTAAAATTAAGTAAGGTGAACTATAAGATGTAACCATCTATCTTCATCTGGAAAAACAATACTTGTTTTGTGCAGTGCAAGCTAACCCTTTTCATGATGGGCTACAGTTGTTGCCAGTAGTATCTCTTACGTACTGGGTACATTAAATGATGTAACTATGCTTTGACTTACTTGGTAAAATGACGTAAAAATGGAAACATTGGAAGCATACAACTCTGTGCATATAAAAATATATGCAGTCATGTATGTGTGTATGCATGTATTTCTGTCTTTAAAATCACTGGGGAAGACAAAATACTCAGAAAAAAAAAGAGATAAAAGAAACATTATTAGAGATGTTTTATGCACAAGATGATCTTCGTTTTTACTTATGCAAATACCTTCTATTGTGAAATCTATGTAGAAGTCATTTGCCCGGGATAGGCAATGCAGGCTCTTGAATATTTAAAGTTCCAGTGTTGTGTTAGGCATCTGTAGACTTCCCTGACAGCACCAGGCAAGTCAGTTGCCTGCTTAATGATGTAAGTAGACATCTGTTGGAGTCACTGAGTTGAACTTTTAACTCCAACATGCAGGAACAAGATCTTATTGTTGACTGAACTATTTTCTGAAAATAGGGGAAGCTGTGACATGTTAGTTTGATTTTAATCAAGATCGTACTTGAATGCTGTTACCTGAAGGAAGGGTAGGTGTAATTGACTATGAATAAATTGGGGCTGGAAATAGGAAAAAATAAATTTTCTAAATTTTGAGGACAGCCAAACTCCAAAGGGAGCCTCCCAGAGACGGAAGTTCTCCTAAGGTGAAATCCAATAAGTTTGTGGGATAATGGGATGAAATGATGGCAGAGATAGAAGTGCAGGTGGTCCTTTCTAGTTCCGTGTTCGTGATTTTAAAAAGGAATGGCACACCTAAATATTTTTTGTGTGTGTTCCTTCCCAAAAATTTATTTGCATTTTAAGAAATAGAAGCTCGTACTGAATTTGGATTTGTGTGTTTGACAGAAAGAGCTGTCCTCAGAATTGATGTATGCCTTTGGAGTCTTCAGTGATCAAAATTATTTATAACCTGAAAATTAAGTGCCCTGCTATTAAACAAAACTTGTGATCTACTATTCTCCATAATTTTGTTTTATTCAAATGATTTGTGTGTTAGGAATTTAACATTTAATAAATTAACAGCCAGGGGAATTCTTTGTTTGAAGCTGGCATGTTTATTTTATGATGTGGTTATAGACTTATTATTAATGAATATGATTTCCCCCCCCTTTTCTGACCCTCACATCTTGTTCTGCAAGATACAGTATTTTTAGGTGATGTAGCATCAGTAGAAAAGTTGCTTAATGGCTGTCATATCCTAGGAGATGTGTTTGCAAGTCTCTTCAAAGCTGCAGTCAGATTATTTTAATACTGACTAATTTATTGAATGACAAACCATCATAACTAAAACCACTTGCATGCCAGGACCCCTAAGGCTTCATATGAATTCTTTAAATGGAACCCCAACAAATACAGAGGTGCTATAGGATTTGAGGCATTTCACATACATCTTCCCCTACTCTGTCCCCATCTCACTGAAATAATTTTCACAAGGGTAATTCTGCGCAGTGGAAGTGGTAAGTTTAGTCTGTGAAATGAATGCATCAGTGAAAGAAGGTAAATAGCTCCTGATTTGGAGATGATGTAAGCTTTAGAATATGTTCCATTTGATGTTGATAGTTATATGTACATATGTACATAAATGAATATTTTTAGTTTGCCATTGACATAGACCTTTCTCACAGGAGAGATCTGTTTTATTATATCTGAGTTCAAAACACAGGTTTCAATGAATAACTTACTTCTGTTTGTCAAGCAGCTCAGAAATAGATTGACATATTTGAATTTTCAGGAGAAATGAGAAGCATATTGGTGCCACTGATTACACCCAGATAAATCATCAGAGAGTTAATCTTAGCATCAACTTATTAGGAGAGATCATACAGTCTTTCATTTGTAGTCTTTGGACTCCACAGTTTGTAGCTGTAAGTAGGGAAGGATATGTCCATGTGCTTTATCTTCTCTTCCAAGCCTTCCTTACCCTGGCTGTTGCTGGAGATGGTTTCTGCTGCCAGCATTCTTAATTAAATAATCTTTTTCTGAAACACTTCCAAGTAAGCCAGGAAGTTGTGAAAGGGAGATGATGGTATATGTTTAACATTTATCCCAGGTTTCTGAGTTAATTTATGAAGCTGATGTATATAACAATGGCCTTATTTTTCAGGAAAAGACTCTGATCTAAGAATTAATCTTAAATAGTGCTAAGATGATTGTTCTTAAAAGATGGTTCTGAGAGAACATTGACTCAGTCTCAGTCAAATAAGTAATGCATGGTGTTGGGATTTGGTAAGGAAGGGGAAAGATGAGATGACATCATTTTATCACTATATAAACCCATGGTGTGCCCAAGTCGTGGATGTGTTTGCAGTTCTGTCTATTTGGCCTTGCGGGGCATCAGTAATTCGAAAATGAACTTCCATCCTCATGTGCATGCGGTAGCATAAGCAGTTGAGTGGAAGTCAGTTTTGCCACCTATGTAACAGCAGGTTAGCAGCCTTGGAGAATTAACTCCTTCATAGTTGTATCTGCCTTTTTCATTTGTGTCTGTACATAAATAAAAATGCAAAGCAATGGCATGTCTGTCTTGCATCTTTTCCTCACTATTCAAAATTAACTTAGATGGCAATATTTTATTTTTTCTCTTCTGCTTCTTTTTCTTTCCCATGTGTTAACAAAGTTGATGCTATACATGTAAAATAGGTAGTTTTGTTGATATAGAGACTAAATAAGATTTATTTCCAAAAGAGGTCCAGTGTAAACTGCTGTAATAGTGTGATACCACTATTGTTCTTCAGCCCTATCTTCATCCCCTCAAAGGAACAAATGCTCATTACATTGTCATGGTCTCTCTCTGTATTGCCTGTTGCGTTGCTCTTGGCTAGTGACAAAGGTTTTTGTATGCAAATAGGAACATCCTTCTTCTGCCCACTCCCCATGCCCAGCAAACTCTGAATGGAGCTACAATCCTGTGTCTCTGACATCACAATAATTATTTATGGAGATTCAGTGCCTGTCGTGCCAAGCACGGAACAACAGTGTCACTTAGTGACAGTGTTACTGTCATTGGACAGAAACCAGTAACAGAGCTATATGTGACAGTAGCTGGCTGGTCTCCCACTGGACCAGTCATGATAATGGAGAGGAATGGAACACAGAATCAAGACCCTCTTTCTAAAAATTAAAAAAAAAATGTGCCAATTTGTATAGTGCAGTTAATCATTTGACATTTGATGCCACAACAGGATTATGGTTTCTAGAATCAAGCCATTTTTTACCTCTCCTACTACCATAATGAAGCTTCAAAATTTTCCTTTAGTACTTTCAAAATGTGAATTTTCCTGCCCTCCTCAATGCACAGATGTTACAGTTTTGTTTTGGTTTGTTTGTTTTTAAGAAACGTCGTTTCATGGAACCCAGCACTTTGCATGCAGGAGACAGCCTATGGCTCTGAGAAGATCCTCTGTAATAGTTTTTATTGTGACATTTTAACAGAAAGGCATTGCATACTCTTCCGTTATTGGAAAATATACCGAGTGCCTAATTAGAGGATTTTTGGACTAGAAAAGACCTTTCATCTTTTCACATGTATAAATTTCTTCTTTTCACAGCCCGATCTCTTTGCATTGTTTTGATTACAGCTGTCAATCTTGTATTCTTTTCATTTCACATTGCATATTATCACCTTTACCTTTTAATGCAGTATTAGCTTTCCAGTTGTCCAGTTCTTTGCAAATGGTATCACTTTTTCATCATGTTTTTTTTCTTACTCTTCTCTATTCATATCACTGTGCTACGTTTCTCTGTGGGAACTTATATAGAATCATAGAATTGTTTGGGTTGGAAGTGTCATTCAAGATCATCTGGTTTTAACCCCCCAGCAGTCTTTAACGACCACCACCATAGGCTTTACAATTTTATGCCTTCTGCTTGCAGCCATCAAATGGTCATATGTCTGTGTCCCTCAAGCTTGTACAACTTTGATCAGTTAGTTTTTCCCTAACTGCTTAATCTGAGAGCCTTAATTCTTGCTCCAAAGCAAGCATTACTCCCCTCCCATCAAGTTGCTTCCCAACAATGTCTAGTCTTTCATTCCCCATTTTTTTGTTGGCCATTTTGACAAGTGTCCTTTCATGTTGCTGTGATGTCACTTTATTGCTTCATACTTTCTACAAATGTATATAAGAAAATAATGGTTTTCACTGTTCACCGAAACTGCTCAGTTGCAGGTGTGGCTTATGATGCTCAGACACTCAAAGATGAACACTGTCCTTGCCTGAAAGAGTTATTTATTTCCCTCGTGACAGCCTGTAGGAATCTCCGTTGTATTTCTTGCTGGTGTTTTTTGTTTGTTTGTTTTGTTGGGGGGTGTGTGTTTGTTTTGTTTTTGTACTAACACAAAGTTTATATTTGCTAAGACACCTCAACAGTTAGCACATACTGACTGACAAAGGAACAAGTGATATTACACTTGCTGGAAAGCCGTGAATGAATACGAAAAGATACTAAGAACACTAACAGTACACTACATCAGTCCTTTTCTCTACTCCATTAGTTGCCTTTGACATTCCACCGTCTCTCTATTCAGAAGTCCTTTTCCTGTAAAATTTGGTCTCAATAATTGAATTAAACTTCTTCATATGCATTTATTTCTTATGTAGAAAGCTACCTGTTTGATTTACTGGAAACAAGACTTATAACTTGGGAAATGAGCACTCTCTTCCACACATCTAAAGTAACTTCACTATCTTATTTTACTCCGCTCATGATCCACGTAGCTCTCTCTGGGATTGATCCCTAATCTCTCTGATTTTCAGATTTATAAATCAGATTTATAAACACACTGAAAATACATATCTGAAAAATCAGATATAAAGTGATATGGTGAGCCAGAGCTCACAGTTGCTGCAGGAGAAGATGTGAAGGACTGAGCACTGGAGGAGTCTCACCCCCTTAGTCAATATGCAGCAGGTAACCATAGTGACGTCCTGGTGTTGCGACTGGACACGTTGGTGTAGGTTATGCTTTCAGCACACAGTTGTAAGCCTGACAGAGGGTATAAGCCAGGGAGCTACTATATATTCAAACTCAGAAGCCTCAGCTGTATTTTCCTTGGTCAGAGTAACAGATTTTACTCTCAGTTGTATTTTAGCTCAGCAAAATTCTGCAGGGACTTTTTATATGGATGTAGATAACCATCCCCACTGCTATTTTTGAGTATTAGGTTGTAGATTTTCTTTCATGTTGTCCTTTCTAGAGTCACTGTTCAGTTCTTTCTGCAGTCTTAAACTTACTGAAGTTAAAAGTTTGTTTCAGTTGCTTCTGGCTTTGTTTAGCTTGTTATACTCTGGATTAAAACGGTATACTGAAGTGCTACCCATTCTTTTGTCCTTGCATGTTACATGATCCTCACTGCTTTCATAACCTATTACGGATTCTGTCTGTCAGATGAAACTGTTTCCACAGTTCATTATTTTACCTTTTAGTTTCCTTTTCTCAGTGTACTGCTGTTTGTTTATACTGATGTTTTATTCTAGCTGCATGCAATTCTGTTCTGTGCTCTCTGCTGTTTCAAGAACCACTTCAAAAGATACATTTGAAGAAAAGTATCTAAATGAAAAGTTCTGATATGTAATCCTGTTCTAGTGCTCATAAATTATTAAAAGACAGTAAATATTTTAGAATACATTTTCTTTCAGCAGGGACAAGTCTTTATTCTTCACCTCTTTCCTAGCTTGCGGAGAAACCCTGCTGATCATGCTTTGCAATGTGTCTTGCAAGTATTTTTTAACATTTTCTGTGATGATTTATAAGGCCATAAAGAAATAATATTCTGAACATCCTTGTTGATTTTATTTTTTACCAAAGAAAACAATGAAGAAGGCTTCACTGTACAATGATCCTCTCCTGATTGTTTTCAAGCAAGAAGGGGCACAAATTTATGAGTTTAAGAAAAATCATTGTAAAATTCAGGCATTCTGATATCTGGTGACCAATTGCCTTTTGAATTAGTTGAATCTGTGATACAAGTGTATTCCTCGAAGACTAATAAGTTTATTACAACTCAAAATATATTAATGATATTTCTTAAAATGAGCTGTTTATGCATTGGTACCCATTTTCCCACCTCAACATTGTGTTCATTTGGCCTTGTGGTACGTTTTGATCAGGTTAGTAACTTTTCCAGCCCTGTTTCTCTTGAAATGTTCTGCTATTGTTAAAAAACTATGCTACCCCATCCCCAAGTATAAAGCTAAGTAAGCAGTAGTTTTTCTGTGTGGACATATTATGTCTTCAGTCATTGTCAATAATCATCAATAATTATATTTGGTATGTGCTACAATAATGGATCTTTGTGGTTTCTGTGAAGTCCAGCATTTGAACTATAATATAGAGCATATGATTGCTCCAGCTTGCATTTTTAGGGTTTTTCTTTCATATAACCTATTATGGAATTCTTGCAAAATCTTGCTTTAGATTGTCAGTGTGTGCTCAGGACTCAGAATGTATTGCATTGTGGGCAGAGTGTATTCTCACTGTGCACTGCATCCCTGCTGCTGGCTGTTTCTGGAGTTGGTGGCGCACTGCTTACCTGGAGGCTGGCCAGGGGGTGACTCCCAAGCATTTGCAGCTTTGTCAAAAATGAGTTGTGAGGCTTATCAAAGCAGATGAATGAGTTGCTCTTGGGAGGACATGCAATAAATGCCTCTTCAGAAATCCTGGTTGCCTGAGAAAGTAGGTGACTTACTGAAAGGTGGCATAATTTGGATAATGGAGATTTAGCCTTTAGGCTTCTATGTTTTAAGACCAATCTGAGTGGTTAAAATGCAGAAAGGAAGTACTTTTGTGAAAAATAGGCAATCAGATGGGAAAAGAATGCAAAACTGGAGGAACGGGTCACTTTTCTTCTGCTGCAGCAAGACATCAGATGCACTGAAAGGATTTTAGCATTCAGCTATAAAAGCTCCTCTAAAGGAAAGAAATAGTAAGCAATTTTTCTGATGAAGGTGTTTACTGAAGGTGTTTGTTTTATAAGCATTCAGAAATCTTATTTAAGCTTTAGAAGACCTGTTGTACAACTAGTAAATCAAGCAAAGATAAACTTCGAGGTCTTCTTTTAAGGATAAGAGCGGGAAGAACTGAGTCATACTGATCTGTGTTTTTACAGCACTTAACAGACATGCATTTTATGGCTGATAGTATGTGTCAACAGTATCCTTGCAGAGATGAAGGTATCTGTTGATTTACTTGTAAAAATTGTCAAGTTAATGAAATATAACCCTTTTTTGGTACTAAGACAAATGCCTTGACATAATGAAGAAAGCTTGTTTCCTAAGGCTAATTAGTCTGTCTATTTAGAGCAGAGTTTTCCTGCTTGGCACGGTTTTGGGATTGTGTGCGCAAATGTTCTGCTTGCCTGAAGAAGATTGTCACTTGGATGCTGTGGGGGGAGGAAAGAGGTGGAGGAGCAGAGGTATAACTCCGCCCTGCTTTTACTATGTTTAAGGATTCCCAGGGCAGCCATTGGGAGCAGGTGTAGGTTTGCGTAGCGGGCGTTGTCCGTGGGACTGTGACTGGAGATAACGCTGATGTCAGTGATGGACAACTGTTAATCCAATGCTCTTTTCCACATCTCCACATCAGCCTTCCTGATTCAGCTTCTCCTTCCTCTTGACCTCTTGCATCCTATTTATCTGTTTTGCTTGCAAGCAGCCCCAGGATGACATAAGCTTTTGAACCTCTCTGTAAAAAGGAGAAGGGAATTTTTTCCCTTAAACATCCTCTGATGTGTCAGCTCAAGTGAGATGATGCACAGGTTGCCACTGAATTTACCAAAGATCATGCAGCTTGTTGGTAGCTGAATTTGGTTTGTCTGCCTTTACCTTTCAGCTTGTTTGTGAAATTCTTTGCTCAGTGATGTGTCCAGACTATTCCAAGTGAACACATATTCTGATTTTTTTATCTTTGCTTCTTTCCTTATTTATTGGTTATTATTACTGGTTTCTGTAAAAAAATAAGTAAAATATATGGAATGTTTCTCATTTAAAAGAAAGGATAACTGCATTTTAGAAGTGTATAATCCTTAGTCCTTATGGATGAATGGGCTCCATCTGGATGGAGGAGCGCAACAAAATAATAGGAATAGCCTAAATGCAGCTTCCATTGAGAATTCTTCAGAGTGATGCAAGTCTGTGTTTTTCCAAAAGGTGCAGGTCTTTCCTGCAATTTTTTATTTCTACAGTTTACTGTTAGAGTATTTGTGTACATTATTGTGCAATAGTTAGATTAAAAGAATAATCTGTGCTCAGAAGTTCTAATTACATAATTATAGTAACAGCTAAAAGGAATAAAAACAGCGATCCTATTATTCTAGATGCCCTATCTATGATATCCCTGATACTACGGTTATTTTCATGTGGGAATTTTAAAGCACAGATACTTCTACTGAAAAGCTGGAGGGAGATTTTACATTCTGCAATACCTCATGACCTGGATTTAGAGATAAAAAGCCAATCCTTGCAACTCGTTAGTATTTGATTCAGTGAAATAATTTTGTTTGAAATTCTTTCTAGAGACGGTGATCAGTGAGCATTATTTTTCTATTCTCTCTTTCATTTCTTCATTAATAAAAAAAGGGCATAATAAAGGTACATTCTAACAAGTTAATACATATATCAGCAACTCATTTCAATTACATAATAATGTATTTTATTCCTAGAATTTTTCTTTTGGGTAGAAAATAATCTCCTGCATGCATTTAGGTCTTTAGTTTTCATATCTGTGACTTTTATCATTGAGTCTGCTCTCATATGTTTGAGAGATAGATGAGCAAAACTACATTTACAACTGAATTTCAATTGAGCAGAACTAAAATTACAGTTGAAATAATTGTTGGCATGTTATAAAGCAATATACAAGACTCATCTCTTGGGTGGAAGAAGACATATTTTTGATGGTATTGTTCTCTGAAAAGACAGCAGGCATCGTCTTCCAGTCTGGTATTAGGAAAGCTGAGAATTAAAAGCCCCACAAAGTGCTTTAAATGTGTGTCTGCCCCTTAGAGGAAATTTGATGTGTAGTCCAGTTGCAGTGATTGCAATATGCATGTGTTAGCCAACGTGGTTAAAAGCAAAGCCCATTTTTCATGACTTCTTGGCAAATCAAATCTTTAACTTCATATACTGAACTGAAAAATTGTGACATGTGAAAGCACAGAATTGCGTTAAAAATAAATGTTGGCTGCAGCACATTGCAGAGTATCTGTGCTGCTAGATAAAGGAAGAGGAAAAGAGTCCCTGTGCTGTTTGCTGGAGTAAAGTTGATGTGGGTAAATTTTGCTCTTTTATTTTGTTTTTTTAGAAGCATGGAGGTGGTTCTTTATTGGAAATAACTTTTTTGCCTGTAACTTCTGCCACAGTGGTCATTTCTGAGATCTTAGGAGGCATTACTGCAAACTTGCCTTGCCTTGCCTTTTAGGCAACTTATAAGCTCATGAGTGAGCAAGCAACCTTCTCATGCAGACTTAACTTGCAACGCAGGGCCTTTCTGCTAGCATGGGATCTGACCGAAGCTATTCTTCTGTCAACTCACTGACTCATGAAAATTTCCATGACTTGTTTCATTTTTGAACAGGATTCTGCAACCAAAAATACAGGATTTTTTAAATTAGCGGTACTTCTTTGGTGAAGTTGTATTTCTCTTTTGAGGAGTTCTCTCACTGCCATTTATTTATCTCTTTGACAGGTACGACTGGTAAAGCATCATCTCCACCACCTGTAATAGACACAAGACAGATGAGCGAGAAGCTGGAGACTATATTGTATCAGCTCCGACAGGTAACTCGAGAGAGGGATGAGCTGCGCAAGCAACTTGCACTTTCATCTCCTGGGTCAACCTTTGATGACTGCAGGTAAACATAAAGGAAATATAACATTTTAATTTAGTTTTTGGTAGTGTTTTCTAGTATCTTGACTCATACTTGCTTGTAAAGCATTAAGGAACTTGCGGTTTATGTATGTCCCTTGTAATCTACGTGCATCCTGGTGATGGGTGTGTATGTAGGTGACCACATCCATGTTTCAGCTGCCTGGTGAATGCCTATTCTCACTTTGTTCAGCAATTTTTCTATGTGAGTGAGGGGAGTAGGTTTCATCATGTTGAGAGCAGAAAACAAACAAGTTGTTTAGGATTCCTGGGGTTTCTTGTGGGAAGAGAAAGAAGACAGTGGCTGAAACATATAGTGTTCTGAAATCAAGAGAGAAGAAAGGGAAATAGGTCTGAATACTTTGCTGGAGAACAGAAATGAGATGTAAAAAAATCTCAGCTGTTCATGTGCTTCTGCAAGGAGAGAGAGGTTTGGATTTCTGTTGAGTGGACTAAGTGTTTTTTACAAGATAAACTTTCTGGTGTACATATATTGGTGAACTGTAGCAGAAATATGTTAAGAGTAAGGAACTCTCCTTCGCTAAGATGTTATGGGTGCTACCAAGTTAAAATAATGTCTTCAAAGTCAGTTAATGGCCAGCAGCCTTATGCAGCTTATTCTGGTTTGAGAGTTGGCATGTTGTGAGCAATATAGTACTCAGAGTATGAGTTAATTGTAAATAAGGGTTTTATTCAGTAGGAAGTAGAATTAGTTTATTTTAGAGGGTTAAAGATCTGTTAATGTTTATATGTGACTGGGTACACTGGGCAGGTACTTATTGCCTGAAGTAATCACATGTATAAATATATTTAAACTTTGGAAAAAATTGTCTCTCACTGAATCGGAAATAAGAGCAAAGAGGAAATTTTCTGGGAAGTGATGTCATGATGTGTAGCGTCTCTCAACTTGAATGCTTTATTATTGTTCGTTACTTAATCTGCTCTATCTGTATGTGGTCAGGTGGTTAATTAAACTCTTTGGCTGTCTGAGATAAGGTCAAGATTTGAACCAATGACCTGTAATTAAGAGAATTTGAACATTCTGTTAACTGTATAGCTACGTAGTGCCCCCTTCCTCCCCCCATAAGTTCTGAGGGCTACTTTAAGAGCATCATGTTCTGTCCAACAGTCTCAAAGGATTGTGGGGATGGGAGAGGAAAAGATTGTCAAATGTCAACATTTTTTGCAAAGCCTCCAGTTACTTACTTATATAGAGGGATTTCTTTTTTGAAGTTACTAGAGCTTAGGCGTTGAGGATTTTATAGCTCACAGTAATCTTCTGCATAATCCATGATGCTATTAATAAAGTTCTGATGAGCTGTCCTCTAGACTGCCCTAGTTTTCCCTTTGTCAAATCAATCCTTTGCTTTCAATGTAGAATTTGTATGTTGTAGAAAACATTTATGTTTACAGCTTTAAGAAAAACTCAGCAAAATGAACGTGGGTATTTGTAGTCCTTGAACAGTAGTAGATGGAGGATGTTGGCTTCCAAACAATCACATATTTGAAGAGTGGGAGATGAGTGAGGATTATTAATTGACATTTTTTTCCTTCGGTGTAAAAGCAACTACTCCTCCCTCCCATCCCCATACACACCTCTGGTTTTTTAAATCTTGCTGGTATTTGTTTGACTTTCTTGTGCATTCTTTCCTTATGTAAAGCTAATCATCAACCTTCCAGGAGTCAAAAAACAGACATGGCAAACTGTAAATGCTGAAGTGTGAACGCTGAAAGATCATTATGTAGATGGTGGCTTTTACTACCCAGGCTTTGTTTCCTGGCAGTGTATACTGCTTTTACTTTGGCTATACCAAACACAGGTGGTGCAGAGGCAAATCTTGGCATGTCATGTTGGCATGCTTCAAAGCAGTTGCAGCTCCCAACACATTGATAGCCTGGGCTGTGCTGGCTCTGATAGGTGGCATTGCAAAACCAAGAGCTCTTTTCCAAAGCACACATTGACTACATCTAGAGCAGTGGAAGAGGAGCCACAGCAGTGGATTGAGATGTGCTGAATCACATCAACATGTGCCATCCTGCTGGACAGGAGTAGGATTGCTCATGCTGTGCTTGTGGATTGACAGTGACTGTATGTGTGCACGTGTGGTGGTGACTAAGCAAGATCTGACCAAATATCTTAGTATGCTCAAGTTCACTTTAGAGACTTAAACTTGCCATTATTACTTATGTAGGTAGTAGAAGAGAACTACAACACAAATCAACCCATTGAAAGCTGCCTCGGAGAAGAGACTGTTTCATGTATAATCTGTAATTGTTGTTGGATTTGCAATAGCAAATGATAGCACTTGAAAGTTGTTAGGTAGGCATTGCCCACAAAATTGGACCTGTGGTTGGCCTGAGCTTTTGTGTCAGCATCAGATATATGTAAATGTCAGTCTCTCTGTGGCCTTGATTTATGGTCAGGGTAATTCCACTGTACCACAAAGAAGTTCTCACATGACTATCAGAAAAACAATTGGACCTTTGACATTAGCATTTTAAATTTTGTTAATACTTGAATAAGAGCTTCCAAAATAGTAACTGATACCTCTTCTTTTTTTGAAATTATGATTTTCTGTATTTTGTGGGGCATTTTAGCATAAAACTGTGGTGATCTTGCTTAAAAAAGAGCGAACCACTGCATGCATTTGAATGGACTGTTTTGTTGCAACAGTTTTGTTTTTTGACTTCTGACCAATATTTTTCATTTTTGTATTCCTATTTCTCTTGCTGAGACATAAAGCCTTGAAACAGTACTGTGGAACATAAGGCCTTGGATATCTATGTGGTTTTTATTTCAGGTAGATGAGATAGAATGCAGGATGTTATCGGTGGCATTGTTGGTCCTTCCTCATTGTGTAGTCAGGCTAACTTGTGTAGTTACCTCCATGGTCTCCATATGTTTATAGATGGTTTGTTTATTTTTTAATCTGGCTGGTTGTTTTTGTTTGGGACTCAGTTTTGGTTTGGTGGGGGGTTTCTGTTTGTTTTGTTGTTGTTGTGAGGGTTTTTAATAATGATATTCTTTCAGCAATATATGAAATACACATGAGGGATGTTAGACTTGTAGAGCAAGTTTCACCATAACTTTCAGACGGACTTACTAGTTTAATATGAACATGTGTTAATGAGTCTCAGTAAGCTTAATGCTACAAGTGAGAGTTTAACTGTGCTGCAATTAATGTTGTCATTTAAGGACTGTAGTGGACAGATGGTGTCTACTTTCAATTATTTCACCCTAAGGTCTAATTTAAATCAATACTTGGGCTTTTAGTGATTCTGTCAAGGGTGTGAACATTTCAAATTGAGTTTAACTTAAGCTAACTAGCTTTGTATTTTAAAAGAATAACACTTGCAGTAGTTGTAAATGTCTGTAATGCTGTATGAGTAACTTAAGACTTCTCTTGGCACCCCTAAGCACTGAATTTAAAAATATCCTAAAAAAATCCCTGTAGATATGACTTGAACATTTGGTTGCTTTATATAATTTTGGCTTTTATTTATTAGGAAAGTTTATCAATCAAGNTATATATATATTCTTTTTTTAACAACTCTCGCCACTGAAGTAGTGTGAAACTCTTTTTGTTTTGGTTCAATTGCCAGCTGCATTTCAGTTCCAGAATCCATGTTGCTGTTTTTTGTGTGAAGCAGAGAAAATTCTGATTGCTTTTCAGGCTGTGCTTAGAGAGAAGCCATTTGGGAGAGTGTGAGGTGGGAGGGAGGAAGAGTGATCTGTGCAGCAGTGGAGCAAATCTGATAGGAGAATAAGCAGAGTTAAATTAGAAAGCATTTGTTTTCTTATAGAAGCTTTGGTTTTCTCTTTTGGTGGCTTGTTGTTTTGTTTTGGGGTTTTTTTCCTGTGCCTGCAGTGTAATAAGACACCCAGGACATGACACAGGGACAGCTGTCAGAAGCTCCATTTTGAAACTAGAAAGTTTAATGGTGCAAAATTTCCGTGACTGTATAGAGGATGAACAGTTCAATTTAGAGCCTCTTTTAGAAGCTTAGTGCTGCAAAACAGGATGACATAATCCTGCTAACTTAATTTCTGGCATGATATACAAATCTAATTGATTCTAATCTANCACTGAATTTAAAAATATCCTAAAAAAATCCCTGTAGATATGACTTGAACATTTGGTTGCTTTATATAATTTTGGCTTTTATTTATTAGGAAAGTTTATCAATCAAGGAAGGATTTTTTGTTTTGTTTTCCCCAGAAGCACTTCTCTACAGAAAGGAGAAAAAGAGGAATTAGAATTGAAGGCCTCACTACTCAGCAACCCAGATGCAACTGAGTTGCCAAAAAGTACCTCATATCAAATACACACCCCCTGAAAGTCTGTNCTTTTAGAAGCTTAGTGCTGCAAAACAGGATGACATAATCCTGCTAACTTAATTTCTGGCATGATATACAAATCTAATTGATTCTAATCTACAAATAAAGGTATCATGTATAAGTACCGTACATTCTAGACGTAATCTGTGTTGGTAAATTCCTTGTCGAGGTAGATGATTTTTGAAAATTTCTCCTCTACCAATCATCCTTATATAATAAAAGAGGTTTGAGTCAAAATTTTTCTTTGAGTCACTTTGATTTTGTTCAGTTTACTGAAAACTGCTTTTTGGAGATTATGCTGTATTGGAGATTCCTAATTATCTGAACAAAATTTGGGTTATCGTACAGAAAAGTCAGGCAGATTCTGACATGTTTTCTGAATTATTTATAGTAGCTTAAAAGAACACACAATCAGGTATGTAACTCAGCAGAATCACTTGGTATAATTATTTAAATTCAATGCTCAGTTACTCAAACAGGTCAAATTCTGCCAGAATAGATGTATGTTTGGTGTCCCATTGGCAGTCTTTCTCTCAACCTTAACTGATTTTCCTACGGAGCTATAGACAAGGTCCTCCAGCTGCTGCCTATATTAGAAGCTTTTTCTAGCCCTGGTTTCCACACACTCCCACGTGACTTTGGCAGCCTCTTTTCAGCCCCACTCTTGACTGCAGCTTTGTGCTTTACTGCTGAGAGTTTGACATGGTGGCACAGGAAAGCTGGGAGTGTGCTGTGATGGGCTTGTTCTTATTTCAAGTGACTGTTCTCTGGTAATGCTGCTGCTCAGAGGAGAGGTACATGCATGCTCTGTGGTGTTTTTGGTGGTGTTAGTGATAGACAAAGTGATCCCATTATTAGATGTTACATCCCAGTATAAAAGCAATACAGGTTAAAGGGAGTGACTTTTTATTGGTGGGTTGCATCTTAATGTGAACTGGTTAGTATTTAAATTAAAGCATAATATAACCTAAGTATCAACAGTTGTGTGATCGCATGTTTTTATTGGATAGTAATTTTTTATTCTCTTGAGTAGCTGATGTTTGACCTTGTATTCTTCTTCCCTGCTAGGCCTAGTCCAAAACCAAATCATGATTATGAAAGGCTGAAGATTCAGTGCATGAAAGCCATGTCAGACCTACAGTCTCTGCAGAATCAACACACCAAGACATTAAAAAGGTGTGAAGAAGCAGCAAAAGAAGCAGATTTTTATCAGTAAGTATTAGTAGAGTTGTACAAGGTAAGAGTTTATCAATCTGCTAGATCAAAACGTATTAAAACATGATAATCAAGTAATTTTTAATGGTGTTTTTCTACTTTAATTTGAAGATCAGTGCTTGCCTGCATCAGATAAAACATTTCTGGCCCATTTGAAATGATGAAGTATGGACTGCTTGTTTTACTTTTTGGAATTTGATATAGAAATCCCCACTGTCTTGATGGGATTAAAAAGTAAAACCAGGTTACTGATTTGAAATTACAATCTGATAATTTTACTGTCAGGCTAGAGAGAGAATATAATCCAAGAGAATGTAACTTCTTAATCTCTATTAATAGATTGTGATAGCTCTCAGGACAATTTGTGTAAGTTTTAGCACAAGTTAAATCCAGATGTTATTTTCTCCTCTATTACATTTGAAAATCCTGAGCTTCTTTCAAAAAAACAGAAAAGTTTTCATTCCAAAGAATTTCTCATCTCCAACGAAGTCTGAATAACAGATAGCAGATGAATAACCCACATCTAAAGAGTATGTATACTTAATTGTGTGAATATAATTTGTCAAAAGGTGGGTTTTTTAATAGGTTCTAATTTTAAGGAAACTTTTTTTTAATGCTTTGGATCATTCTGTGTAGGAAATGTTGGTATTTGACTTCATAAGGAAGGAATACAAAATGTCTTAGAATGCAAATTGTATTCATTGATGTGTGTTTGGGGTTTTTTTTAATATATAGAAATACAGACTTTAAACATTTGACCCGCAAGTGTGAGACTTCATTTAGAATTGTTCTGGTTCAACAATAAAAATACTTATCTGTATCCAAAAGTCACTCTTTTTGATCTGCAGTAATAAAATACTTTCAGTTGATGGATCTGCTCCTTTTCAGCAGTGTTTTGGTCTGATTTTTGACTGGTGCCTGAAGTTTTACTGTGAATGATAGCCTCCTCACATGGCTCTTGGTTGTTTAAGTGAGAGTGTATTTCTTTCAGTAATTACATTTTGCATAATGAAGTTTGGAAGAACTTTCATAACTTTTTACCTACTTGAGTATAGTTGAAACATACATAGTGTGTTTGTTGGTTGTGGTGGTTTTTTGATAGTTTGGGGGGTTTCGTTTGTTTTTAAAACTGTAGCATATAAGGAGCTTTTTGTCTGTTTTTTGGTGAGCTGCTGCTCTGCTGAGGGGCGTGAGAGAAAGTGGAGATGATTAGTGGGATAATTCCTGTTATCTTGAAGATCATCATATGTTTATGTTGCGCTGTTTCTGTTTGCCTGCCTGCTTTTAATGGCTATGAAATGGCATTCATGGGAGGAATAAATCCAGCATCTCTTCTGATGCGATTTAAGAGTAGTTTGGACTTTTGCATATTTTCATACTTAACATTCCTGCTTGTTTCTGATTTTTTTGTTTTTCCTGTTGCTTGGAATACGCAAATATGCAAACTTTAGTTTGACCTGCTTTCTTGGTAGGAAAGTCATGTTTGAAATTAATTAGTCCAGGACTTTGTCCTTGTAAGTTGGCATCTAAGAGCATTTTGTGTGTGCCATGACAGCACATTGCACAGTCGGCTGCTGAGTGACCAGTCGCAGCTCAAGGAGGACATGGATACTTTGAAGAGGAAAAACACACAGTTGGTGCGAGAACATAATCACCTCCAGCAGTCGTGTGAGGAGATGAAGAGACTTCACGACGAGGACCAGAAGGAGATAACAGACCTGCGGAGCCAGCAGCAGCAGGTGAGCCACAGCACAGGGTATGTGCTGCAAGAGATCGTGGGTTGGTCCTTTGGTAAACAAATCTGAATGTGCAGCATTGCTGCCCTTTATGTCTTACTAATTCTGAAACATCCTCGATACATTTTACAGTACTAGGGGAGAAAATGACATCTTGGCTAATAGTTGATTTTCTCTGTCCAACTGGAAGAAAGAATGAGTGATATAGAATATGAGATGGTAATAAGGAATTTTGATACAAAGATGAAAAAGTGTACATGAAGATTGTATATGCATGATATTTGTTTAAAGTGGGTAAAGAGGCTTCAAAAATATAACTTGAAATTGCAAAGTGATTGAAAAGACTATTTTTCTAGGGTATTTTATGGGACAGGGCTAGCTTTAAACTTGCATGCTATGTTTGTTTTTCTGAAAGAATTATATTAAAAAAAAGAGTGACAGTCACTTTGAGAACCTTTGAGGGTTTGAATTGTGTGTTGGTTTTGATGAGCTGTGTGTTGGGTATGGTTTGGTTTTGTTTTCCCTTATTCTAGTGACCATGTAAAGGTTAGTCGAGTGACTGAGCTATTCAGTTAAAAAAAGCTACCGGTTGATTAATGTTTTTGAACATGAAAAAAAAGAGACAAAATTTTCAGGACTGGAAGAGTTGGACATTTCAGAACTTTATATCACATGCTGTCTCCAGGTCAGTGTTCTTCATGTATTCTGAAAATAAAAAAGCAAGGGTAACACTAAGGAGCAATTGGTCATACCAGATGCACTGTTCACCTGTGGAAAAGTCTGATCATTTAGTTAGAATTGTTGCAAACAGGTGGAATGGTTAAACAGAGTATCTTGGTTCACTGTGTGTAGGCTGATTCACAGGGCAAACTTGCAAGTCAAACATTAGGCTTCATAAGCAAAATCTATACAAACCAAAACAATTATTTGCTAGGGTAGGAGGGTCAAAGGTCAAAGCAAGCTGGATGTGCTGAAAGGCACTTTAGGAGGTGCTTGAGGGCTGGTGTGAAGGGGAGTGAAGATTCGTTCTTCCTCTTTATCCATTCCTCTAACACCATCTTGCAAGCTCTGCTGTGAAATGGTTAGTGACTTGATTCAGAGGATAGTAGACATGGTTTACTGTGTAAACCTGAGCAAATCCCTTAGTTGTCCTATGCCTCAGTTTCCCGGTCCTCAAAGCAGGGATGCAAAACCTCAAAGAGAAAACTATTGTATTTTGTGGATCTGTTCTGAAGTTTGAAATTCTCTGAAAGCACAGAAAGAGGCTGAAGTATTGTTGTCAGTATTGATTTAAAGAAATTCAGTCTACATCATGATTAAACCCTTAAAGAAAACTGTGCATGTGACTCAATGAGAAAGTTGTGTAGCTCCATTTTTCAGCTTGTCAGAGTGAATCGTAGTGTCTTGAAGGAGTGCCAGAAATCCTTTATTGTCCATGCAACTTCTCATATGAATTAGTCTAAGTGTGTTGATCCCTCATGTTTTCTGACATGTTTCATAACAAAATACATCTTGATGGCCTGAGAGAGCAAAAACTTTGGTCCTATTGCTCTTTGTGTACGATTGTTATGGATTTGCTCTGTAGCAGCTGACCAGCTTAAGTTTCTTCTGCTCACATATGAAGTTTCACGTTGCCACAGCTGTCTTCCTTGGATCAGCTGGGACTATTTACTTTTTCTCTAACTGGAATTTTGAATGGGGGACTTTCTTTATTGCATTGCTGTTTATGTCTTCCTCTGTCAAGGCTCTGTTACCAAGTTTATGCTGAGTTCCATCCAGTTTCTTGTATGTTAGTCTTTTATTTTAATTATTTAATGTGTTTGCAACATAAATACATGCCATATATGCCTTAGACAGCAAGAAGTGGTTTGTTTCCATTTGGATTCTCAAATACTTTGTTCTCAGACCTGTTCTCAAACTGCTTTGGGAAATAGTGTTCAGGAAAATGACTTTCTTGAGTGAGTTTAAATCAATATGTATTTATACTTTACATATGGCTACGTTTTACCATGTGTTTAGCTTGTCTGAAGTGGTTCACTGAAGCATGCCGACTGATCATGGCTCCAGCTCTGTGTGGGTTATGCTGCTGACTCCACTGAGAGTTGGGGTGCATGTGGAAATAGCGCAGTAGTCCTTTTCCAGGGCCGCTTTATAAACAATAACTCACTGCTTCTACATATCCTGTATAGTTAAAGGAGACCAGTATCAGGCTGAAGAACTTCTGTCTCTCTTATCCTGCCTGTGTAGTGAAGGGGTTTATTAACAATAACAGTTGTTACCTTCTACCTACGGGCAATGAAGAGCGGGCAGTCTCTTGCACTCTCCTTTGATTTTAGTCTGCAAGCAGTCCAGGTCCTTCCATGTTCAGGAACTGGTCCTTACTCTGAATCAAGACACAGAAGATGATGAGAAGCCTATTTGTGCAGGATAGCTACTCTGTCTTTGGCTTCAGCTTTTTATAGAGCTCATGTTTTCTGTTTCTTTTTCCTTCTAATTGTTTAATACTTTTTATTTTCAGATAGTTAAGGGCATATCTTTGTAGGCTAATGTAGCATTCTATTGTTACTGCCACCTCTCTGTGTAAAGTATTCCTGTTTCTTCCCACTGCTCCATCGGGGCCAGATTTCAGTTTAAAAGACAAAACCAGAAAAAAGGAGCATAGAAATAAAATAATACTAAAAAGAATAGTAAAAATGAGGCTTCATTTCAGGCTTTTTTTTGCCTTTTGAGAATGAACAAGGACTAGATTTGCTGAATCTCATTAGGGCTTTATTTTGTTGTTGCTGGTCATTTGTCATCAGTGTTGCTATTTGCAGCAACATTGTTACGCTGATGGAAATTAATTTGAAAGTAAGATTTCGGTCAGGCTGTATTGACATTTAAATGGATTTTTCTCTTCCTGTTCATATTTTATGTAGAGCTTTTGAAACACAAACCTCTGTGGGTAGTTGTCAGATGAAATATTGTATGAGTATTAAAATAATATGCCTGCGCACATAGCATATTTCAGGTAGATTTGATTCTCTTAAAGGCTTTAATTACTGAATTTGTTCATAGAGGATACAGGCGACCTGTTACGAATGCCACCTTGTGGGCATGTTCCAAATTACCACTATCATCTTGGTCATCAAGTAGTGATAACGTTTTCTAAAAACTACAAGTATTTTGAAAAAGACATGGATTTAATAGGTGTTCATAGCAATTACCATTAGAGAGAGATTTTCATAAACTTGTACACTCTCAAGTTGTGATAAAACAGATTTTTAACCCAGTTAACAGAAAGCAGATGTAGTAATGCTTTAGAGTAACAGTAGCACTTAGAACAGTTCAATCTTTCCTTAGTCATTGAAAAGAGTTATTACTAAAATTGGTTAATATAGTTTTAATTCTAATATTGATTCTTATGTACGTATTTGAAATCTTATGTGCTGATCTGATTAAAACCAAAGGTTATTGATGGTGTTTCTGGCATTTTTTTAAGGTTATGAAGCAAAACGGATCATCAGAGATACTAAATAAACTTTACGATACAGCCATGGACAAGCTGGAGGGTGTGAAGAAGGATTATGATGCCCTAAGGAAACGGTACAATGAGAAGATTGCGAGCCACAATACGGATCTGAGCCGCCTGGAACAGGCTGAGGAGGAGAACAGACGTCTTCAGAAACAGATTGACATGTTAATGAAGCAAAGGGACACAGCAATTCACTTTCAGCAGCAATATTCGTCCTCTCTTAGGAGGTATAATCAAGTTTTGATACCTTTGAGGTATTCTGTAATGTCATTAACAATTCTAATGTCGCATCTTATTTTCATTGCAGTGAAATCACAAATACCTTTCTAATCTTTTTTCTAAATTTTTCTCCAGTGTATGCTATCTTGATGTGATGAGTAAGCTTGTGCTTCCATATAAAATTTTCTGGAAGGTGTGATGGGGATGCTTATTTGTAGAAATGGTGCATTTTCTTGAGAAAAGGATTTCCCAGTTATGGTTTTGGAATCGTATGAGGAATTTTAACCATTGTTTATCTCATGTGAGAAATGTGTGTGCTACACCTTAACCTGCTCGTGTGCTGCTGCATCATTTGGGCTGTGGGCTATGGCACTCAGACAGATTTGCCTGTAGTTTGCAATTGCGTGGAAGACAAAGCGGGTAGTCCTGGTTAAGGTTCTTCTCAGTATTATTTCCTCCTTATAAACTGATGCAACTGTGCTGGTTTTGACTGGAGCAGACTTGATTTTCTTCACAGTGGCTGCTATGGGGCTGTGTTTTGGATTTGTGCTAAGCACAGGGTTGATAATATAGAGATGTTGTTATTGCTGAGCAGTGACTACACAACCTTTTCTGCTTTTCATGCTGCCATATGCTGGAGAGGAGACTGGGGGTGCATGGGACGTTGAGAGGAGACACAGCTGGGACAGCTGACCCTAACTGACCAAAGGGATATTCTATACCACATGACATCATGCTCATCATATAAAGTGGAAGGAAGAAGGGGGAATGTTTGGAGGGATGGTGTTTGTCCTCCCAAGTTAACAGTTAGGTGTGATGGGGCCCTGCTGTGCTGGGGATGGCTGAGCACCTGCCAGTCCACATGAACTGGAGAATTAGTTCCTTGTTTTGCTTTGCTAGCATGTGTGGCTTTTGCTTTTCCTGTTAAACTATCTTTATATCAACCCATGAGTTTTCTGCCTCTTACCTTTCCAGTTCTCTCTGCAGTCCCACTGGTGGGGTAGTGAGTGAGCTTGGACTAAACCGTGACAACTCCGTGGTTACCACTACTGACCCATCCAATCCTGCTGCTGCTTGCAACCCGTTCTCTACAGTGAAAGCATCTGTGAAAATGTGATCTGCATTTCCTCATTAGGAGGCAATGTAAGGTCAGGCAGGACCAAGGTGTTTCAGATGGAACTTTGCTTTCACGTTTCCTCAGCCATCACTATTTATTATGAATGTCCTTCTATAGCAGAGATTTTCTTTTCGCTCTCTGATCACTTCTTCTTGCTACTTTGGTTGGTTTCTACACAGCACTGCCTCCTGCCTCCTTTTTCTCTTCTTCCTTGCTGGTGATATTTTTTTTGCTTGGCAAACATTGCCTTGAATCTGTTCTACTCCCTGCTCTCTTGTATCTTCCATTGTTGTCTGTGATTTGACTTCTGAATAGTTTGTAACAGTATTGTGGGTTCTTACGTGGCCATGAGGTGGTTTGTCATAGTCCCTTAGGTTTCTGATACATCCTTGTTCTTCTCTCCTACTGTATTCTTCTTACCTTCATCCTTACAGTTTTGGAAAAAAAAAAAAAAACTAGATCCAGATTGTAAAATATTAGGTCTTCTGTACTGCCAGCCTGATGAGCTCTTAAACTCAAGACTTTCATGAAAAGAACAGGGCGATGATTTTGAAATTACTGGTAGATGCCTCAGTAAACCTATGGCAATGCTTTGAATACACTGAGGTTTTCAAGGAAATACTTGGAATTTGGTTTACAGCTCGCTCTCAGGAAAGGTCAGGCAACTTGCTGCATTAGACAAGAAATTGCACTTTTTTACAACATGAGCAGTGAGTGGGTCTGGAGAGAGAGCGAGAACAGAGTCTGAGAGAGGGTTTTGGGTATCTGAAATTTGGATAACTCTGAAAATCTATCAAGTTTATTACACCATTTTCCTTAATGGCATTTACCTGTAGTTCTGGGGTGGGGGGAAAGCAGTGCAATCTTAGTGTCTGGTTGTGGTAAAATAGTGTTCTTGGGAGAAGTTCTTTTCAAACTGAATTGTGAATTTGTATGTGGAATTACATTTTTGCCACTTCTGAGACTGCTTTGTCCGTATTAAAAAAAAAACCTTATAAGTATAATCAGACCCTTATAAGTATAATCAAACTTTTTGAGTACTTTGATTGTGCCGTACTCCAGTACTTTCTAGTGATAAAATACATACGTTTTTGCCCGTGTTAACAGTCAAAAGTAATATAAACCTGTGAGAGACTTTGCATTTTAATTTTACTGGATGACCTATGGATGAAAACAAACAGTAATGTTTGAACTTTGAATTACCCATTTTTAGCTCCAGTGTGTGCATTTTTATCATAAACACACTTTTTTATTCTTTTCTATCCTACCCATTACCAGCCTTGTGGCATATTTTGGCATGTGGAAGTTCTGGTTTTTTTCACTTTCTGCACCTCTTTCCCTTCTTCCTACGCGCCTGAGAATGTGTGTTGGGAGAAATAATTAATTTCTAAGATGGGAATGCAGGCCTCAATACAGTAGATAAAGTTCAACTTGTGCTATTAAATAATGACAATGTTTTGCATTCCTTTTAGAATATTTTTTATAAATTTGCTTTTAAGAATTAAATTGTTTCTAATAAATTTTATGTTTCAGTTCCCTAAAGAGGTTCTCTAATATTCCTGAAGGTTCGGTAATATGCTTAAAGCAGTGATTATTTTGCAGCACAGAGAATACATTTTCTAACAAGTCCTCTGCGATTGTGTTTTACCAGTGGATACATTTGGTTATGCAGACAAATCCTTAATGTATGAAAAAAAGAAAGTGAGTAACAAGTGTCATGCTGGTGTTTCCACTTGTTTTTAGGTTTGAATCAGTACAGCAGGAGCTAAGTAGTGCCACAGCACAAAACAAAGAGTTACAGAGAGAGATGGAGCGACTACAGTCAGAGGTGACAAGGTTCAAAACAATGCAGCTGAAAGCAACAAAGGATGCAGAAAAATACAAAGAAGAAAGGGATTCAGTTTTCAATGAATACCGCCTCATAATGAGTGAGAGAGATCAAGTAATTAAAGAGGTAGATAAGCTTCAAACGGAACTGGAGCTTGCAGAGTCCAAACTGAAGAACACTTCCTCTGAGAAGCGCGTGGCCAGTGAAGAGATGGAAGCTTTAAGACAGGTACTAACCTATTGTGTCCATGGGGAAGGGAAATGAGTGTACATTGTTGATACTACAATCAGAATGTATGACTACTTAATGGAAATAGTAAAGCAATGCGAAGGGGTAGTTCTGTTCTGATGTTTTCCTATAGCAGACCTTTTTACTATCAGTTTATCAAGCTTCCATGGTTGAATAGAGTACCTGTCAGTTGAAATTCGCTATTCACTTAATTCTGTTTTGTGTATTATAGATCATTCCTTTGCTGTGTTAGTCTTTTATGCCTTCTCAGGTAACGCTCTCTGTAAAAATACAGCTCTAAATATTCATTATTTTTGACTTCTAACCTCTACAGGAACCACTGGATACTATCTACTGTGGCATAAGACGGTACATGATCAAGTCATCTCAAATACTTATGCAAAGCCTGTGCTGACATGCATGTCCTTACTCATTTGCCCTCCTTCTGCCTTTAAGTTAAAGAGAATATTTTGAATATTTTTCTATAGGATTCAGGCATGCCTTAAAATGTGTGAAACTAGAACTTTGTAGTTTTCAGCAATATGTCCTTGAAATGCTTATATCACAACCATGTTAGAATGATGCTGTTACAATTTCCAGAACACAATTTCCTGCTTGGTTTCATTTCGGCTGACATGCATTCACTTGACTTTTTGATTTACAAATACTTAATTTAGCATGAAATAGATATAAGCAAATGTATTCCATTGCCTATAAATATCATTTTACTCTTTTCGCAGCATTACATCTGAGCAAAATACCCTTTACAAATAATTAGGTTGTGGAACTTTTTTTAAAATAAGTAGCACAGTTTTGAGAGGCATAATGTGGATTGTCACATGTGGCATCAGAGCTTTTAAATATAACTCAATTCTGATTTTAAGAATTCATTTTTTTCAGCCTTCTGTCAGCTCAGTAATTTAGTTTCTACAGGGAGTGAGGTTTTAGTATGTTTCATACCTCTCCTACATTCATCAAAACCTTTAAGCCAATAGAAATGTCTGTTGGTTTCAGTGGGATCAGGGTAGGTAATAAGCAATACTCATGAAAATAGCCAAAATTAGTCGTTCTGCTCAAATTTGTTATATCTGTCATTGTGGTACTAGGAGTAATTTGCCAAAGTGCTTCAAGGGGCAGGGAATTAAAATGTTAAATACATGGCTATTCTGTCCTGCCTTGGTGACTTGAAGGAGTTTTTGAGAAACAGAAAGGGTATAGGACTGGTGAGTATGGTATTGGCAGGGCAGAGACTTGTATTCTTCTTCACCCCCAGAACTGGTCTATCAGAAAGCAGAAATAACTGCTTCTGTAATGTTTTAGGTGAAAAATAGCAGTGCTGTGAGTTGTCTTTTTGTTCACACTTTCTTTTCCTGTAGCTCTGACTCTGCTACTTGTGAGGAGGTATGTTCATGTGTCACATAGTACTGGCTCATTGCAGCTACGTTCAGTGCATAAGGGATTTTCTAGTTCTGTCAAGGAAAATGTTTGAAACATTGAAAAAAAATTATCAATCACTGTATTGATTCACTTGAAATAGCATCCTGAAACATATATCCAGGTAAGTGGGATTATCCTGTCAGTGAATAGTGGGTCTGTTGCTCTCCAAAAAGGCAGCTTAATGGTCTTCACTTTCCTTGTGAGATATAGTACCTATAAGTGTCCTATTGTGTAACGCTTATTAATAGGTTGAAACAGCAAATAACCTTTTAGTAAATTTTGAATGTAGTTTCTTCCTTGAAGCTTGTGTTTTTCCCAAAAGAAGTTGTAAAGCAACTAAAGTGGAGAAGAGGTTGATTTTTAAGCATTGTGCCTGAGCAGCTACTGATGAGGTCAGTCAATTTCCTAGCCAGACATTTAAGCTTTTTTTTTTTTTTTTCCACACATGCCCAAACTTAATGAGTGACTAGACATTTAAAATGAACTGATTTTCTGTCGTTTATAAATTACAGAAGAAGTCCCATGATTTTTGCCTTACTGGAAGGTTTTGTATTAAGCTCTCATGAATTCAGCCACTCAGAGCTAGGGATTAGATGTTAAGGATTTCTCCTTTTGCTTTTTCCAGTGGTGTTTTTTGTTTGGCATAATCTTTTGCTCTGGATAATACTTGGAATGTCATGTTTCGTCTCAGTGCTAGTCAGTTTTCCCCTCTGTTTTATAGACCAGTTATGTTTTGTCCTTATGTTACATTCGCATGCGAGAACTTCCTTAAAACATAAAAATTCTTCACAGATTCAGAATCATTTTTCAAACCAAACTGCTCTACTGTTTTCAAACAGAAGCTGTTCTAGTCAGTGCCAAATGGCATGTTTCCCTGCTGTCATGTAATTTTGTGCAAATGTCATAGGAAAAAGGTGAAATTTCACCACTGACCACTGGGGGCAATGGCTGGTCTTATTCAGATAGTTTATATCGAGCCTGCTGGGAGAAATTGTGGTAATATGTATTTTTTAACTTTAAAGAACTGTAAATTTTTTGTTTAATACAGAGCTTGCTGAGAACCTTCCCTCTGCCTTAATGACTTTCATCTTAGCTGTTTGTGGGAAAAGACTTAATGGTTTTGTGTAACTTTTATACACAAATTTGAATGCACATTTTACACAAAATATAGTTAAACTGTGCAAAATGCTATTTCCAGTGCTAAAACTTGTCTGCACCAACAGATGGTTCAGGGATTTCTCTGTTCGGAGGTACTGAGCAAGGGAAGGTCTTACTGATGTTGAAAATACTTGGTTGCTCTTGTAATTGACATTCACTGATATGTTTGAAGTTCACAGAGTGAGTAATTAATTCTAGGGCTTGTCTGTTACTCTGCAGCAAAAATAACTCATAATGACATTGCAGAACTGTTGTAATAGTCTGACTAGCATATCTCAAAACAATTGTTAGTACAGCAAAATGCAATTGTCATCTGTGCTTTAAATACTCAATTTTATTCCTTGTGAATTATGTAGGTAAATAGAATGGAAGTTAGTTTATGACATGGTGTTTTTCTGTACTTAAGTGTTTGAACCCTTGTCTCTGGTGATCTTTTTGTGATCAAAACAATAGTCTCCAGCTAGGAGTGCTGATAAATATGAGGAGTTCTTTGTAGCCATTGATTGAAGGCTTCTGGAGAGCTGGACCATCTGTAAATGTAGTGGCGTGAAATTAAATTCTTTCAATGCTCTTTCACTTCTACATTTGCCATATCTTCTTTATTATGATGTGGTTGAATCCCACATTTCTTAAGATGTGCAGTCATTATCTTTGAACATCCTGTAGCATGTTGATATCTTACTGGCATATAACTTTAATGTGCCTTTATGAGGAACTTGTAAGATGCTCATGTAGCTGGGTTGTCTAAATTATTTCTGTTCTTTAAAATCAAGGCAATTCTTAAAAATATTTGCAATATTTTCTTACCAATTGCCATATTGAAAGCCTTTTTTTAAAACACCAAGTCTGTCTGGTTAATAACCTTGTTCATTTAGGTTTCTTAAAACTATGAGTGTTCCTAGAATCTTGCTTTCTTTTTACATAGCACTGTGATAGCTAATGTGATGGAGTGCTACCTTTAATACCACATTTAATATTCTCTGCTAGTACTTACATGAATGTAATGTGATCCACTCCCATTTTTCAGAATGTTAGTGTGAACTCTTTAAGGTGTCATGATGTGTGTATCCACTTGGAAAGATGAACTGTTTCCTTCTGAACTTAACGTACTACAAACAATGGGTCTTGTTTTAGGAACTGAACTCAGCTCTAGTGGAAAGAGATCGAGCAATTTGTGAAAGGAATGAGTTACTGGAAAAGTACTGTCATGAAGTGAAGGACAAAGCTGAGGCCCAGAAGGAACTTGACCAGGCTTGCAAAGATATAGAGACAGTGAAGGAAGAAAGAGATGTTGCCCGAAAGGAGAGGACAGAAGCTATCATCCAGAGAGACCATCTGCTAAGGGAATACTATCAAGCCCGTCAGGTATTGCAAGTCTTCACTGGTGCCTTTTTCTTTCTTAGCTGCAAGGGGTCCGTAATTTGGGAGAGATTAGTTAAAGGTCTGGGCACATTGAGAGTCTTCCCCCTATTTCTCAAGTCACTCTAAAATACCTACATGTAAATGCATTTCTTTTCTTCAATGCATAGTGTCAGCACTTCTTGTTTGAAAGAAATACAGTTGTCCTTCGTATTAAGTTTCTGTTTGTAAATATAAATAGCAAATGTTTAATTTTTAACCAAATTGTAAGTCTAGTCAGGTTCATTAGTTTTATTTATATTCTTGAAATTAACCACACAGCTGTTTGCAAGTCCGCTGTGGTGGGCTGTACTGTTGTAGTTGGCTTGTATTATTGTGCTGCCAGCTTGAAGTTTTCATTGTGTATTTGTCTTACTGTTGTCACCATCTCTGTTGTTCAAAATAAAGAATTTTAGAGGGACAAGTTAATTTAATAATAAAGTAATTCTTATCTAAACCAAAAAATCATTAAATCAAAATTTTCTTTGAATTCCATTGCTCTGCTTTGGAATTAAGGGACTTATGTGAATCCCCAGTCTGTTGCCTGAATGTGCTTATCTAGTTGTGCCAGGGTAAATAAGGTGCTAATGCAGGAAATCTATGTTGTAACTGTGTATAGTAGTGTATCTGATTTCTAAGTATACTTGAAGTTTTTTTCTGTCTCCTAAGCAGAACAAGATAGAAGCATAGAGTGTCATCTCTGAAACATGAAGTGTTCACTGATGTTATTTTGAAGTGACAATTCTTGTTCATGTAGTTGCAGAAATTTGTATGCTACCAAATGAAATATATTACATCAGGTTTTGTTTTCTCCCCTCACCAAGGTTGCTGCTAAGATAAATGAATATTTTTCATGAAAACATGAAAATTAACTGCATCAGGCAACATACATATAGTAATATCTGTTTGTGCATATATACCTGAAAATTATGCCTAAAATACTTATCTGTGTTTCTTAATTCCTAGATACAAGATTCTGCTACCCTAGACATAGAAAGAGCAAACAAAGAAATTGAAATGCTTCGGAAACAATATGAAGCAATGTCCCAAGAACTAAAGGAAGCTGTCCAGGAAGCAGAAGTAGCCAAGTGTAGGAGGGATTGGGCCTTTCAAGAGCGGGATAAGATTGTTGCAGAAAGGGAAAGTATACGGTAAACAAATGCTAGATGATACACGAGTGATCTTTGCGACACAGATTGTGTGCATATATAGATTGTGTACAGTTGATGCAATTCTAGGACTGGTTGGATTTTTCTAGCACTTTCTCTGCATTAGCTGTCTGAGGGTGGCTTTCATTAAAAGTTGAAGTCACCCTATAAGATCCTTGTGTTTTTCTGTGCTTTCATAACCACTGAGTCTAACAGCAGTGCTATGTGGGAACAACAACTCGTGCATTCTTTTAGGTGTTCTATGCCTAATCCTGCTATAGCTATAGTCCTGCAGATAATTCTTTATCTTTGGGGACATTTGCAAAAATGCCAAACATTTTGCCACTAAATATAGATAAGCAACTAAGGGAAAAAAATAACATTTTTTTTCTGCCAGTTTACGGAAGCTAAATATAAATAAAATTCTGAAAGGGATGACAAAAGTTTCTGTTATCTTGACAAGAATTCCCTTAAGAGCTAACATATATAATTTTTTTCTTCCATATCCTTTTTTATTTTGCAGAGAGATACCTTTTGAAATAGCTGGTTTACATTTGCGTTAACTATACAATGTAGCAAAACCAGTTTGTTATTTTGATAGGGTTTTAAGTAACTAATTGAAACTTCTTTTCTTTTTAAGAACTTTGTGTGACAACTTAAGGAGGGAGAGAGACCGAGCTGTGAGCGACTTGGCTGAAGCTCTTCGCAATCTGGATGACATGAGAAAGCAGAAAAATGACGCCCTTCGTGAACTGAAGGAGCTCAAGTATGTTAGAGAAATTACCAAACTGCTTGAAAGTTTGTGATAAAATCTTTGGTTTGTTAGCTTTGTTCGTAAGTGAACCATACGTAGTTACAGCTGTAGGCAGCAGGCATTCATGTTACTGTATGTGGAAGAATTGGCTATATTTATAGTTATTATGGAAATCATTATGATGGGCAGGACCCTTAGTTTCACTATCTTAATCTTTTTATCTTATTAACAAGATGCATAGTCTAAGCTTTGTACCGTGGAGATATACTTAAGCAATATGGAATTGTTTCACTGAAGTGAGATTAACTGCAATTTAGTTCCTCCCCCCTGCATTATCACCGGCTTATGAATGCAAAATGTGCATCATATGTCATCTCATTAGGTTGTGGAAGAAGTTTTGCTGTCGGTATTTATCATGTCCCACTCATCCAGAGCATAGTGACACAGCTCATTTGAGGGTGCATTAAATGCATTTTGGGAGACATAAGAAACGTAGTTGTGCACCTGAGTCATGTAAAAATATTGCAAAAATGTAAGGATAATATATAGAAATTTTTGACACAGCTTGGATTTTTGATTTAGAAAGCCACATCTAAGGATATAAGGTCTATCACAATGATAACATTTTTCAGTTTATTTCAAAGGGGCTTCTCAGTGTCTATAAGTAATTTTTTTTTCCTAGGGAGAAGATGGAGAATCAGTTGGAAAAGGAGGCCAGATTTCGTCAATTGATGGCCCATAGTTCCCATGACTCAGCCATAGATACGGATTCTCTGGAATGGGAAACAGAAGTGGTAGAATTTGAAAAAGACAGAGTAAGTAAAAAACATAACCTGCATTGTTTTGTGTATTGGATAGCTCTGGAGCCAATTATAATCTTTTATTTCACATCAAGGGTGATCATTGTTGGGTCAGGTTTAGTAGACTGTCCCTCTAACTCTTTGTTTAGGAATGGTTCCCCATAATTGTTGGAGCTTTCTTTCCTGTTTGCTTCTGGTCTCCAGCCATATCAAAGTGGAGGTCTGTCTGAGTTCATCACGAAGATGCAGTGCTGCTCCCTTACCTATAAAATTGTTTATTCCCCAAGTAATACCCATTCTTGGGGAACGTGTCCTTGTTCTTTCACCTTAAAACAGGTTACAGGAGTCTGAATGTGCTTTCACACATGCTCTTCTGCTTTTCTGTTCCCTTTCCATATTATTTCAGCCTTAATCTGAGAGAGAAGGATTATTCTAATGCCAAAGGATGCCTAATAATTAATGCAATCTGGAGTTTAAATATTTATGTAAAAGAAAAAGTGGCTTAGTACAGAAACCCTGTAAATATAAGTACATAGTGCAAACATGCAGTAATGCCTCTTGCTAACAGACAGTATTTGCCAGTGCAGTCGAATCACTTGTTGATATTTTATTAGGATGACATGGACTTGAAAGCACTTGGTTTTGATGTGGCAGAAGGTGTGAATGAACCGTACCTCCCTGGAGACTGTGGCATCTTCGTTACCAAAGTAGACAAAGGAAGTATTGCTGATGGTCGGTTAAGGTAGGGTTTGACTTTGAAAGATACCTGTCTTTTGTTGGTCATAATGAACTAAATATGAGTAGATTGTAAATTGTCTTCAGCATTTTCCATTTTTTAGGGTTCTTTTTTTTATCACTGATCATGTGTATATTATTAATTTTAGTGGGGAAATCACACTGAGAAGTCCAATGCCTAAAAGCATTGCAGAAATTAAACACTGTTTGACTCAGCACTTAAAACTCATCAGGATTTTAAATGTTCTTTTGCTTCACTGTGTTACACCTACTCCCTTATTATCTTCTCAAGCTTAGATCTATTTCTTTAAATTTTGGGAAAGACATGGGGTAAGTTAATGAGGGAAGGCAAGAGAAAAGGGATGTAGAGCAGGGGATCATTTGAAACCATCGCCTGTTCTTAGTGGTGATAGAAGGTTTTTAGTAACTCCTCAGTCCAAAGAGTTGCTTTTAAATAAGAAGTAGTCATTAGTGATTTGAGGATGTACTTTTCCTAGTGAAGGGCAGACTAGAAGTTCTGATTTTCATTTAGCTGCTGCTTAATGCTTTTTGAGGAATGGAGAACTGCAGATAATGAAGTATTATTTTACTGAGTTCAACTCTGTTACATACCTTTTCATGGAATGTTTTTCTTATGCTGTGTCCAGCAAAGTCTGCATATAACACCAATCTGCTTATTTTTGTTTATCTACCAGAGTGAATGATTGGTTGCTGAAGATAAATGATGTGGATCTTACTAATAAGGATAAAAAGCAAGTTATAAAAGCCGTTCTAAATGGAGGAGGTGTTATTAATATGGTGGTTCGAAGGAGGAAGTCACTAGGTGGGCGAGTGATAACACCTCTTCATATCAATGTTTCTGGACATAAAGGTAATGGCTGTAAAGGATGTATGTAAATGGTACATGTTTGTTCAGCCAGAAATGGCTTGAGAGGTACATGTTCTCTGAGGCTTTGCTTAAATCCCACTTAAACTATTATGGCCTCCTAGATAGGGTTTTCTTTAGGGTTTGGGTCTTTTTTAGCAAACTAAGAATGCTAGTATTGGTGATAGCTTTATTCTGTCAGTACAGGTTTTCTTTTTGTTCTTGGGTGGTTTTAGGTTGATTTTTTTTTTTTTTTTAATACTTAGCTCTAGTTATCTGCCTGGAGTGTTATTGGGTGTGTAAACAAGACTGTTAAACCCAGTCACCCCAGATTTGTATGATTATATTAAATTTCGGGATACTCACAATCCCTGCTTTCCCACCTCTGTGTTATTATTTCTTTAAAAGGGTTTTCAGAAATTGAAATTCAGGTGGTTTGGTGGTCATATTTCTTTCTCATGCAGGCAAGTCAGACATGCCATTTGAGAAAGATACTTGAATTGCAGAAGTAAATTCTTTTTTGTGTATTTCAGATAGTGGGGTCAGTCTAGAAAATGGAGTTTTTGTTGCTGCTGTTGTGCCTGGAAGCCCAGCTGCCAAAGAGGGTTCCCTTACTGTGGGAGATAGAATAATTGCTGTAAGTCTTTAAGAATGCATTTGCCTATTTTAATTTTTATTTATTTTGAAGTGTTATCATTGATGCTACTCTTTAAAATGCCAAATGTTGCAATTAATTTTTTTACTTTGCAATATTAAGTCCTTTTTTTGAATTCACTGGAGATTTATTTTAAATTAATGTTTTTCTATGCTGAGTCATTAATATCAAGTGCAGCTTATTTGCTGCGCTTAGTTCATATGACAGTTTTTGACAGAAGCACTAACTTGTTCTTCACTCTTGGCTTATATGTAATATTTTTGATTCTTATATTGACTAGGAAAGGTCAGTTCCGAAAAGGCAAACCTTCAGTGAATGGAAGGTTTCTTGTTTTCTAAATGTTGGTATTGTGGATGCCATCTGTTCTGGGGAGCAATTGTGTCCCTGTGTGCATTTGCAGCCTTAAGTGATGGGTGTAATTTATGCCCTATGGAACAAGGGGTGGTTACGGTCCGTGTACAACTGCACAGGGGCCGGTGCAGTGAACAAGTGTTGTTACACTGTCTGTAGAGGAACAGCAAATGGTAATTAGGGGTTTTCCATTCTCCACTCACTTTTAAGGATTGGAAAAAGGTCAACCAGATTCAGTCATGTAAGCATATAAAACTGGTGTTTCACTGTCTGAGAGATATTCTACCTTAAGATCCTCCTCACTTGGTACCTTTGATTTACAAATGTCTCTTGTGGGGTTTTTGTGTTTAGATCAATGGCATTGCACTAGATAATAAGTCACTTACTGAATGTGAAGCTTTGCTACGGAACTGTAGGGAGTCCCTTACTCTGTCACTGATGAAGGTGAGTAGGAGAAGCTAAATTTGTGGAATTTTTCTTGAACTTACACAGAAATATTTTAGTTGTTTGGGAAAGAATGTATGAAAAAAATGAATATATCAAAATGGGAAAGTTTCTGTTAAATGTAAGCCCACCTGAGTGCATTTCACTGGTGATACACTCACTCAACAGTTATTCCTGAGGTAAGGCTTTTGTGGCATCTAGTAGGAAATGGAAATAGGAAATTTGTTCACTGGTCACGTAAAATGGCTGCTGCCCCAATTGCTTGCTGCTTCTGGGCTTTTGCTTCTTGCTTCAGAGCTGCAGTGGTTTTGTACATGAAAAATAAACTGCCTCCTGACTAAAGAATGTTAGCATTTAGTCAGGAGGGAGTTGTGCAGAAAACTGAACTTTTTCTACCGTGAAGAATAAGAACAAGGCTTTCTTTTTCAGACTTATTTCTATAAAAGTATTATTCTGTTTTGCTTATTGCATTTAGAATCCCATTATGCTGGGCCTGTCATATGGCCTTTGAGAGTGATAATTTCAGATCTAGAAAGCTGGAGGTTTTAAGAAAGTAAAAAGATGAAATGTGTGAAGAGGAAATGGGCAATGCAAGATGTCTTACTAGCATCACTTATCAGAGGTAGAAATGGAATGCAAGTCCCTTCGCTTTCAGTTCAGTGCTTCTGCCACCATGTGGAGTTGTCATTCTGGAATTACAAAAATTTTCTAGCTTCATTTTATCTGGTGTTCTATGCTTTGAATTGTAAGATATTATTAAACCTTTCTCAACTGTATCTATACGTGTCTTAGTGTATATTCAGGTCTGGGTAAATCAAGGTGGCTAGGACATGACTGATACTAAACAGAAATCAGCTACAATAATGAAGTGATTAATTGTGGGTTTTGTTTTAGATTTTCCCTCAGAGTTCATCTTGGAGTGGTCAAAACATATTTGAAAATTTGAAGGATTCAGAAAAAATATCAAACTGTAGGGTTCACACATCAGAGATACAAGCCCAAAATAAAAGAAATCTGAAGCTCAACAGCTCAACCCAGACTGACATTTTCAATCCAGACATCATGGATGACAAGAAGGACCAGAGTGATCAAGGCAGTGCTTCATTTTGTGATCACAAACCTTTCCCTGATAACACATTACGAGTAGACTCTCGTAGGAACACAGTGCACAGTTGCCATAGTAATTCAGAACACAGTCTCAGCTCCTTCAGCCCAGAGACATATGGGGACCAAGGCTATGGAGCTGTTGACTTGGACAACAGAAGGCTGCCTTATGAACCTACAGGACCTGATTGTCTGATGGTTGAGACAGTGTTTGACAAAGGACATGGAACTAAGCATAGTGGTGGTACCTGGCCAAAAGTCATGGTTAATATCTCAGCGACAGAAACAGAAAAGTTCTCTGTGTACAAAAAGCCAAAGCAAAGGAAATCTATCTTTGACCCTGATACTTTCAAAAGGCCACCAACTCCTCCCAAACTGGAGTACCTTTCCCCTAATCAGGTGACAGGCCATTCGCCTCAGCCATCAAAAACTGAAGTGGCTTCAACTCCTCCAACTCCTCCTAAGAGAAGTGACTCTATCAAATTTAAACATAAACAGCAGGCAAGCTCTGCATCAGAGTCTACAGTAACAACTGGATCACCACCCACCAGCCCAGCCACTGCCCAAGCTCCAGTTTCCTTGTCACTTAAACAAGACTCTGCTACTCTCAAGGGGCGCAGCAGGAATGCTGGACATTATTATCGGGAGGAGGGAATTGACTGCACACATTTGTCTTCAAGGAAATCCTGTGAAGATGACATTGGCTTTCAAAGGGTTGAAGAGCCAGAGATTAAAAGACCAAGACCAAAATCGGCTCCTGCTCTGAGGCATAAAATGACCCCTGTGTCCATTCCTAATCCTGCCATTCAGGTAGAACCTTGGTGTATTGAATCACAAAACTAGAAACCTGGAAGTGTATTTTCAGTGTGGTTTTGGGAGCCCAGTTACGTACCACAGCTGGAGAAGCATAGCGCGTCCTCAGAATCCAGGTCCGCTGAGCTCAGGCTCAATTGGCACTTGGCAGTATCGCAAAATACAAAACCAGTTCATGGAGTTGCAGTATTTGACAGGCAGTGGGGACCACCAAACAGAATTATAGGGTTTTGCTTAGCAGCCACGTCTTAGGTTTTAATGTTGTAGAAAGATCTGGGCTCTCTTGTATGTTCTTGACAACCTTAAGAAGTGTAAATAAAAATGCAAAACATCGGCCTTAGAAAAACTGAAAATAGGGCCTCCAAAGTTTCACAAAAGTCAGATTCATTGCCTAGCTCACTGTATAATTTAATGGAAGAAGGTGTGCCATTCATAGTGTTGGCTTTTTGTAAGTCTTTCTTTGTGTGTAAATGATTTTGTACATCTTATCTGAAATCCATAAGCTGTTAGGCACATTACACTAAAAAATATGGACTATTTAGGAGAATATGATATAATAATACAGTTCAAAATCAGTGTATAATTTGCTAGAATAAACAACCCTGCTGATGGTGGGTCATGTCTTGACAGAGTAGATGGAAGAAAAGTTTTTTGTGGCCTGGGAAGATGTACCTATTTAGATGACTATATTACATAAAGTGACATAATCAATAATGGTGTTTCAGGTTCATTGCCTCAGATTTACTCAGATGGTGGATAGAGATATGTTTTTTTTATTTTCCATATCAAAATTGACGGTTTAAAAGTGTTAATTTTGTTTCTCTATAATCCCTTTGTAAAAATTTACAATTTCATGTTCTTTGCCTGTACTTGTTTATACCTGGATAATCCCACCCTTTTCGTGGAGCTTTAGAATCAATACAGACAGCAGAGCTGCACTAAAAGTAATGCAGGGTTTGGAACCATATTCTGCACATTTTTAGGGAAAATAGTTACAAAGAGCTTTTAGACTCTGTGTAAGCACTGCTCAGCAAAAATGAAAACATAGCTGTTTTACCGACACTGTTACCAGCACAATCCAAAACATAGTCCGTACTAGCTACTATGCAGAAAATAAACTTTCCCAGCCAAAAGCAGCACAACAAATGGGAGAAAAGCATAATGATTTAATTTTGTAGCTGAAATCAGCAGATTTATTCTAACGAGGTCTGAAGTGCAACATGACTAAGAGAAAGGTCACGTGTTTTCATCAAAAGCAGCACTGTAAGAATTAAAGTGGGCATATTCTGATGACACATTTTAGCACGTATATAACAACTAAACAAGATCAAGATAACAAACACATTAGAAAATGGGGTGTTTACCATATGTAGAATATCAAGTTGATCCATTAGCACAGTCAGTGCCATGCTTCATTGTAGTGCGTTGTCATGAGCATGTACACTGTCCTGGTGTATATATTTACATATAATAACTGTAATAATTATAATTGTAATCATATTTCTATAGTGAGTGAAAAGTTTCTAACCGTGACAAGGACACATGTAGGTGGGGACTTATGCCTAAGAGATTTGTTAGCTGGAACAGAGGGGGTGGTTTTGGCACTTGCTGTTTAAGAGACCAGAAAGGATATATGGGGTCATACTGTGGTTGCTTCCACATAGTGCCCAAGCAATGTTGCAGATACCCAGTAGGTGTTGGTTCCAGGTAAAGAAGAAAATTGTATAATACAGTTACAAAGTGATGATTTTTTTTTTAAGGTCCTTAATGCATTAGTTAATTTTTTTTCATGGGGTTAAATTAGGACTGAGTTCTATGATTCTTTTTTTTATTTTTCTTCCCTTACTTTCTCCCTTATCTGCCCAGAAAATAGGCAGAGTTTTTTAACTCTAAAGTTGTTGACTGGAGAGCACAAGTGATATTGTGCCTCAGAATGGGGACATTACTCACTCTGAAAATTTCTTTCTGATGGAATTGTCCTTGTGCATTGCAGCTACATCAAGCTGTTGTGACAGTAGTGTCCAGTCTGCATGTATTCTCTTCTGAAATAATATCTGTAATAACAAAATACAGATCAGTTGAGTTTGTAGCCAGGTGGGGTGTTGTCAGTTTCCTTAGTTATATATCCATAGTTAATTTTGTGTACTTTAAGGTGATAAATTTAAGTGAACTTTAATCCCTGGATAGGAGGTGCTACAATTACTCGTATAGCCATGGAAATTATCAAGTACCGGTTCTAAGAAGGCACTTCTGCCTTTTAGAGTATTTGTGCTCTCAGTAGTTCCATGTGTATCTGAACTGCAGTCTTAGAGGAAAACCCTTTCTGGCTTGTTAGCTAGATCTTTTTTAGCAAACACTTGTAGTAATAGTGGCTGAATTAACAATGGAAATGTCTTGTGGAAAGCATTATTTAAAAGGAGAAAGGCAACTTAAATGCTGGGTGTTTTATTGGGGGAAAAAATATCAGTTAACTTGCAAATATTGGCCTAAAACAATTGCAAAATAATAAAAACATAACAAAGCAGGGTGGAGGAAAAATGGGTAGAAGGGAGTATCATCATTGAAAGACAAAGACGTAAGAAGCACTGTGGCAGCACATTCTGGAACAGATACTAGAAAGTTAGGTGTTGCTTGCTGTCTTCATAGTTTGGCTGTTTTATTCTTCTGAATCTCCAGCTTCCTGTAATTAAATTTCTATATTCTTGTAGGTGCAGAAATATGCTCCAGCTAGTGAGGAACATCTGTCTCCAGAGCTACAGGAATGGGCACCGTATTCACCAAAACGTTCTGCTAGGCACAGCGATGGCTTTGTGCCTGCAGCCTTATACACTGGTGGCATGTCAGTCGGTGAGTGGCAGAACTCCTGACTGCTTTCTAGGAATGCCCCAAGGGACTTGTCCATATTGGTGATACTGGGGATTATTCATGATAAGTACAGAAGAAATATGACTCACAAAATGTATTTCCATGATCTGTTGTAGTCTGAACATGGTCTGCTCAGCTTTTGGACTGTAAAGAAGTGAAACCTCTTTTAAGAACCACTAAGGAAGCTGAGAAACTTCTGGCTAAAGGATTTGTGTTTCATCAGTTTCTGTGCAAAGAAGTTTTCAGTACATTGAGAACAAGGTGTAACCTATCCATTAGGGAGACAAGTAAGATTCACAGTGTTTTTGAAAGTGAACAGTAAATGGAAGTGTCCCAGGCTCGAGCTGCTTAATTTCTGAAATAGTTCCAAGGACAAAGATTGGATATTCAGGAAGTACAATGTACCAAGTTCTACCTATTGGAAATCAAATACTTGGGGTATCTGAAGTTGAGTGCCCAATCTTAAACTAAATTAAAGGTTCACTCTGAATGCCTTTGAGGTACTGAGATGCTGAAGAGGGACTCACAATCCGTTTGATATATATCAATATAATCAGGGGGAATAGAAAACAGTCATCGCAGTTGATCAAACAGTTGTTGGTATTGAAGTTCATGTTAGAAGGTTTTGAACTGGCACTGACTAAGTGGAGTACTTAAGGAGATAACCAAGATATCATATACTAGTTACTTTGAAACAGTCAAGAAGCATTTGATAAACTGCTCAGTCTTTAATGTCTAGTCTTAAATTTCAGTTTTCAGCAGTTGTATATTAATCTTGAATTTCAAATCAAAACAATATTGATTTTATGAGTTTACCTTCCATTCTTGTAAAGCCATCAACTCCTGCGAGTTCTAGAAATTATGGAAGATCTTATTCGTACTCGAGACTGTGAAGGTAGTAATTTGTGTATCTGGAACAATGGACAGCTTCAAACTGTGGTGTCCCAATCAGTTTTCAGAGTGTAAAGGCATGCTTAAGAATAGCTCAGATCAAGAAGCTTTTGCTCTACTTTGATTTCTTTTTTAACTTGTTTTCTCTCTCTCTTAATGAGAGTACAAAAATTATTAAAAGGTACTATTTCTAACTTTTTAGTTAACCTTTTATCTTAGCATGATACCTTTGCATCAGAACTGAAACCTGCATTAGACAGGATGAGTCTGTCTTGAAGTGAGAACAAGTTTCAAGTTTTTGCTGTTGTATTCCATGCTACCAACTCATTTAAGAGGAAACTAAAAGAGACTTTCGTTGAGTACTGAAGGATTAGTGTGCTTCAAAGAACAGCTTGAGTATTAAGTTTGATAACTAAATAGTGAAATAATGGAATTTAAAATCACAGTAGAGTGAGTCTTTGAGGCAACAGAAGAGAGGAACCGGAGTAATTTTAGCTGCAATCAGTTCAAATATCAGTCAGATGATTATTTACAGAGAAATGCAGAGTTTTTGTTGCTGTATAAAAAACTTCCTTGCTTGAATAAAAGAGAAAATTCTTTATTTACTAGTGCATATTAAAATTATACACTGCAAATGGCTTCATTTTTGGTAATATAATCCACTTCATTTATGACTCATTGCAAAATTATAAACCAGATTTTGAACATGCATGAATTATCTAAAAGGTGTAATATGGTGCTTAATAATGTCTTTGTATGCTAATATTTTTATTTCTCATACATATAAATGTTAGAATTAATTACAAAAACATATAATGGTAATAATGTTGGTAAGAATGTGCTTTTATGATCTTAAGCAGGGACGGTACCAAGAAGCTTAGCACCATGTCCTGCAGTGACTGCTGTCATGAGAAATCCAATCTATACTGCCTGGAGCCATAGGGTTCACACCAGCAATTGCCCATCAGTTGCCAGCCAAATATGTCATCAGCATCTGCATCCCAGGTGTTTTGAAATTTATGTCTCCTTAAAATTTTGTTTTCATTAAGATAGAATGGCTTCTGGTAATTTGATAGAGTGCAGAGTGAAACATTGCTGTTGTGTGTTATTTTGATCCAGGATTCTCAAAACCATTATTGCATATAAGTGATGTGCCAGTTGTTTTCATGTCTTTCAGCAACCAATGGATTAGATTTCCCTCTGCCCCAATGACCCTACTGACTGATACTGACAGTTTTTTAATTAACTGAAGAAATTAAGGTTTTTAATTAACTAATTTTTAATATTTTTCTTGTCCTTGCCAAAACAAACAAAGCTTTCCCCCCTTCTATAGTACTTCAGGCTATTTTTCCTCTGACTTCTCTTAATTCATAAAATGATAGAACAATGAGGAAGTGGGAAGGAGAGAAGCATTGTTTTTATTCAGTAGCATGGGGCTAACCAAAATTTTTGTTGGGCAGTTGCTATTTGCTGAGGTTCTTTGCCCAGTTCTAACTGTTGCACTATTCTCCTTTTCTTTTGATGTAGTTCCCAGCATCAAGGTCGCCTGAGTTTGGACCTCAGTCATAAACACTCCAATGACTACTCTGAAAATTCACGTACAAGAGCATCTCATGGCTCAAATTCACTACCATCTAGTGCCAGACTTGGTAACTAGCTTTTCTCTTTTATTTCTTGTGGGACTCCTATATACTGGAGACAAATAGTAAATGGAAAATCTCTTCAGTACCCATGTTGTGGGATTTTCATAGCTAGCAAAGCATAGAGGCTTCCTGTGTTCCTTTTTGTAATTTTTATGGGTTTATGACCAAAAGTGTTACCTGGAAGTAGCTGTGTTTAATTAGTTCTTTACAGTCTCTTTGAAATGCTCTATGTGTGTGAGTAGTTCTCCTTTCTGTGCCTGTTACCCTTTGAAAGTACCCTTCAAAAGATGGGAGGCATAACCAAAGGGTCAGGTTCAATGAGGTGGAGAAAAGAGAAGGAGAGAGTCCCCTAAAGAAAAACTCAAGGATGACTAATGGCCTAATGTAAATTGTATTGTTGGAAGATAAATTGTGCTTATGTTTAGTTGATTGACATGTAAAATTATTTATGCCTAGCCTCATGATACCAAAGCAAATTCATGCTTTGTAGCAATGACATTTTAACACTTTAGATTTATTTAAATTTTAAATTGTATAATAACTGGGTTTTGGTGCATGTTTGTGTTCCTGTGTTCCATCAGTGATTGGCAGTTGTATTTGAATAGAGCATGGGAGTTTTGTCACCACAGCAAAAAGGGGCATAAGGTTTTGCAACCAGTATCAATGATTATGTATTCATCCAAGCACAATGCAATCAGAATAATTAAATGCCTTTTGGAAAGTCCCATGGATTCTTTGTAAACAGAGATGTTAGATTCTTGTTTGGGCTTCAAGTTTCATTTGATAGGAAAGTACTGAAAATATTTTTTCATACAAAAATGAACAGTGCTTATATACTGTATAGCTGCATTGTGTTCTGTTTATACTGTCTATGTAATCAAGATAATTTGCTAGAAATATGATACTCACAATTACAAGGGTAATCATCAAGGCTTTTACCTTGATCATTGAGGCCATTTTAATGCTCATTGAAGCAGTAGAATCTAAATGTACTTTTTTGTTTAATGTAGTCACTTTTACTTCTGTCATTTTAATGTTTCCTTGTTTTAAAAATAGGTTCTTCGAGTAACTTGCAATACAGAACAGAAAGAATTAAGATCCCTTTAACACCAAGATACCCAAGGTCCATGATGGGCTCTGACAGAGGTGAATTATTTCAGAAGTAATGTTAGTCATACTGTTTTCAGTATCACCAATACAAAACCTTTACAGTTGATAAATCAGGTTGTGCCAAAATCTAAATATGACAGTTCGATTAAGGTTACAGAACCTGCTTTTTGCCACAGAAACATTAAAAAAAAAAAGAAACTTTCTAATGAAATTTTGATTTGAGTACATGGCACACCAAGTGGAAGTGCAAACAAAAAGTAAGAATAGGCACTGCTATATGTTTCATAGTTCTAGAATGATGCCTTGAAAGTTTTAACAGTGAGATAACCTGCATTTTTTTTTCGTTCTTTAAATATATTATTTTCTTACTGTTGTATCACTGATTGTAAATTATATTTTGAAATGCAGTGAAAATGTTTTAGTGCTGCGCTCAAAACTGCTTGGTGGAGTCATATTTAAAGATACAAATGGTGCTTGGAATGCTGTAGAATTAAGAGTTTGCTGAGAGCGATAGGCAGCTCTTCACTGCCATCATTGCTCCAGTGCTCTGTAGTCTTAATGTATTGTATGCAGTGCTTTTCCTAACCGGTCAAATAGAATTCTTAAAAATGGCTTTCATTTGTAATTAATAATTTGAGCTTTATTTTCCTCTAGCCTTTCTGAGGAAGCAAAGTGCCAGGGCATTTGTTCAGTAGATTACTTAGGGAGGGTACAGCCAGGGTAAAGATGCAAACAAAGTCATGCCAGACTTGTTTGAAATTTCAGAGCTTTTCTGTCTCTATGTATGATTCACTCTGGGGTTCTGTTTTTTTGAATAATGTATCTCCTATGCAAAGGGAAGGGCTGCACATAAATATTTTATTTGAAAATAAACCTACATGTTACATTTTTACTTGACTTCTCCTTTCCTGTTTTTTATTATTTTTCTTTGACTTTGCATTGCCAAGTCTTTTCAGACATGCTTATGGTGTAGCTTGTCTGTAAGCTTGTCTCCTGTTAAGAATGGCAGTAGTTGTGTGCACACTTACAGAGGACAAGATTTAAGATGCAGTCATTAAGGACAGTATGTTTGCACTGTGTGAAATTAGTTACCTGGTCTCCCTGAGCTCTTTACATAACTAATAGAGCTAGTGAACAGTAAGTTCTCTTTCTTCTCTCAGACGGGTATGGTGTCTTTCACTGTGTCTGTGTAGATCTTCAAGCTATGACAGATGCAGGATACTAAAACTCAGCTCTTGACTTTCCTTAGGCTCCTTGTCACACTCTGAATGTAGCAGTCCCAGCTTAATAACTCCTCCCCAGTCACCTCTTAACTTGGAAACGTCTTCCTTCGCCAGCAGCCAGTCTCAGAACTCTCTTTCTACGTTACCTAGGATTTCCATTAGCCCAGTATCTATTGGAGAACGTAGAAAAGATAGGTAAGGTCCCCATGTTTTTTGTTTTAATACAAATGTGTCTGAGGAAATTTTGTGTATTTGTTTATTAAGCTGAAGGAATGTGAACATTTAATTTAAATGACAAATACATAGGTGCAGAGGTACATCTCAGGTCCTGTTAGTCAGTGTTTTTATTTTCTTTATAAAGTATGTAAGAAATCTTTTTGTGGATTTTAAGAATAAGTGATTTCATAAAGGTTTTGTTTCTTCCATGTCTAAATTGGAATATGCCCCTTCAGCTGAACTACCTCAGATGATGCTTTATGATAACCTTGTTCTGTATTCTGGAAATCTAAAGAAAATTAAGACCTAGTACTGTCTGATGGCTAACTATCAGGTGCCTTAGCATTGCAAAATATATGCTCTAGCCACTGTGCCTTGATTCAATATAGCCAGATAAAGTGAAAAATTAAGGGCATAACTGTGGAAGAACATATCCATATGTACAGATGCAATTTGGCTACCTTCGCTGATCCCTTTGGCTGCACCTGGACCACTGCTCGTAGTAGCATTAAGTACATGTGTAGCTGCTTGCAGAATTTGAATCTGACATGATAGCTTTCTTAAAAACATGTGCTCTGTGTTTTAATGAATTCCTATATCTCATGATGAATATTTTCAAGATACATTATTTATTGTATCGGTCTTGGACTTCTGTTTTCATTTTATCATGATCTGACTAAACTGAATACATGAAAAAGTTTGAACAATTTCAAAGCATAGAACAGTAAGACACAAATTTGGATCAGACTTTTATTTACAGTATGGCAGCTGAATACCATTCCGGCAGTGTAAAGGAGCTGTGGTGTGTTGGAATAGATTGCATTTATATGGACTTGAAGACCCTGCTGTATAGTTAATTTATGTAAAAGCACTGACCATAAAAAATATGAGTGATAAAGTAATAGGGTTATTCTGTATTCTGACTTTTCTGGTAGTAATAAAAAGTTATTCATAAAATGTTATATGAAACTTTTGTCTTGTTTAAAGACTTTGTGATTAAGTTTTTGTAGTAATTCTACAATGCCTTGTGTACAAAGGACATTGTTTCTTTGAAGGGGAATGTAAAGAGGTTTTTGTGAATTTTCATTCTTTCTTACTTCAGTGTGACTTTCTTACTACATGTACTCAATGTGTGTTCTTGTATAAATGTTCCTCCAATTGTCACTTGCAAATTCAAAGTCAGAATGTCTTTTCTCTTTCACATGACTAACGATTAGTGTTCAGCTGAATAAGCTGGGATTTTGACACCTCTATATCTTTGTGTCTTTGAGCAGAGGGTACATGTTCTGATCTCTGGGAAATAACAATTTCTGTTAATGCTGATCAGGTGATTGAAGTTCCAGGTCCCAATCTCTTTGCCCTTGCTGTGCTTATGTATAAACCATGGTCTGGATTGACTTTCTAAAAAGAGTATAATTCTAAGGTTTGGTTTTGTGTTTAAAAAGCTCCAAAAACCAAACAAAAAAAACTAGTAAACAAATATGATTCTCAATTTAGGAAAGTAAGTACTTAAATCTAAAAAAATGGTTGCAGATGCCTAGGTAGCATTTTAAATTATCTTTTTGTGTTGCAGTCTTCCTGTTCATCACAAAATACACATAACTCACTTGGTCTTTACCCAGATAAAAATAACAATATTACAGATTTTTTAAAAAAAAAAATCAGTGTTTCTGTTTGTTCTGTTGGTTTTAATGTAAATGAAAATTAAAAGATCTGATCAATTAAGACTTTAATCAGTGTTTAATGATTCTGGCAGGCAGTCTGAATATTATAGAAGAGTGTGCTTCACTTAATAACACTGTTTACCAAGTACAACACCCTTTTAATGTTATAATTTTTTTTTACTTTATTATTGATTCTGTACTACATGCATAGTTATCTTTCATTTTGTATTTACTATAATTCTAAGATAGGATCCTATGAAATTGTACAGGTCTGATTCTTTCTTACTTGAATCCAAACCAAACAAATGGAAAATGGTGTAGTAGGTGGAAAAGCAGAAAGGTACAGTAAACAAACCTCAGAAAAATGCAATTCTAGTTTTTAATGAAACAGTATGCCTTGATAAATTTTGTGATATTAAGAAGCTTCATTTAACATCATGGCTTACCTGCTTATAATGAGTGAAAAAAATAAAGTTCATAAATTTTAGTTTTCTGGGAGTTATTGGAGTTTCATTAATTTAGGCTACATGCAAAAAATGTGAACTTTAATAATAAGTAAATCTTATCTTCAGTACATTGATAGACATTGCTGAGGGCATTACCTCTTACAGTGATGTCAGAAGACTGTGTTCCTGAGTTGCATTAATGTCAGCAGCCAGTTTTTATCTTATATGCATTAAGAAGCTGGCAAACTATTATGCCTCTGCTGTAGAAGGCTACCCAATAGATACTCTTAAAAAGACTGTGGCAATATGCATAATTATGAAATGATATCCCCTTTCCTCTGCCCCCAGCCCCACATCTTACTCTTCCCAAAAATTCATTTCCTCAGCCTGGCTCACATTAGTGAAAAGGAATGAAGTCCAGTTAGCTTTTTGGGTGTCTGAACAGCACGATAAAATACTTTAGGCAGTTCGCACAGTTTAGAGAATTTCTATATGATATAATGAAGCATTAGGAAAGAAAATATTCAAATTAATGCATGTCAAATGCAGCATAGTGGTATTAAAATAAAAAATACACCACACGTGGTACCCAAGCTGTTTCATTCACAGTGAGCTCAACTGTGGACATCTGGTAATGCCTCTTGCTGTGTAGACATTATTACGTTTATAGTAGGATAAACCAGGAATTTGTAGAAGGCTGCTGTTTGTTTATACACAGCATAAATGGACCAGCCCTGTTTGTACAGGTGGATACATCACACATATATGGGGAGCAAAGGGGAACGTATCAGGGTTTTCTTCTGTATAAGCCATTTTCTTACTTATACTTACTAGTGTCTTACTGCTGTTTGTCTTGTTTTAAGTGTTCTTGTCTTCTCAAATCTTCTACATCTTTCAGATATCTGTTCCGTAATAGGTCTTTTCTGAGAATCCCTGTGGCTCCTAGGCCTAGGTTCTCATCACTAAGGAGTTTGAGGTTGGCCTGATCTAAGGTTGTCCTTCTCGAGCAGTATTGCGCACTTTGTGCTTTTTTTACATGTTTGGATAATTGCCCTGAGGAGAATTTGCATGGTAATTGTAATGCTACCATGCAAACTGCTGTCTTAATGGCTTGAGTTTGCAACTGCTTAATTTTCATTACTAATTTATGTTTCCCCGCATACAAATACGAAATATAATTGTGCATTGTTGTCTTTTGGTTTATCACCTTATTATTCATTATGTTTATTTTGACTGGCAATGAAGGCTCCCAGCATTTGTATTTGTAACATACCTTTCTGGAATATGGTTTGCAAATGACGTACTTTATACAGTGGTTCAGTTACTTTCATATGATATGCATCTGGAAGCTTCTTTCCTACCAACTTCATGACCATACCATTTATAATTCATATTTGCCGTGATTTTTAGAGCAGTCATGTACCTGGTATACATTTACTTCTGCCACTGTATATTGCATGGTGTTAAAGGAATGCATTTACGACATTTTTAAGTAGCTATTTAAACATATTTTATTATTACAGTTCAGACAGACATAAAGTATTGCATGTAACTTTGACATTGTGATGGTTCAAGTGCAATTTTTTCCAAATGAGTTTTAACTGTCTCCTCTAAAAGGCCCTACATGGAAGAGCCACGTCATGTTAAAGTGCAGAAGGGTTCTGAGCCACTAGGGATTTCCATTGTGAGCGGAGAAAATGGTGGAATATTTGTCTCTAAAGTAACAGGTGGGAGCATTGCCCATCAAGCTGGCCTTGAGTATGGTGATCAGTTGCTAGAGGTAATTGTTTGCTTTCTATTCCTGTGGCTTGATGAATCAGTTTGTATGATTGCAGCCATAACTGCCCTCCCTAAAACAGTATGGTGTGAAAGCATGTGTCTGTGAGATGTAGAAAACAGTACTGTGTTGTAATATTCTGTAATTGTGATTGTTGTGAGATTTTTAGGCTTTATCATAAAAATACTGTTTTTGATGGTAGATCTACATTCCATCTTATAAAGATATAATTAAATTTTAAAACAGTATAGTCCCAACACCATACTCTGCCGGGTAAGGTGAGTAAATATTAAAGCAGCTGGCTTTTAATGAGTTTCATGCCGCTGTTGCTGTGTCTTATCCTTAGCTGAGATACCTGGTTCAAAGCTAAGGTGAGCTCAGTCATGTTTTTGCCTACAGTATTTGATAAACACATGGAATAGCATTTTGTAAAGTACAGAGCTGCTTTGTAAATATTAGATCATGTTACAGCATCTTTTGTTGCACAGTGCGTTTATGATACTAAAATAAGCCTGAGAAGATATGAATTTATCTTTAAATTCCAAATTTACTTAGATTGGTGATCTGAATCAACATCTTATTTAATCAGCAATATGAAATTATGGCATGGCTCACAATACATATGTTCTTTAACAGTGAAAAGATAGTTACACTCATGGTCAGATTACTAAACATTTTAAAATTATGATGATTCCTTCCAAGGAGTAAACCCTAGAAATCATTGCATAGAACATTTTCATCCTCCTATTTACTCTGGTGGAAATAAGTCAGCATTTAGACATTAAACTAAATAGGACACTGAAAGAATGATTTTGCTAGTTTTCATTAGAAAGCCTGACATCCTGGTTTGTGCATTTTTCCATAGTTTAATGGAATAAATTTGAGAAATGCTACAGAGCAACAGGCTCGACTAATAATTGGACAGCAGTGCGACACCATCACTATTCTGGCTCAGTATAACCCCCATATGCATCAGCTTGGCAATCATTCACGGTCAAGGTAAGGCTGGCTAGACTTAGAAAAAAGACATCTCTCCTGTCCACACAATTATTTAGCTAGTAGCCAACTTCTGTACACGTAATATGTTTGCAAACATGAGCACATTTGTGCTGATGAGAAGTGTAGTTTTTCAGAAAAGCAATGTATGAATACATGCCTGTCAAAACCAAAAGTAAAATGCTTGATGCATCTAACTGTATTTTCTCTTTTATTTGGGCATAACCCTTAAATATGCTAAACTAAACACAAAGATTACTTCTTCCTTGAATTATGAGATTGTACTACTTCAAATCTTTTTTCTCTTCTTTTCATAACTGGAATTTCTCAAAGATAATTAGAGAAGGCATAGGACCTAGTGAAATTACCCATCCTATTTTGATGCATGATCACACTTCAAAACAGAGCTCTGTCTTTCTCTTAGACTTATGGTGAATGTGTTGGTTAGCGTGCTGGTTTGGGGGTTTTTTACCCTTCATTTAAACTTGATTTACAGCCACATTAAACTTTTGAGTGGAAATGATGTGGCCTTAACCCACCAGTCTTTTATTCTGGGGTTTTTTTCCCTCACAGTTCTCGCCTAGACCCTGTGAGTAATCATTCCACCCCTCAAGGCAGTGGAGCTGCGACACCTGACAATCATTCCGTAATCGATACTTTGAGTGAACAGGATGAAGGAACAATGACACCACCGTCCAAACAAACCACTCCAACTACAAGTCCCCGAAATTCCTTAAGGTAGAGAGTAAAACTTTTGTCTTAAAGGAAAATAAATGGTCAGGATGGATGTGGAGGATATTAAAATACAAAGTTACTTCTGAGAATGCCGTGTCTCTGGTTGAGATAAGTCAGTGGACAAGTTAAGTGAACCTCAGGATAAAAGTGTATGTTTTCAGACAGTTTCTGAAAGATGGGGTCTGTAAGGAGTGAAGAAAGTTTACTATGAGATTGGTTTAGTTGAAAAGGTGATGTTTGTCATATAAGACTGTGCCTGTAGGTGAGTTATTCTGAATAATATTTATGTAAATATATATTCTTCAGATGGCTATTAGATTGTATGCAATGCAAGTTTTTAAATTGTTACATGTTATTTCTTTCTGTCAAAAGGGGCCCTGTGGACACAAACAAAAGGACCCCTGAACCTAGAACTGTTGTTGTTAAAAAATCCCAAGTTGATCTTGGGATCCAGATATGTGGTGGAAACCTGTATGGAATATTTGTCTCAGATGTAGATGATGATAGCCCAGCAAAAGGACCTGATGGACTAGTCTTGGGTGACATGATACTTGAGGTAAGCTCTTAAGAAAAGTCTGCAGCATACAGACAAAATGGCTGGGATGATATAAAGAGTGCCAATAAAATGATATAAAGGTGACAGGTGCTGTCCTGTCCCACAGTGGGAAATGTTTTGTGAATCTTGAGTTCCTGCCACAAAACCAGGTTAGGAATGGTGGGAATGCGTAACCTGCATTTTGGCTGTGACACATGACAAGCTGGATGATGTGGACCTGGAGAATTACCACTTTTGATAGCACAAGATGCCCAAAAGTTTGAAGGACTTGTGTATGTCCACTTGCAATTATAAACACCTGCTCCCTTCATCTAAGTAAGAAGCTTTGAATCCAGTTGCTGTATGTAGGGGAAAGGCAAGGAAATGAAAGATGCTGCAGAAGAGAACAATATTGATCTCATCACTGTGAAATTCTAATGAGGGTTCAGGGAAAACCATGTAATGTGTCTTTGACTCTCTGTATCTGAAGTGAGAGTATTTATTTACTTATCAGGACTGTTAAGGTGATGAACATATATATATTTATGAGCTTTTCAGAGGCAACTGAGTACTGAGACTCTGCCATTGCACATCTAGTATCCAGGTAGAGATTTTGCTTTGTGACCGTGTTTTTGACTTCCTTCAGACCACTTGATTTCCCTAAAAATATTAAATATTTTTCAGTGTGAACTTTATGGTTCTCAGCTTACACTTGGAAAATTTTTTCAAGAAGTGCAGGCTCTCCCACTATGCATGTCTGCTGTATGCACTTGACTTTTCTGGTTTTCAGTGTGATGTCTCAGTCTCCTAATAGACTGCTTAAGGTGCAAACTGTACTGGAGTTAAGTGACAAGATTTACTTGTATATAGAACCTGACAGTGAGAAAAACAAACTCATTTTGCATGCTTTTCAAGCTTACCTAGTTCTATTGCTTGGTAAGATACAATTTCACACCCAAGGGCTTCTGTTTGTGTTCTACAGTATGGGTCCATTGATATGCGAAATAAAACAGCTGAGGAAGCTTATCTTGAAATGTTGAAGCCTGGAGAAAACATCAAAATAAAGACTCAATACAGAATAGAAGAGTTTAATAAAATAAAAGAGCTTCCTGGAGATGGATTCTACATCAGGTATTTGAGCTTAACTGGTAATGACAGCATAAACTTGCTAGGATAATATGCTGACCACCATGAGATAAATAGTACGTCTGTTTTGCCCTGTTTTTTTAAATTTGAAGTTTACTCAGTTCTAGCTAGTTTCTGACAGCGAGAACACAATCTGTAGTTTAGTAAGTCTGCAAGTATCGTTGTAAACTTGCTTGTTCTTGAAATGTAGAGCATGCCACTAATTTGTTACCTTTTCAAAAAAGGTTTGTGTGTTCATCCCCATTTGCAGAGCCTATTTCTGTCTTCCTTTCCAGAGCACTTTATGATCGTCTGGCAGAGGTGGAACAGGATTTAAGCTTTAAGAAGGATGACATTTTGTATGTGGATGATACTCTACCACAGGGAAATTTTGGTTGCTGGATGGCTTGGCAGCTGGATGAGAATGCTCAGAAGCTGGAAAGAGGACAGATTCCAAGTAAATATATGTAAGTGACCTCAATTGCAGTATTTACCTTTTAAAAGTACTTGCTTTTAAAAGTCTGATTAGTGAGATGTGATATAAAATACTTGTTTGCTTCTGTTCTTTCTGGGAGATGGTAATTCTTAGACATGTCTTTTTAGACATGTCTATTTTAATAACATTGAATTAAATATATTGCTCTCTCAAGTGTTTTTAAATGCTACTAAACAGTAAACTACAAATGTCAATGTCCTGAGGTGCATTAAGGGCAGCATCACCAACCAGTCAAGTCAGGTGATTTTCCTGCTCCGCTCTGCATTGGAGTGGCCTCACCTTGAATATTGTGTGCAGTTTGGGGCATCACAATATAAGAAAGATACTAAGCTATTGGAGAGTGTCCAAAGGAGGGCAACAAAAATTGTGAAGGGCCTTGAGGGGAAGCCGTATGAGGAGAGGCTGAGGCCACTTGGTGTGTTCAGCCTGGAGAAGAGGAGACTGAGGGGAGACCTCGCTGCAGTTACAACTTCCTCATGAGGGAAAGAGAAGGGTCAGGCACTGATCTCTTCTCTGTGGTGACCAGTGACAGGAGCCAAGGGAATGGCCTGAAGTTGTGCCAGGGGAGATTTAGGTTGGATTTCAGGAAAAGGTTCTTCACCCAGAGGGTGGTTGGCCACTGAACAGGCTCCCCAGGGAAGTGGTCATAGCACCAAACCTGACAGAGTTCAAGAAGCGCTGGGACAATGCTCTCAGGCAGATGGTGATTCTTGGGGTGTCCTGTGCAGGGCCAGGTGTTGGACTTGATGATCTTGATGGGTCCCTTCCAACTCAGGATATTCTTTGGTTCTGTGATTCAGTATTGTGATAGATAATTCCAGTAACAAACACGAGAGTAACTACAACAAAAATATCCTTGTATCTGAGGTTATCACTGTCATTCTAGGGAAACATCAGTGTTTTTAGTTCTGTGTGGACAGTAATGTCATAAAGTGTAGGTGCATCCTGCCACTTCTGCTCCTGAAAATTTTGCCCTGTCTGTCAGAGTGATCACCCTCTGTGCCATGCTGCTAGTCATAAGAATTCTGAGGAAATTACGGTAGTGCAAAGTTTTCAGATGTTTATTACTTGATTTATGGTATTTTAGTTTGTTTTGGATTAATTTTCTGTGATGATACTCAGGCAAAGGCTTGAGGCAAGCATTTCAAGCATGACCCAAAAGCAGCAGTGATACTGTCAAAAAAATTTAAGAAGATAAGTTTAAATACCAGCCATTTGGTCTGTCTCAATATAGGATGGATCAGGAATTCTACAGGAGACACAGCATGTCTGAGGCTAAAGATGAAAACAGTTCATCTAAGACATTGTCAGCAGCAGCACGGAGGTCATTCTTCAGAAGAAAGCATAAACACAAGCGAAGTGGCTCCAAAGATGGAAAAGACTTACTGGCTCTTGATACAATCAGTACAGACTCAATTCCTTTCTTGGATGGCAAGTACCTTTGTTATATTTGGGAGGGGGTTGCCTTTCATTCTCTTTCATTTTTGATCAACTACAGCACAACACAACAAATAATACTACTTTCTGGTTGCTCTGAATACAAATGATGATCATTACTTCTAATAACAATTTTTTTTTGTATTAAATTATGAGCCAGAGTGTTTTACATCAATCTTTTGGTAATTTATTCCTAAACCTATTGGCATTACTATTTCATTTGGAGAGGGAGTTCTTTTTGATGCATGGTTTTGATCTTCCTTTCAACTATTTAATTCTGTCCAGGTTGCTTAGTCTAGACAGAAATCCTGCACACCACTCAAAAAATCTTCACTTCTATTTCTTCACTCCTTTATAAAAATCATGTTGATTACAATGTAAGAACTCAACAAATCAAGCCAGAGACACCATATATTGTGTATTGTTTACACTTTTCAGGATGGTTGGTTTTAAAGTCTGTGTGAAGGTGGGTAGTTCAGTTTTTCTAATTGAACACTAGGTTCAATTAGAAAAATGTCTATTTTAAGCTGTCAAGCGGAAAAATTGCCATAATGACTGAACATTTTTTGTACTAATCAAGGCCCTTAGCCCTTGCAAGGGAGTTGTTCTCAAAGTTACTGTTAGGATGCTTCTGCTTATTTAAGGAATGCCAGGAAAATAGTTTATGCTTTTATAAATAAATCTGTTCTGTATGTGTAGATTCTGCAAGTTTGGCATACCAGCGTGTCCAGAAAGTGGACTGTACGTCTCCTAGGCCTGTCCTTATTCTAGGACCTTTACTTGATGCTGTGAAAGACATGTTGGTCAAAGAATCCCCTGGAAAATTTTGCAGATGTCCGCTTGGTAAGTATGCAAATACAACCAATTTCTTCATGCTTAGAATACCTGATAGTAACGTCTGTATACATGAACTAAATGATAACACAAATATCGATAAAACCCCAAGAATCTGAATTTGCAGACATTGGTTTTCTTAGCTTTGTTCTGTGCCTAAGGAATAGTAATGAAAATGGGTCTCTTCTGGTTCTGTGAAACAGAGGTTATGAAAGCTTCCCAGCAAGCCATTGAACGAGGTGTGAAGGATTGTCTGTTTATTGATTACAAACGGAGGAGTGGACATTTTGATGTGACAACTGTAGCTTCGATAAAAGAGATAACAGAAAAGGTGAGTCAGTTTTAATGCTCTAGGTCTTTGTACAGTTTACAGTATGAAGTCATGCTATGTTGTGGAGTGGAAATTATGTTAGTGTTGCCATCCTTTAAGGCGTTCAGAGAATTGTTCTCCTGGCCACTGAATAAAACAAACCTCACCTCACTTAGGCATGTAACAGTTAGAAGATTATTTTATGCAAACTCACCTCTACAAAAACTAGAAATGTCTGTATTCTTCTAAAGTATTACTAAATAAAGTTAGAAATCATTATCTTAAATTCCACTCTCTACTCCCCAAAACCAAGGATTTTATTTTTTTAACTATTCTGTTTAATGCAGTCATATAGAACATAAACATTATAATAATTCTGGAGACAGATGTTACTTGAAGTGTACACATTGCTTATGGTTTTTGGTCAAGCCACACAGAAAGTCTTATTAACACTTGTGTTTGCTTATGATTTCTGAAAGAGAAAATTAATAAGCATATTTAAACTTGACAAAATATATTGCATATATTTCAATTTGAGTTTTCATTTCATTAGTTCAAGTACTTTTTTTTTCTATCAATGCATGCTTTTGGTACTATGAATGGAATTTCTTGCAGTTTTTCATCTTTTGTCTTTTGTTATAAATCCTTTGGGTACAAATTGCTCAGTAGTGCCAAAATGCTCAATGTATAGCAAAATTCTGTGGGGGTGCTATGATTTAAGTAGGGGAAGAAATGGGGAATTTGCATGTGTGCTTGTGCTCTTTAACTGAATGAGTATTTTGCATTTACATTTGATCTTAGGATTGTCATTGTCTGCTTGACATCGCTCCTCATGCCATCGAACGGCTCCACAGTGTTCATATCTACCCTATTGTAATTTTTATTCGCTACAAAAATGCTAAACAAATCAAGTAAGTCTGTGAGGGGTATAGTTCAGGGATGTTTATTCTGGCTTAAACTAAGCTTGTTTTACCTTTATTGTTTATTTCATCCTAGTCATCTTAAATCTCTTTAAAATGGGCAAATTGATTCTCAGATAAAGCACTGTGAGGTATATGGTCTTAACTCCATTTGGGTTGCATGACGATTAAGTGAATCTTAAAAAAGAATCCATGCAGACTAAACTCCAGGAGGCACTCAAATCTTTCTTGCTCAGTTTTGTAGTAAACTGTAATGCAGGTATGGATGACATCCATTGAGGATTGAGTGGTGACTCTGACAAAGAACTATTCTTCATCCTCAGCAGGGCCAAGAGTATGGATGCAGTGTCAATTGATTCATAACCTTAGCTTTTCCACCTTCATTCTTTGGTGAAAAAAGCAAGCGAAGTCCCCTTTTGCCACATGGTGTATATACTGTGGTCTTCTCCGGCCAAGTTCTTTCAGTAATTGTGGATTTCCTGCTCTAATACAGCCAGGAAGAGAACACAGAAGTTACAGACCCCAGTCCCTCCCCTGATGTCTGAGTAAACCTTCCCATGTTTTGATAGATTGATTTGGCAAGGAGTGACATAATCTCCCAACATAAATATTAAGAAACACTTTGGCTAAGAGATCTTATACTTGGGCTATCTTAATTTTTAAAATTCTTATTTTCTTGATCTGTAGGTAAATTTGGTTACTGTCTGTTCAATAAAGAAGATAAGTATCACCCCTTTAAAGTAGAAGCAAGACAGAGCATAAGATCTATTTCATTATCACTGTAGGATTGGGCCTTTGAATGATAAATGGAATTGTCATGTCTTAACCCCCACTGGAAATGGAATGGTGACCATTACAGCTATTTTCTTTTTTGGGAAAGTGACAGAGAGTGATCAAATCAGACAAGCAAGGATTTCTAGCAGTCATCAGTAAAAGTTGCAGTGGTACATTGTCTCTGACTGTTGTGAGGACCAAAGGTTTTTCCAAGCGGCCTTTTTGACATAGCACAGTTTCTGTCGGCATTCTCTGAAATGCTCTGCAGAAATGATAGGTTAGTTTAGTAAATTTTTTAAAAATTATTTATAGAATAAAATCAGGCTGATTTTCTCACTGCTATAAGAAACTATGTTTGTATTGTTTCGTTGTCTATCTGTATGACCTTACTAGTTGACTATAAATTCTGTTTCCTTTTAAACAGAATCCCTCCTGGGTCAGATTTGGAGGAGAGTGCTACAAGCTTTGATCAGAATTAAAATAATTTTTTGTAAATTCCTCTATGTTTTTTTTTCTATTTCAAGAGCTTGTATAGTAGAAAAAGAGGAATCTCAAAAATTCGTCATAGATATGATAACAGAAATAACCTGTTTGCTTGATGCTTGTTATTTCACAACCCCTTAAGAGAGTGGTACTTGTGCCCAGCTTTGTGTAGGGGAGTACAGGTGTGTATATGAGATGATGACCCGATTCACATGTACTGGAAAAAATCATATTCTTTCTTCCTCAACCAACTCTGTGTCTGAAACATTAAAGAAATACTGTCTTGGTCTGACAGCAAATAAATTTGTTAGCACTGAAATGATGCTTTTGCTGATACTGCTGGAGCACAGTAGATGGCACTCTGGGCCTAGGAGTCTGCTTGCGGGTGAATTAACTTTGTATTCACCTAACTGCAGGGAATCTTTTCAGGTCCATTTAAAAAAATACTCTTATACAAGGTGTTTCTTTTTTCCTCTTTTTTTTTTTTTCCTTTCTTTTTTTTTTTCAGAGAGCAAAAAGACCCAATCTTCCTGAGGGACAAAGTTACGCAGAAACATTCCAAAGAACAATTTGAGACAGCTCAAAAAATAGAACAAGAATATAGCAAGTATTTTACAGGTTAGTATTTAATCAAACTTTCACTAAGAACACAGTGGTACTTTAGCCCATTTACACTGTACTTCAAAAGATCTGATTTTTCCTCAATGGGCACTTTATTCTTTTTTAATTCTGCCTTCCCTTTCGGCAAACTCATGTTATGTTGTTTTATTTTAGTGGGAGATGAAATGTCAAGTTAGAAGTATTATTTGTTGCTTCTACATGTTTTTGTTTTGAGTGTTATGAATCTTATGACCTGAAGAGATTCTGAAAATGTTTTATTAATAACCAGTAGTATTGGACGTGTGGTCAAGATACAGTGTTGACAGTTTTATATTATATAAGGTATATAAGGTGTTTTTTGTAATTATAAAAATGGAACAAAACAGCAGAAAAATCCTATAGTTTAAATTAACAAATTATGATTTCCAGTGGTGTCTTCCAAACAGTTCTGTGATTGGGTGGTGTTTGTGATTTGTGAGACATACTTTAAATGTTTCAAGAAAGCAAAAAAAAAAACTGTTCGAGGTTGCTTAAGCATGTACTGTAACTTGGAATAATTAAATTCAACTTCAGAAGCCTTTTTTAACTTCATAAAATGTATGAAATGAATCTTTGTTTACAGTTAACTCTGTATTTTTACCAGAGAAAGAAAATGGTGTTTGAAGACTCTCTGCTCATTACAGAATATATTTTCATTTGGTTGCACATACATTAAAAAGATAAAATTCTATGCATCTTTGTGTATATGGCAACAAAACTCAACAAGAAAAACAAACACACTAAACTAGCCAAAATCCATCTTTTCATCCCCTGAACAGTGGGTTCATTATAGAAATACTTTGAGACATTACTGCCAAGTGCAGGACAGGGAAAAGTGTTGTGTTTAGTATAGAGCTCTCAGTGCATCCTGTACTGAGAGGTTCTCAACAAAACCAATTACTTGGTCTGTAATAGCCATGCAAATACTTTTACATGGTACATACTAAACGTTCACAGAATTTGGCATGCGCATGGCCAGATTGCATCACCACATGTTATCTTCTGCTTCTTGTTTAGTAATTTGTGGCATTTTAATTTCACCCTGATAGCAGAAGTGGAACTCACTCCAAGAGAGTCTTATGTGTGTCATCTCATATGCCCTGTGAGAAGGGCCTTCCTCTGTTAATCCTAAGTACAGTGGACTCCAGCTGTCATCAACATTTCCAGAGGCTGGTAGTCAGAGAGGATTGGTGTTCAAACTGCATTGACATTTAAACCTGTTGAAGTTATAATGTCATGCATAGAATAAGCTTGTAGATAGGCATGTTGTGTACATGATAGTTTACTCGTGGAGCTATAGGACACGCTCTCTGACTACTTCATGAAGTACACTTTTTGACTAATGATTCTTTCAAATTGTGTTTGTTTCCGGTACCAAGTTGTGAGCACAGTGTATAATCTGAATTGCTTCCTCCCTGCCATTTGTCATCTTTCATAGACCTTGTTAGTTACTGTGTTCTGTGTCCAAACTCACCTGACATTGTTAACTGTAGTATATATTGCAGAGTCAAATATTAATTTATGTGACATCAAATTCTCTCTTTGGAAAAAGGAAAATTATTCCTTAAGCTGCGTAAGACTTTCCATATTTTTTTAGCATTAGTGGTAGCCGCTGCCAGAGGTTTTGCTGACGTATTTCTCAATTCATGAAGTTCCTTGCTTTTTAAGTCTTAAAGCCAGTACATTCTCCTCTCCTGTGTCAGTGTTGGCATTTTACTTTTTATGACTATTATGTTTAGCAAGGGCAGAATAAAAGGTGTTCATTTGTCTTTTGAATTGATTTTCATGGAGTTGCTTGCTGTTGGCCTTTTGTTCCTTAAATGTGGTTGACAGTAAGAACTGGAGTAGCAACCGTTTCTGTTTTATTTAGCTCAGTGATCTGTGAGCTGCCTCATAATTTACTTTAAATATTTGTAAATAGTGTCTAGTTGCTACAGCTATAGTCTCTATGTATATTACCCTGTAAATATAAAACTCTTAACACCACATGTTGAACAGAGAAAGTTTATTATAGAAGGTTCTGACCATCTTTAGACTTAAACTTTGCCACCTGATGCCTCTGAAAATAGTACATGGAGGCCTCTTACAAAACAATTGTCTTAGTTGATTACAGCCCTTAGTTTTGTGACTTCCCTGGACTGTTCTAAGACCTAGCAGAAGAAACTCTGTATTGAGTGCTTGACCTCTTTGCTCTGTTTATTTGAGGTTTCTTTTATAGTCATGCATCGGTCAAATACTGAATTGAGTTGCTTAATTCTGGTCTGTTGATAAACACTTTGCAGATAGTTGCAGAAGACTGCTCTTTGTAATTAGTCATAACTGCTTGTTCCAGTCTCATTTTTGTGTGGTGTTTCTTCTTCTCCAGGCATTGTCCAGGGAGGAGCCCTTTCAAGCATTTGCACTCAGATTGTGACAACTGTCGACCAAGAACAAAACAAAGTCCTGTGGATTCCAGCTGGCTCGCTGTAGATTATTTTGCTGTGAAACTACATTGCAGATGTAAATAACCCACTAACTTTTTATCCAGCGGACTCTGTTCATTTCTGTCTTTATAAAGATATCTGTAAGTGATTTCTGTTTCATGAAGGGGAGTGATAACACTGAACACACAAGGACCTGATGAGGCATGTGGGAAGGGGGTAGATCACTTCACCGAGCTTGTCTCTTACGTTGTACGTGTACACATGACAGGTTGTCACAAGGGGTTGTGACCTGTGTGTACTCGTCCATGAGTAATGAATTTAACAATGCTGCAAAACCCTGTAGAATGACAAGTTTACAAAAACCTTTTCAAAGTATTTGATTCTTGCTGTTTACTTGAATGTCTTTTTGTTTTGGTTTGGACTTTTTTTTAACTGTGTCCTTTTACTTAATGAGGTAGCTCTCCAAAATGGAGTGAAATTTCTGAATATGAGCAGACAGTTTATGCGCAATGTGACTCTTAGCTACAATTTTGACCATTTCTAAGCACATTGTTGACTTGATAACCAGGTAATAAGGTGGGATTGAATTGGTACGTCTTGGGAGTAAGCTCAGAAGGAAGTACACTCCTACACAGGGCAGACCACTGTTTGTATCCTGTCAATGCTTGTCTGTCAAAGATATCGTTTCTTGTTTTATGCATGAATCTAATATTTAAACGTCATACTGTATCTGAACAATTCAAGCTTAACTTGTGTTGAGAAATAATAATTTTTGTTTGTTGGGCCTAGATTAAGTACCGGGGGAAGAGTCATAAACTAGGCCTAGCATGCTGTGTTCTGTCACTTTTAGATACTGTAAATATGAAAGGCTTATGTCGGTGCAATTTTGCAGGGTAATTCTTAAGCTTTGTACTTCAGTGTGTAGCATTCACATAGGTTGTTTTTATTTAAGAGCAGACACAGTTTTAGGGCTTTGATTAAAAGCCTTTAGAAAGGTACTAAATTGTTAGTGGTTTCACTGTCAAAAAATAAGTGACTGTTTAGTTTTGGTTGCAATACTTATTTACTTGTTGTACCAAACTCTATTATATTGGTTCCCTTTTTGGTTTTTTGCACTTCTGACTCTGTGTTCCTAACACAGGTTTTGTACCTGGCTCTTCTGTCTCTTGTGCCATGTTTCCTGGGTACTGTATTTTAATTGTTTTTAAAATATTATTTGAGTAGAACTGCTTCTCTGTGACTGTTTCTAACTTTTCATTGTGTAGGGTTTCTAGTTTTACACTACTGGCTGTAATTTTGCTTCTGTTTGCAGCTTTTATAATTAAAAAAGGGATTCTTCTTGCGCAGTTCTTCAAAGAAAGATCTGGTCCTAAATTTAAATTCTGTTTTACAGTTGCTATTCTATGGTTCAAAATACTTTTTACAGTATTTATATAGTTTTACACTACATAGAGTATTCTGAACTATAAAATCATCATATATATATACAGTATTTTATGTAGTGTTATACGATGCTATTATAATACTGTATATATAAATTAATAAATATGAAATGGTATCAATGAATTATTAGTCCAAGTACTTCTCATGGTGAGGGACAGAAGTTGGCTTTTATCTCAATTTTTTTGTTTGTTTTTTTTTTTAAAGTTTGAGATCAGAGTAGACTCCAATGGTACAACTGAAACAGACAGGTACTGTTCTGATATGGATTTTTCTGTACTAAATGAAAATGTCACTTTGTATCAAAAAAAATAAGTTAGAGAAACTGATTACTAAATAAAGATCAATTTCTATAACTTCATTTGTGTGTAATGGGTGCATATAGCTCTTGCTCTTCCTGACTCTGCCTGGTTTAGTCCTCACATAAGTTTAAATTTCTGACTAGAATTGGCATATATAGTTTCAAGTACCTACCTTGAGAGGAACAAGTTTTGTTTTTGTGCTTTTGCTCAGCCTTGCACATATAAATACCAGAGACTTTCAAAAACTGCAGGGCACAAGATGTTAGATATTGGTTGGTGTTAAGATTTTTAACATTGTGGCCCATTGGTGTTAAGGATTTCAAATGAAAATGCAATTGATTGGGTGGAGACTTTATCTGAAAAATTAGTTGATCACTGTTATTTTCAAGAGAGTGTCACTGGAAACTGGGGAAAACACAGGCAAAAATGTGAATATTAACTTAAAGGCACACTGCAGAATTCTCTGACTCAATTTTTGCACTTCGGACAGACCAGCCTTTTCTGTTCATTGAGTTACCTGAATGTATGGCTGCAGATAAAGAGTTAACCAGAAGACAGCATATTTTAAATTCATTTCTCCTTGGCTAAACTGACATAAAACGTCTGAAGATACTGTAGCCTGTATGTATGATCTATTGTTAATATGTTGACAGACATCTACTTACAAATTTCTGCAGTCTGTTCACATTGACCTGAAATGCAGGGCATGTATTTGCCAGACTCAGAATTACACTCTGACAGCTGCCAACCTCTCCACCTCAGAAAAGGGTTCTTTTTGAATGCCTGATAAATTTGGAGGCCATATTGCAATCCTTTTTAGTGAATGCAAGCATTGCCTTAAGCAGTCTTGAACAGCTTTTCCAGTTCAATCTCAGATGGATGTATTTGTGGTTAAAGTACAATCTTCTGATCTTTTCTAGACTTATGTCTAAAGCTCCATGTAATTTCTACAATTCTGTGCCTCCATTTCACAATGGACAGTTTCTATTAAAATAGACTGACATTGGAAAAATGTGCACTGGCCTGGAAACTCAAGAGACTACTGTGAAAAATACAGATACCCAGCAAAGCAGGCTTTGGTATTGTGCAACAACTAATAAAGGTTCCAGAACTGCAGCAGAATCTGAACAGCATAAAAAAGGTGCTTGGCCTCTTCCTGTAAGTTTTCTTAGGCTGCTTTGTCCATGAGTGTAAGTTTCCTATTCATTTGGTTGTTTTAAGATATTTTTTCCAACATGTCCTCTGTGTTGTTTTGTTCAGAAGGTGTCTTGATGCTCTTCACTGAAACAGTAAATTTTTTTATAACATTTGATAGCAAACCTTTTAACTGTTCAATTTGCCTTCTTTCTGTCTTTGAATAGTAAGAGATGGTTTTGCTAGCACAACACAGATGTTGTGTGCATGAATCCAAAAACCAGGTGAACAGGGGATCAAGTTACTTAAGTGTGAACATACTAGCTTAACCTGAGGTTATTCAACTCTGTTTTAACAAGAATTCCTTATAAGCTTTTATAAGAGTAGGGTTTTTTCCACTGTGTATAACTTTAGATGAGTGCTATAACTTTATATTTAAAAGTTGTCTATGTGGATCCTTTTCTTGAAGCAAACTGTCCATAGGCAGCATACTGTAACTAAGGAAATTTAAAACATTTTCATTCCAGAAGTTATTGTATAGATCTCCAGTATGGAAAATTATTCAATTTTTTTTCTTTGTCTTTTTTATTTCTTTGATCTTGTTACCTAACTCATGTGAAAAACAGTGAGAAGGGATGTATTAAAGTTTTTCTGATTTCATTAGATCTCATTCACGTATTTTTAATGAGTTTTCCTGTGCAAAATGCACCTGTTAAAGGGAAAATGGCAGAGATCTAATACTTGTTTAAGAAGCAAATCACAAAAATCTTTGTATTGTATAACCTAGTCACTTAATACTATGGTGAATTATCTTTCACTACGTTTTGCCTGCTATGTTTTAATATCAGTACATTATATGCTAAATGTGTGTGTTCACTGGGATGTTATTCTGTGTCTGTCATATTGAAGAAAATAGCACCAATGGCTGAGGAAGCTTTCAAAGACATGGAATCCTGATTTATGACCCTTTTCCTTTGCTGGTTCACCCTATAGTGTCCGAGAGCTAGAATGCTACTTCTGCTAGTTAAGAAAACCCAGACTTGAAACAACATCCCCCTCTCCAAACCCATTGCACAAAACAACCTCCTTCCCACCAAACACCACTTCTAAGTGTCCAATTTGGCTTTCTTGTGATTTCATGTCCTTCCTCTTTGCCTGAAGGTACATTAAAATTTCTTAAAACAAAGACAGGAGTTTACTCTCAATTCACATTCTTATTGCGTATTTCTCCAAAATTAGAAACAAGTCTGTCAAAACATTAAATTCTTTCAACAGCTTGGAAAAAAAATCACACATTTGCAGTGGCTTTTTTTCTTTTCAAGTTTTTTTTTCACTGCAAATATCAGTGACATTCCTTATGTAATATTCCCTATGCCCTTCCTCCAAAGGCAGGGAATGATCAGCTTTCCAAAGATGGTGACTTTGATCTTCAGAGTAAGTGACTTTTTTGCTACTTTTGCACCTTGTTTTGATGCACATTGATCTTATCTCATTAGCAGTAACACCAATCAGTTAAAATCATCTTAATTCCTTCATTTACCAAATCTGCTTGGTTCACAAATGCGTAGCATTTGAGCTTAGCATTTAGATGCTCAAATATCAGGTTGTTTAAGCAAATTAAGATGATATTTGTGGTTCACCTGTGATAAACGTTAAAGTATTAGGTTTCAAGCTTGTCTGGCTAGTGTAAGCAATAAAAGGCTGAAGATGCATTTTTTTCATCTACATATGTGCAAAGAATCTAAATGTTGTTGTAAGTCTTACAGTTCTGTGATGAAAATAACTGTTAGCTACAGCATTTTGAGAGGATAATTCAAGTAAAGTCAGGCAAAAGATCCTAAGGTAAGAGATAGAAAATTGTTCTCTGCCGTGAAGATATGATTTGAGAGTGCCAGCAATTGCTTGCATCACTGTAGTAACAAGTAGGTTTGTGATGCAAAGATGAGTAAGTGCAATTACTGAAGAAACGAAACACACGAATTCCAGGAAGGTGGTACAGGCTGCATGTCCTCAGCAACCAGTAAGGTAGATCCCATGGTGGCAAACATGTATCACTTATATCTGGGGTTGGCTGAACTGTGTGGCCTTTCAGAGCTTCTGACTACAAATGTACTTCTGGCATTCAGATGAATTCTTATGCTTTTATACCCTGACTTATGCTGTCATAAAAAATGTGTGGTTAATAGCTGCAATTATAGTGTGATCTGCTCAGACCTGCTCTGACTGATTTTGTTTAATTATTTAGAACTCATTTTTCAGGGTGGTACCACATACCTTATGCCAGTGACCATTTTACAGCTGCAAAATAATTCAAGTGAAGTTGTAAAAATGAATTGGATATCTTCCCCCTCCTCCTGGCCTTACATGGCAGAGTATCCTTCAGAGCTGCAAGGTTTGAGCACCCAGAGACACTTGAATTCCTAACTGATGCTGAAACTCCTCTGCCGTCCTGCATAGAGCTGTCTCCTGACACCATGGAAAAAGGAAGTGTTGGGCCTGCCCTGGCTTCAGTCCACAGCTATGCTTCTCTATGGGATATTTTGTAATGCTTCTGTCTTTGCATGAGTTAGCCCTAGCAAGATGCTTACAGTCCTGGCTCCATAAGGCAGTTCTGCACCTCCAAAGCTGAAATGGGATTTCTGATCAGCAATTGCTGCTGTTTTAGCTTGCAGTTGTCCCTTTTCTGCAATATAACCGTACACAGACCTTGTGTTTCGGCAAGTGCTGCATGGAATTTTTCTCAGAATAGAAGTGAGATTCTGGTTTGAGTGAGAACTGCATTATGAATACATCACCAACTTTCCCCTTCTTTTACTGTTATATGCAGCTTTAGTTTCCCTTTGCTTTGTAGTGTCCTTATCACAAGTAGCTAAATCTTTCAAGGTGTGTCTCCCATCAAGTGCAGCCTTCCTGTTTGCCCCATTTCCTTGCTTCATGCTTCACTTGCACTTCTAAACTCTCAAAGATATTTTTTCCATTGCTGATGCAACCTAATCTCCCTTCCTCACCCTGTTATCTAATGCTGAAGTATTTTAGGACATTATGTAAAGTCTGTTTGTTTCATAAAGCATACTATGTGGTTGTGTATTAATTACTGATTTGATTTTAAACACTTTTTATACTCACTATTTATGATCTCCTGAACAGTGTTGGTTGATCCACTCCAGCATTCAGCAGCCTGCAATTTCAGATAATGTTCTAGCAAGGTTTTCATGTCTGCAGTTTCTGAAAGTTATGCCTTGCTGTGTTTCCAGCAGTGTCAGCAGTACATTTGTAAAAGAACCTACTTGGTAAGCAACAGAAAATGACTTGAGAAAGTCCACACACCTGCCTTAAGATTTTAGGGTCTCTGCTAGCTTACAGAGGCTTCAGCCTTCGAGTTAATTTGGATTTCCCTCTTCACAGTTCTGATTCTGTGATAACACAGCACGGGTGTGCAGAGGTGTATCTGAGTTGATTTGCTGAAAATTATGATTCACAAGTGGTCCCTGACCTTCACTAAGCTACCATTATTCTAATATTAGCCTGTTTTCCTATAACTCAGGACGTTACTGAAGTTAAAAGAAGTCATCTTATAAAGAGTTCTAAAATGCTTTAACTTGCCAGAAGTAGCCGTATTTCTCTCGATTTTTTTCATGCTACTCTTGCCCTAAAGCCCACTTTTTATTTTACACTCTGTACTGTCAGCCATTTGAAGATATAAGAAGACAGTAATACACAATATGATGGAAAGAACATGAAGAGCAGCAAACCAGTGGTGAGTGTTGTAAGTCATGGGCCCTTAAAATCCTTTTCAGTTTTTTTGCTTGCAGCAGGACCTACTCAGAAGCAGAAATCCTTTCCTGAAACAATTAAGACAGAGTTTAAAAGTAATTTTTTTACCTGTTCTCAGTACTCTCATAATGAAACTTTCAACATCTAACTCCCTTATTTTTAAAAATCTAATGACCAGAAGAAAAGCATTTGTGGCACCTTAATACTTGTTTCTGCGAAAATACCATTTCAAATTCTCTGCTGCAGTGTTTGTACTTCATTATGCAGAGTATTTTTGGCTTTTGTTTTATTAAATGTAATCTTCATCTTTTTCAGTGATCTGGGGTTTATGACCTTTTGTTACCCCCTGCTATTTGTGGATGTGTTTTTTTTTTTTTAAATAAAGGTTTGTTCCATCATAACCCCATTTGAGTCTTCCACCTTGATGGTGAGAATTCATGGTTCTGTAGTCGCTCCAAACTGAAGTGTCTTGTTTCATAATGGGGGAAAAAAAATTTAGGTCAGCTGACCTATCCAATGTGGGATTCCCCTTTCAGTGTTTATATATTCTTGTGTTTTGTGAGTGTTGCTTTTTGTTCTCTTGTTTTTATTTTTTAAAAAGTCTGATTCTGCAGGTACCACACACACAAGAATGTGTCCTGAAAAGCAGTGGTACTGCAGATAACTAAATAGCCAATACATGGTTTGTAAGTGAATGTGAAATAGGAAAGTGGCAAAATTGTTTAGAATTAAGCTGATGGTTACATAAAAAACCCAAACTCTGATGCTCCCTGAGGCTCTGTTTTTCAGTTATTCAGCCTTGTGTTTAATTTTTAATATGCCTGCCTTAAAAAGGTGTTATTAGCCTGAAGGTTACATTTGGAAAATGTAAAAGCATTGGAATGGGATAAACATTGAAATGAGGCATAAAGTTTCACCAGAAGGAAAACTGTTATTCTCTTTCAGCTTGGTATTCACTATTTTCCTGAAAATATTCTGTAATTTTTGAAAAAGATGTCTCAAGCCAACTACTGAAAACAGGAGTTAGACTATAAAATTGCTCATGACTAAAAGTTTTGTTTGGGGATTTTTGCTGTGTGTAGTACAGAGTGTAATGATTAGTGCAAAAAAGAATTATATCTGGCATGTGAAGGAGAATAAATCTTTCTATTCCCGGTATGCTAAAATAGCCAGGGCAAAAATTACAACAGATGAAAAGTACTAAAAATCATCTCTTCAGTAATACATGGAAGATGACTTGCATTTATCAAATTATTCTTTTCAAATTTGAGAAACACTCCCTTGATGCAAACTCACACATCAAACATCTCTGGCACTCTATTTATTTTTATAGTTACAACATCTCGTTTACAGTCATTTTATGCTGTATGTAACACTGATTGTTTCTCTTGCAAGATTAAGAGCAGAGTTTCAAACTGTCCTCCTCAAGGTCACAAGCCTGGCAGGAGATTCTTCTCTTGGTTTTTTGAAAATAATAAAGTACTTCAATAACAAAAAAAAGAAAACAATCCACTAAACAATCACACTTAGTTTTATGAAAATCAAATAATGTGTGTTCTATGATAATTTCTTCCATAAGAGAGAATCAGCAAAATCAATGGTGAGAACTTGCAGCCCTGGTGATAAGTGGAAATCAGCAGCTGCCATACATGGCATGAAAAAACAAAGTAACTGAATCTTAAAATAATGTGTGCTGCTGTCCATGATACACAATCAGAGAGAGTTCAAATAATGATTGTTCTGAAGGGCTTGAAAAGTAAAGCATATTTCTTATCTGTAAATCCAACATATCTAGTGCGTTAAATTCAGACACCTATTATGGACTATTTTGTAACAATCATTCTAAATTGGTGAAGGCGTACTAATCCTTGTATGGCCACAGACCTTTAGCTGAGGCCAGACAATAATAATCTAGTGTCTAAAGTATGCAAAAAGCATGAGAGAGCATCAGGCTGACTGGCTTCTTGTCAAGTCCTACTTATAAAAGGTATGACTTAAAATGGAAAGCCTTTGTGACAGTTTATGCTGACTAACTTAATGTGTATAGCCTGTGCACAGAGTTATTTTTCACCTATTCGTGAATACACAAGCAAGGAAACTGGCTTTAAACATAGAAGGGTGCAGAGAGTTCTTTTGTTTAGTCAAATAAATATTTTCCAGTGAACATTTAACCAGCTCTAATTTATGGGGAACAGATGGTTTTTCTTCATTAGTAATTGTTTTTCCAGAAGATAACCCTGTATTAAAATTTTTGAAGATTCATGGGCTCTCTTATTATAAGTAAAGCTCTTCGTTTAAACCACTCAAGTTTTAGAAAATAAAAAAACAAAGTGACTTTCTCAAACCTCTAAAGCCTGTTAGTTTATTATATTCTGTTTTTTCTTAGAGGCGAAGGTTGTCAAATGTGTTGTTGCACTCTTTCTTGGCAGGAAAATCTTTTAAGTCTTCCTAGGATGCAGGCATAACAGAAGTTCACCAAAACTGCCTCTGCTTTTATCTCAGGTAGGGTGTAATAGCATCAGATCAGGTAAGGTGTAATAGCATCAGATCAAGATGTCAGATGCAAATCCTGAAAACTTTTGAATCCACCTGTGTTCAAATTTGTGTTCACAATTTCATGATAATGAACAGGTTCTGGTTTTCTTTTGGGACTAGTGAACACTTTGATTTTTATGCCTTCATCCTTGCCCCACTAAAATAGACACCTTACCTATTTCTATAGGAGCAAGAACAGGAGCCGAGGCCTCTCGCATTTCAAGTGCCCCTGTCAGAAGCATATTGTTAAGTTCTATTTAAAGCACATTCAGTTCTATTTAAAGTATTATTCAGGAAATTATAACCTTAATAACTGGTATGCTGGTTTGGTTTGACAAGGTTTTCACAGCAGAAGTCACTGTTGTACAAGCTTTCACAGATAGAGTGCTTTTCTCTCATTATGGAAACATGTACAGCTTGAGTAGCGTTTTCCTTTTATGACGTATAGCTCTCTACAGTCCTTTAAGGTATATTCATACAAATTTATGGAGAAAGCCCTCTAAGAGTACATCAAGTATATGAAATACCAGTGTTTAGCTATGTTGACTTTGAGCTTTTAATTTTAAAGGTCAAGAATTCAGTGGTAATAGCATATTTCCCACTGACAAGATGCACATTTTTAGGTACCATCTTTCAAAGTTAGACTTACAGAACTTCCTCTTACTTGATCAAACTACAGACTTGCATCTTTCTTTTGTTTAGGCACCAGAGTAAGTAATACAGTCATTAAGCTGTCAACAAGCTCCTCTGCCATGTGTTGCTGTCTTGTACAAGGCGTATGCAAATTGCCCCAGTGCCTCATGAGAAGTCGCAACGCATGAATCGCTTTCCTTTTGCGATTCATGCGTTGGGCCGTGACCTTTCTGTTCCAAATTTCTTTATTCAAGTTACATACACCTCTATGTACAGGTTTTGAAGCGTTCTGTGCCCTTTTGCCGGTGCTAACCTCTGCCATCAAAGGGCACAAGCAGCAGTCTCGCTCTGGCATGAGTAGGAGTGTGGCTGTGCTCCAGCTCTGCCTGCTGCGTGCTTGCTCTGTGCATTTTGGGTTGCTGTTTTTCAAGGGGCCGAGACACTGGCTTGTCTTGCTTCTCTCTTCACCCTGCTGGAGGCCCCAGAGCCCCTATTTGCTACACTTCGTTTTTTCATTTGTTTTGATATGCTGGATGTGCTGTAAAACTGTTTTAATTACCTGGATTTTACAGGTGGCTCACCTGTCTGTATTTGCACAAAATCTATCATTACAGGTAGGGAATGGGGCAGGTAGCTCAGTGAGTGGTTAGCTCTTACTTCAAACTGGATAATAATTAAAACAAGCTCTTCAACATTGAAGTGATCTGTGAGAGGCAGAGCACTAGATGCGATTGCAGGGGCAGGTTTTTTTCTTTTGAGTGCCTTTGGTTCTTAAAAGGGCCTGTGTTTTATCCCAGAAGAGTAGAGAGTCCTTTTTACACAGCTTCACATTTTTTTTTTGCAGATACCTCACAGACAGGAAGTTGTATCCAGTCTTAAAGATAGGAAGCTGAGAGGCAAATGGAGACCAATTTTTAAGAAATCATGAGGGATTTTTAAAATGTGGTTAATATAATGCTCTAAATGATGCCATAAATAGGAGAGGCATGTTACTCCAAGTATGTAGCTTAACCAGAGAACTGCTACACAATGGTGTATGAAGTGTCAAACTACCTTAAGTGTCTCTGACTTCTGTGCACTCAATGAGGCAGATAATTGCTCCAGGAAATAACATTCCCATATCTCATAATCAGCATTTCTCTGAGTTTGCTCTTCACATTGTTCTGTTCTTATTTCTTCTGGTCTTTCAAAACAGACTTTGAGCTCTTGTTCTAGTGCCATTGAAGGCAATAGGGTTTCTTCTACAGCTCATGTTCAAAACTTTTTGCTGCGTTTTGTTGTTCAGCAGCCCAACAATTCTCATCTGTGAGGAATGAGGGGGTAGGAGCACAAAGATGAATTTTTATTTTTTTTTTAACCCAGGGAGACTGAAGAAAGATAATTTGGTGCTCTTTGGTTTGTGGGTTTAGTGTTTGGGGTGTTTTTCTTTCTGTTTTTGGTGCTGGGTTTGCAGAGGTTTTTTTGTATTGGATTTTGTTTTGTTCTACGTTTGTGAAGGGGTTTTTTGAGGGAAAGCTGAGTTTTTTTCAAGTATAAAGCTGGGCAGTCCCACATAATTGATGTTGCCATGGCCTCCAGCCAGAGCTGGAGGAGTGATCAGTCTTAAGCCTGTGAAGGGCAGAGACAGACATAAATCCCCCTCTCAACAAGATATAAACATTTATTTTATTTTTTGGTTTTTAGACTGCTTTTTCTTTTTGTGAAACTTGTAGAACAAAGGGACCAATTTGAAGGGGAAAGGTCTGGGACCACAAGTGCTTAGTTTGTTAATGGAATTTGTTCTGATATACCATCATTTCGTACTAGAAGATAAGTCTCTATTATGTAGCTGCTTGGCTGCTCTAGTTTTACACAGAGGAAACCTGAACTGCAGTTAAATTACAGCTTTGATTTCCTGTAGATACTATGTAGCAACACCCCATCCCTTTCATCAATGACAGAAGGGAGCCCATGACTAGGAGCTGCATGATGCCGGTCAGCTCTCCTCACTGTGCTTGCAAATGGTGTGTGCACCTCATTAAACTCCTGTGGTCAGTGTTTTCTGTCCAGAAAGCAAAGCTCTGGCCTCGCAGCTGCAGGGGTGCAGCAGCCTTAAACACACACTTGACTTGTGCTGGTTGTGACCATACAAAGGATGTTAGACTGCCTGTGTTTATTGACGTTGCCTACAAAGTCGCTGCCTCCCCAGTACAAAGGTATTAATTACAGATAGAGAGAAACCTGGTGACTCCAAGGTCGAGAGATGAGAGCATGCAATCTGGAATTTCCATCACAACTGATTATGCTTATGCTTCAGCTATTAAAAGTTACAAGGTTGCATTTGTTATGTGGGTGCTTGCTTCTAATTAAAGAAAATGCCTGTCCTTTAAGACCTCAAGAATAAATAGGTTCCATTTTGTATCTTTACCTTAGTTTCTTAATACCCTTTTCATGTGAATGCTAGTGTATTCATTTTCTGTGCAAATGTCATTTGTACATTTGTTGGATGAATGAAGGACTGCATTTGTACTCACCTGATACGTTTAGAGGTGAACTTTGCCTGCAGCATAAGATAAAACAAACTTTGTACTCCTTATTTTGTACTCTTATTTTTTTTCTTTGTCTCTGGTGCAACTCTTACTTACTGCCTGTCTGTGTAGAGGTGCTTCAAACAGTTAATCTAGTCAGGTGAATTTAACGTTGATTGCACAAACCAAAGTGAACTGTGTGGATACACTCACTGAAGAACAGAGGCATTTTGAAGTGAGTTACACTGCAGAAATAAAAGGTCCTTGAATTCTGATTCACATTGCAATGTGAGATGTGTAAGTGCTTCAATTAAAAATAAATTCAAATTATTTTCCCCAAGTGACCCTTTGCAAACTCACAGGACTCAGCTCCCTGAACTCCACCATCTTAATAAAAGAACGAATCCAATCACTTTATTCTTCACCCCACTCCTAATTGCTGTTGTAGCAGAAAGATATGTACAATTTCCTGTCCAAAATTTACTGGTTTTCACCAGTACCCTTGCTGCTTTATTTGTGTTTCAGTGATATCATTTGTACTCCCTGCCTGCCTTCCTTATTGCTCTCCTATTTATGTTTTCATTATTTACTATGGTTTGCGTATACTGGTAGATGGAGTACTATTTCTTGACGCAAGTCTTTTATGATGTTTATTGATGAGACATTTGTGAGAACAGCCTCTTTGTACCCTGTTCAGTTACCATTTGTGTTTTGCGTTAATGTGCAGCTTTTCAGAAGCCTTTCTGTAAGCTGCATAAAATGAGACTCCCAGCTGAGAGCAGTTCACAACATCTCCCTTTGGTATAGTAGCAGCCTTTCTATTTTAACTAAGTGAGATTCAGTGAATACACTGAAACTTAGATGAATAAGGGCATCTGAAGCTATGCTGGGTTAGGATGAAGATCGTAAGGGATATGTCATGTGTGCTTCCAAAGAAGTGCTCACTTAAAGCTGTACATATATGTCATAGTTATGTAATGGGAGAGTCTCCTGTCAGCCATGTGGTTTTGAAACAGTTACCTCAGCTACTGGTTTTCCATCCTTTTCAAAGCCCTTGATGTGAATTGTGACTAGAAAAAGGTAGGATTGAAGCTTACGGACTGCTGTTCCCCTGTATATAACTGATATATTTTTATTTCACAGCCAAGGTGGCATTCAATGTACTGTGGTGTTGGAAGATAGGGAAACAAGGAAGGAAGGTATGACAACATAGTAGGGGGGACTCGGAAAATTGTCTCCCATATCTGGGAAATGGCGACTTTCTATTATTATCCTAGGCAAGTCAGCCTGGTTTGACGTTAGCTATCCCATGAAAATCTCAGCAGAACTGAAGGGAAAGGAAAAAATATTGCAGCCATAATATTCTTGAACTGGCATAAATCTACCCTAAAATGGGAAATTTTGTCTCAGGTTATATTTATAACTTCAGTGCATTTTCTTCATGGGCCATCTAGACTATGCAGACCGACCCCAAAGAAGTGATGTTCTCTGTCTCACTTGGGTGAAGAATAACACCACTTATGTTTCCTTGCCAGTTTTGTTGACTACAGGTTGCAGCTTTTGATGGGTAAGTTTTTATGATATCCTGTAGAAAGAGGTGGTGATCTCAATTGTGGCCCCTGTGCAGCCAGGATAGGAAAATTTCCAGAACTGTATGGAAATATGGAAGAAAATGTTAGTGTAACAACTCTTAGACAGCATGTCTGTCTGGTGAAAGGTGGTGGTCTGGAGCTGCTAAAACAACAACTGAGACCGAAAATAGTGTGTTATTTGTCGGTCACAGGAAAGCACCCAGTTGAGTCTCAACAGTGAAGTGACATGAGAGAAGTGGCAGTTCTCCCTGCTCTCCTCCCTGCCCTGCCTTTCTGGTTTGACATCTTTGGAATCCCATTGGAATGGTCAAATGCATTTCCATTACTTATGAAAATACCTTACTAGCAGTCTACCTGTCATGAAAGTTTAGCAAACAAATACACAGCACTTGGCGAACAGACTTTAAAACCAGAGGAAAAAAACACAAGTAGCACAATGGAACTTCTCACTTATAGGGAATAAATTTCTGCATTTTGCAGACACACTAACAATTAATGCATAAATAGATAAGCTGCAGAAAATTGGCTAATTGAATTAATATAAATGTATTTAGTACAAATTTTCAAGGACTTCAGGCAATTAGTTGTGTGTCTCTCTGCCCAAAGCTTTTACTTTGCATATAAATGTATGGATTGCAGAGCAATTGTGTCCCACTTCAGTCTTTCCTGGTAAAGAACATAGCTTTCAGCGTTTGACATGGGGGTTGATTTTCGGAGTACCCAAAGCAGTGACAGCTGAGGTCAGGCCTGCAGTGATGAGCTTTACTGCCAAGTGCTGTCAAGTGACAATATTGACAGCTTGTAGCATCACTGGAATACACATCTTTTGGCTGTTTCTGCCAGCATCATGAACTTCTCCCAAGACATTTTGTATCTGCAGAAGTTGTAGGCATGTGCTGGAAAGAGCCCACGGCTGTCACCTGTTGACATTGTTGTTGTGCTGGTTGATGCCAAAAGGTTGCAGTGTTCAGGGAAGAAATCCAGGTGGTAGAAAAGTGAGCATTGCTACTTGAGTGAGGGAAAACTTACAGTGAAGGAAGGGCATCCATGTTCCAAGAACTTTGTAAGGCAAATGAGACTACGTGCCTTGGGCATCTTGTGGTAGTTTTGGACAGTAGGTGTTTATTTCAGGGGATGTTTCCTCACCAGGAAACTCAGGAAGAAAGCACCAAGACTGTGGAATACAGGTCATGCCTGAGCTCTGCCTCCAGTCCACCCATGGGTGCAGACGTCTCTTTCATTGGAGGGCTCCTATTGCTTATTTACTTTTGTTACTGACAGCTGCTCTCTTCTGCAAGTATGATATCCCGGCCTGATATTCTGGCCAAATTCTAACTATAATCCTTACCGCCTGCTTGACTTAAAATAGCCGTACGTTAAAATGTGTCATTTCTCTTGTAACTGAATGTGGTGTTTTTAAACAATTTCCATTTTTCACCCCAAATATGGCTCGCTCAGCTTTCAGTGTTTCTCTATTTCTAGCTTGTTAAAGTACTTGGAAGGCATTATGCATTGCATGCATAAAGACAAGCTATTATAAATATTTAGCTAGCTAAAGATTTGTATTTTTTTAACGTCAAAGTTAGAAGTAAATGGGATACTTGTAAAGACTCTTGCATTTTTTACAGAAAGTCATCTATAAATCTTTCACAATGGTTTGGGACTTTTCACAGTGTGTGTGCCAAAATACATCCTACCTCAGTACCACTGGGATTCAGAAACTAGACAAAGTGTCAGAGAAACTAAAACAAAGACTTGTGCCTGGAATATTCCTAAAAGAATCCAACAAGTATCAGTGCTCTCTGACTGAGTGGTGGTGGTTGGAAAGGGTCACTCATTAAAATAGTTTTCCTTTTTCTTCAGGAAAGGAAAGGTATTCTAGTGGAGCCTCTGCTTATGTTTCCTTTTTGTCAAAAGCTCAGTGATCCCTAGAAGGTTGTTTAGCCTCTCTAGGCCTTGCTCTTAGGCTATAAAATCAGAGCCTTGGTACATCCTTTCTGCATGGAAATTTTCCGGATAAGATTGTGAGGTACTTAAATGCAATAGCACTGGCTTCTTCACCATAACTAGATAAATGATTCTTAATTGTTTGATTAATACCATGTTAACACAGTTCAACAAATAACTGTAAGTACATTTTGTCTCTGTTTTAAAAAAAATGGAGAATTTATCTATAAGCAGTCTTCTCAACAGTATTTTAGCAAAGAAGTTTGAAGAAAGTTAGTGAAACAGCTAATCTTAGACAAATAGAAATATTTAAAGAAGGCAGATGTGGAACTCTAAGACATAAGTATTTGCAAGAGGAGCCTGGTTTCACTCAAAGTAGTGGAAACAGCTCACATGAGCTATTTTTCAAATGGTTTGCAAGGCTAGGGTTTAAAAAAAAATTAAATTGCTCTGTCTTTAGGCCAAAAACTGATTACTTAGAGAATAGTAGTAAGTGTGAGAATCAGAAAATGTTCAATGGCAATTCATAACCAAAATATTTTTTCTAGTCCATTTGGCTCTTGGACCAGTAGTCCTGTCTAGATGTTGCTTTAACCTTGCAGTCAGGCACAAAGAATCGAATCCTGAACAGGAAACTGTTCAAGATTATTTTGAGAATATAGAAAAGTTCCAGTATAAAAGCCTTTCTTGCTTTTCAGATCAGGTTTAGACCATAACCAACACACTCAGGATGCCATGAGAACTGCTCAGTCTCAAAGCCATCCTTATCTGCCCCTTTTCGCTAAAGGCGGCGCAAACCAAAAATGGAGAAGCATTACACATTTTCATTGTGTGTCTTTATTTTATTTGGACTGGGCTTAAGATATGTCTAGATGTGCTTTCAAGAAGCTGTGGCTTTCATATTTTTTCATTGAGACTGACCAGAACTGATAATTTATGTCTTGTAGAGCTGATGACTTAGCACTTTCCAAGTGAGATCTGGAGCCAAGTACTGCAGTAATTATTTTGCAGTTGATTTCTAAAGAACCTTTGAAAACTCACTGTGGGGGTGGGTGAGGCACAGGCAGTGCTGCAGAGACACTGAAAGAACAGCCAAGGGGGTCAGACAAACTGAATCTCACTGTTGCCCATACTTTTCCAAAAGAAGCTTCCAGTCTGTGATGGAAATGACTGATCTTCTTCAGTGGAAAGCAGATCAAAACTATAGCATGTATATAATTTGCTGAAAAGATGTGCTAAAATCATTGCAACATAATACATTGCATTCTTCTGCTCCTTCCAACAACTGAGGATCCATAATCATGTTATTCAACAGCCTGAAGATCTCTAAATCTGCTTTTCACTTTTAAGTGTCAGTTCGTTATTCTTTTAAGCTCAAAAGATGAACTGAGATGAAATGTATTTCAGAAAGAAACAAAGGTGACATGCACAAGGCAGTCAAGATACCGCTGAAGTCAGAGGGTACATGGAAACTGCCGGGTAGGTGTGGTGTTCCCCTCTGCCTAGATTTTCCCTAGCCCTTTTCTGGCTGGGAGAAGATGAAAACAAGGGAGAAGCAGTTTCTAGCCATACTTGCATATAGGAAATAGTTGCCTGTCTTTCTGCCTCTGCTGTTTGCATAATATTCCACAGTTCTGCCAGTTTCATTTGTCCCATAGTTCTCTTTAGTAGTTTCTTGGCAATGTTATTTCTTTTATAACCTGACAAGTTTTAAAGTAATAGTTAAAGTAAAACTTTTCTCTAATTAGACAGAATATGAGCCACTGCCCTCACTCCTCTTTCTCTAAGTCACTTGGAGTCAGCTTCCATATGGAGTTAATGCCCTGCCAGCCTGTGTGCAGATGGCCCACAAGCGTCCTATCTTTGTGTGAATAGTTTGCAAGCACTGTGTATGTACTACTCAGCATGTCATCATGACTGATGGACTTCTTCAAATGTTCTTAAAAGCAGGACTGTTTAAACCTCACTGAGGTTACCTATCACGGAGCCATGGTAGGAAACCAGGTATTGACATGAGATCATAAATTGCAACAGCACCTACAAAAAACCCCAAGATACACATTAATGTCATAATTATATTGAGAAGGCTTAGAAGAACAGCTTTATATATACTCTAAAACACAATAGTGCAAGCATTTTCTGTTTGCTGCAAGACTTGATGTATGCTTTGGCAGCACCTTGGTGAAAGGATCTATCCACTGGGAATTGAGCTGCATGAAATGCTTTGAGAAGGCAATAGTACCTCTTACTTATCTTTCAAAATGTCAGATGCAGTTTTGTATATTTTAGGATAACGCAGGGTCTGGAAATCAAACTATGATTGAAAAAGTCTTGAACTGTCTACACGGAAGTCTATATTAAAGTATTTTAACTCTAAAAATAAGGAAAGGGGGGAAAAAAGCAACTTAGTGTTGTCATTTGAAAGTCACCTCATTTCAGGTGTTTATCGCTTTTCTGATGCAGAATTATGAGCCAGAATCAAAAAATTAAAGTTGCCATCACAAAACCCACCTCTTTTTGCTGTATCTAGCAGGAATACTCTTTGCTTCCCTGTCACCAATGCTTCACTTCCCCTGCTTCCAGTGCCTGGACACTGCCTATAAAGCCTGGCTTCTAGTGATATGTATAGGCTGTGGCATGCTTGGAAGTGTCTTGGTGTAGAACTTCTGACACAGTACAGCTTATTCATAGTCCTTGTGTTGAATTTAATGACTGATTTTCATTGCTGCTTTGTTTCTTTCTACTGAATTAAGCATTTTAGGGTTTTAAAATTTTGTTTTCAAGTCCATCCTACCATCTGGAGTATTTGCTTCTGTTTTTGTAATGTTCTGGAAAACACACTGTCTCATTCATCTGCTATAGTTGATCCTTATTTCCATCCCTCCATGCCAAACATTGACTTTGCCTCTAATTCCTCTATTCTTGAGCTTTCTGTGCCACCCTCCTTGTCTTTAGCCTGGAAGCTTGTTAATCTTCACTCCTAGTCTTGTTTTAGCAGTCAAGTACAGGTGGGGGTTAATCTTTTTCTCTTTTCATAAAGGGTCTCAGTAGATATTGCAGCAACCAATGACTCGGTAGGGAGGATATCCTTTAACCAGTACATTCCAGAAGTATCACATTTTGATTCTTCTTGTGGCAGATATTTCCCTGTAGCCCCCACAGCTTCTGCTGGCCGATACCTCTGAAATCTCCCTGGCTCCGAGATGGTGTCTGTCTGGCTTCTGTCTCCCACAGTGCAAGTGAGTGAAGACCCCTCTTTAACTCCTCTTAGACCACTGCTTTCCTCGGACACAGACATGATGTCTTACCATCTCCTGGTTAGCAAGGCAACCCCCAAGCTCTCTGAGGAGACAGAGAACTGCTGTTTTCAGTGCTCAGCTGGACTGTGTCTTCTACACCTGTTTTCTGACTAACATGGAAGTGTGCTTATACTTCCTAGTGACCTAGCCGTTACAGCTCTTCATGCCCTTTTTTATGGCACTTTAATGGCTTCTATCTATCAAAATATAGCTGAGAGTTCGTACTCTTCCATATGCACTTAGACTTGATAGGAGGGGGAATATCACGCGCAGGCAATGAGCCTGCCTTGCTTAGTGAACTGAATAATTAGTAATTTACAAATTCAGTAAACAGTAAATGTGCTCTTGACCTTCCACTCGCACCAGCTGCCTGATGAGGCACCCAGCTGACACGTCCAGCTGCCTAATGCCTTTTACCCGTGTAAAGCCCCCACCGAAGCTCCTACTTGCTCTGTGCTGGTGTTTGAGAAGGCAGCATGGTACTGCCTACGCTGCATTGTGCTTTCTGATTCATACTAATCCCCTCATCTTCCTATGGAACGTTAAACATAATCACGATATTGAAAATGAAGGCATTGCAGATTTAAAAGTGGGATCTGCTTAACTAAAAATAGCATTAAAGCAAACCCTGTCCTTCTGTACTGAAGGACTGGCTGGTATTTACAGTGCTGTACAGTCATCAGACTCGAGCATAGGAATAGGAAAGAATGCCAACCAAGAGGGACCAGGAATTATAGGCTTGTTCTGGTTTATTCCAAGATCTGGTCCCCCTTTGCTGTGTGACCTTGAGCTTGTCATATAGTGTGCCCAAACCACCATTTATTCTTCTGTAATGTAGCTATAAAACTGTTTTTGCAACTCCTGTATGTGACTGAAAGCATTTGTATTTGCAGAGTGCTTGAGGATCCTTAGAGCTGTCCTAGTGATCAGCAGGCAACCGTGGATATATTCACTACTCATTTCTCTGAATTCTAAAAGCAAAACATTTTTACGATAGAAAAGTTCAAATCATTCATTCGGAAGAACAACTCTAGAGTGTGCCTTCCAACTTGCAGCCCCAACTACCATGATTTCTCGACTCTCTTTGTACAACATTATGCAGTTTGAAGCTAGTTTTAATATTGCATACCAAGGCAGCTACAATTGAAGGAAAACACCATATTTTTTTACCTTATTGCCATTTAGCTTTCTGCACTCCACAGCCTTGGAACCATGCTGGTTCCTTTGATACTTCCATCTTATTCTGTCAGAGTAGTACTGACACTCAAAACAAGACCATATTTGCAATAAGGAAGTTTTATCTCTCAGTAGCTAAGTTGTATAAATGACACATCTCCTGAACTTTTATCGCCCTTCTAAAGGAGTCACTGTTTCCACTAATATGTAATTTCAGAGGGGCTGTAATGAATTTAATGCTGAAATTACCTGGACAAGAGCTACAAGTATTCTAATATTAAATTAAATCAATCTCTCTCCTTAGACCCTTAATTCTGAAAGCTGAAGCTCTAAGGAAAGCACCAACTGTCACAAGTCTTGCCAATCTGCTTATGCATCTCACTATATCAGTTTTCCTTCCCTTCACTCTCCCTATTCTCTGCAGTTGACTCAGGCTTTTTTTCTAGGTCTTAAAGACCTATTTAAAACTCTACAGCTTGCCTCCCACACTGTCCTCTCTATAGTAACAAGCAGCTACAATCTGAGTTCAGATGTCTTGTAGTCTGCTTAGGGCCAAGGTCTGCAAGATAGTCTGGATATGGTACATATGTTCAATATGGCAGGACAGTCTAAACACCCAACTTTTTTTATTCAAGTCCAGTGAGAAGGTATTGAACAAGCTAATTACCACAGGTCTCATTAACACTGGTGAGTCAATTAAAGCCCTATTCCATTAGATCTTTTTTCTTTTCTTATTCTGTAAAGTAACTAAAAGAGCTTAAGAAGAAGTTGTCTTTCCTTTTTATCGGAGCTATTGAGTCTTTGATAGACATCAGTGATTCTAGGACTCTCAGAATATTTAAGATAGTGGCTCTTGGCTAAGCTTAGCTAAGTCTTGTGATCGATTGTGTCATCTTAAACCAAGAGGGTACCTCTTGTGCACTTACCTCACAGCTTCCAATCGAGACTTGGGCCAGGGGAAAGTTAAAATGTTAGGATATTTCTGCCTTAAGAAATGTGGTGAACAGAATGCAACTTCAGACAGTCAAAACAGTGTAGAAGATAAAAATTATTGTAACTATGTAGTCATTGACAATCCTGCACTGTGAAGGAATAAAAGTGCAATACTTAAGTTTAACCTTATGTAGAGCCAAAAAGAGTTACAGTCCAGGCCATACTTTTTACTGAGACTTGATGGCTATTATTTTTGGAGTGGCTGCCCGAACCTCAAGAGCCAGGATTGTAAACAAGGCTGTGCTTTTCCCTTCTCATTTTTGTTGTCCAGATTCAGACATGACCTGTGGTGATAATAAGGGCTTGGTTTCTTTATGTCTGTGAAGCTGTCAATGTGATGCTATTGTATTTTTGCTGTCATAAAATTAAAATTTTTGAGGGGTCACATTTCATTTTGGGTTCTCTAGTGAGGTTTATTCTGGCTTAGGTATTTCTCAGGCATCTATCGTTTCTGTCATGGCTATAAAAAAGAGAGAAGGATAAGTAGGCTACAGATGTTTTTGAACTCAATAGAATTAATATTTTTCCTCCTATCAGGCTGGATTGGCTCTCTTGGTAACATACCCGTAGTAATAAATCTGTTGCTATATATAGTCGTAGCAACAGCTAACTGAGTTGCATATAGACAACACAGGCACTAGAATTCAGGATGCACTGTTTAAAAAGCTGCGGGTCTTGACCACTGTTGTTCAAGAACAGCACCTCATGCTATTTTGTTGACTAGTAGTCCCTCCTCTGTGCAGAGGAGACTGTCACAGCCACAGGGAGAGGCACATATTCTAACTGAGCTGATGCCATGTGGCAGATGTATACATAAGCAGACATTTACATAACAGAAGGAGGTAGAACTTATGTAAAGTTTGTGTTTTATCTCCAGTACACTCAAGTATACTCTTGGGTGTTGCTAGCTGAAACTCAGATTTTCTGCTTCTAATTAAAAGAGCATCTGTTTTGAATATCTTAGAAAAATTATTCCAGGCTAAGAGACATATCCAGAAAATAGCTGCTCCTCTAATTAGTATGCTGAATGCTTGTCTGTTTTGTTCTTCCTTGTATTAAATGGTTTCATTGTATTTGGTGTTCACTTCTATCACAAGCTATCCAATAAATCGGATAAGAGATGTGAATGTGTATCACATTGTAAAAATGTTTTATGTATTAAAAATAAAACAATGCACTGTTTCATGGCATATTATGACATTTACATAGGTGGCATGATGAACATAATGTGGAATATGGCATTCCATATTATGCTGTGACTTGCCATTTTGAAGTGAGATATACTAGTTCAAGATCTAGCAGATATATTCTATAAAGAATAGCATTTCTTTTAAGGAGAAATGTTGAAACTAACCCACTGCAGTAGAATTTTATTTTATTTTAGTGACCTTCAAAAGCCAACATGATTGCATAGCTATGTAAAGGAAGTAATTAAGAAATAAAATACCTCAAAAAGCAGTCTTTCCAAGTAGACCTTATTTCCTTGCAAATAAACATGACTATTGCTAGTTTAAGCTAAAACTGGAGTATTCTGTTAGAGATACAAAAACTTGTAACAAAATCTGGTTTTATCACATCAGAACTTAGATTTTGAGAGAGTTGTTTGGAGCAAATAGTTCATCCAGGATATAAAAAGAGTAGTCAGGGAAGATAAAAGCCATTACTGAAAAGTTGAATATATAATATATTGGTTGCATCAGTATTCAGGGAGAAGGTGATCAATAAAGTTATTCCAGCAGTATTTTTTTTTTGAAACAGGCATTAATTGGAGAAATATTAAACTGAAGATACCATAAAAGAGGTGTTATTTACAGAAATCCTCCAGTCTCGATAGTAAAGAGTACCAGGATCTGAGACCATTTACCTTCACATTCAAAAAGACATTAAATCAAATTTGCTTATGTAGCAATGTGGTGTGTTACCAGTTCCTCAAAATGGTGCTGGAGACACAGAGGCTGGGATGTCTACCACTTATATCCAGGGATGACTGCTGGCTGACTGTAAGTCTGATTTGTGTGCTAGACAGATTAGTAAAAGCTGTAATAATGACTTTAATGTAACATAACAGCAGCTGTAATATGCTGGAAAAGAGGTGAAAGGACTCGTGTAAAAGGGATGGCAATACCTCACACCTATATGTTTATTAACACTACCAAAGGCCTCATGAGGTAAGAATTCAAAATATTAGTACTTACTAGGGTTTTAGGAAGCAGCAAAGAAAGTCCTTTGTGAGGTCTATAAGGACAGTATATTAACCCTGGAATGAGAGGAATAGTCCACTTCTGAATTAGGAGCCAAATAACAGAAAACAAATGGGAGGACTAAATGCTTAGTTTACCATCAGAAGGAGGTAGTCAGTGGCATATTCCTGTGTTCTCTATAAAAGAAATAAAAAGTGGAGTGACCAAAGTTTTCCAAGGTGACCAGCTCAGAAGTCAACTACAGGGAGTTGTAGGATGGCAAATTCAAAGGAATATAAAGAGAGAGAAAGAAATGTATGTGTGTATAGCTCATGTGATTCATAGTTAACACTTTAATTCTGCATGTGTGTAAATATAAGAGCTACCCTAAGATATTTTTTTGTTTTCAGCAAGCAAAATAAGTCTTTTTTTATTATTATTTTTACAGCAAGAAAAGTAACATTTATGTTAATCATTGCTACAGGATTTATGGGAGTAAAGAGCAGGCTTGGTTTTGTAATTGGATCTTTGGATGAGGAGTCCATCAGGGATTGTTGAATGTGAACTGCACACAAATCAAGCAGATCTTAAGTTACTGGCTCTAGGCAACAAATATGTGGGGAAGGAAGGCCCTGCCTGGGCAATGCTCTTTCATAAGCACCTACTACTTCCCCTGTGGATGAGAGTGAGTGAGTCTGGCTATTGCTCTTATCCACTGTGACTATTCTTAGGTAAATACACCTGCAACAAAAGTAATAAAGTAAGTTAAAATACTCTCTTCACTGTGAAGCAAGACATTGACCATTTCCTGGAGTAATTTGGTTCTTTAAGGTTTTTTTTGTCAGGAACTGAAGGGCATTTATCTCATTAACCACTTCTCAAAGCAATATTTCCAACATGAAAACTGCTTTTATGATAAACTTTGATCCCACTTTGGTTCCAGTCACAGGATTCTTCTACCAGTTTCATACACGTACATGTTGGTTTGTGCTAGTGTTGGTGCCAACCTTGTAGACCTAGTAAACTCCACAGGTGGGTTTTCTGTGTCATGTATCCCCAAGGCTTCTTGCTCTTATTTCAATGAGACAGCAGGTAACAGCAGTTTTCTAGGCTCTGCAGGAACACCTAATGGAATAGGAAGAAAACACAGTGGGCAAATATGAATTTGTACAAATTATATTCCTTAATAATAACAAAACAGTGTGGGCCTAGCCTTTTGCAAACAAGTTTACATGCTGCTCAGCACAGTTAATAATAATATTCATGAGACGCACACACGCGCATCAAAAAGAAAAAAGCAGCTATCATGCTTAAATATTTTATGTGAGAAATACAGCCATCAATGTGCTAAAATAATTGACTGCATACTTTATGTCAGCAGCCTTGTCAATCTGATAATAGCTTTAACTCTTTATCTGGTTACCACTTAAAAACCCAAATCTTTGTACAAGGCGCATTGTCATTACAGACTTCATTGGTAAAGCTGTGACTGTGTCTGTGGTGATAATAGATTTCTTTTCTGTGGTAGCTGAAGTTTGGCAATAGTATTAGTTCTGGCTTGGCTCACTGAATACATACCTTATTAATAAAGAGACTGAATAATAATAACAGAAAATGTATCTTCATGGTTGGTTTCCAGCTTTGTTGAGTTTTCCCCCTCTTTGGTTGATGGTACCTTTGGCACCTGTAGCTGGCATCGCTATAAATGATGTCTCATACCTGAAGATGGCATGAGCTGAAGAAGGTCTGTATATTTTATCCCTTCATCATAATAACAAACTTCTTGCCATCTTCAAAGAAACGGAAGAAGCTGAATTGCCGGCAAAAAAAAGCAAAATATTGTCTATTTCACTCAGCATAACAAATGAAAAGAGTACAGAAACTTTAGCACAGAAATGGAGTAAATAAAGTGCATGAAAAGAGGAGGAATTTGCTATAATCCATGTCTTCCTCTGACAGGGCTAACTAAATGAGAGATATTTCAAGGCCAAGAGTTTGTCAGAGCCTGGAAAGTAGTTAGCATTATAGGTTTTTCTCTTTCCTTCATAACTTCCCAGGCATGTAAATAGCTCCTTGCATCTTCCTTTAAAGCAGATATCGCAGACCCCAATCTGAAACAGGATGTGTGTCTACATCTGTAGCCATCAGACGGAAGTTTGGACGAGAACTCAAATGGCAATTTCCCTGTAAACGTGCATGAATCTTTTTGTATTTATATTTAGAAGCTTTTCAATTTAGAAATACCTTAAAGGGAGTGATTTTTAAAATATTTAATTTTTTTGCACCAAAATCTACTACAATTTTAAAAAATATGTGCTCTTTTCTGCATAGCTTGGGTTCATGAACTATAATATTGTGGGTATCATCCCTGTGTAATTGACCATGAAAAGGAGGGAAATTGCACTTTTGGAAAATAACTGATGCTGACAGGTACGGAGTTTTGGAATTCAGTATCTTCATGTGAACCAACTCAAAATCCCATTCTTCATACTCATAAAAAGCAAAAGCAATGAGCCACAATTTAAGCATCTTTAATTAGAAAATATGACAAATGGCAAACAACGTGCATCTTTTATCTACATGTAGAAAAGAGTAATCTGCTGTCCTTCCATACCCTTACATGTTACCTAATCAAAACAGATTGGAATCAAATTAACAGAAAGCATGTTTTAAAACAAACATTGTCTAGTTTCAACTGGTGACTATATTATTATTTAGTGTTTCAGTAATTAATCTTAATTTAGTTAAAATAGGCTTGTCACTGATCTTTATTAAATTGATTTACTATCCCAAAAATTACTATATGCAGAGATTTACACCAAAATAACCATGTTCTGTACATCTTTCATTTGACTGGTATAAATCCATGCAGAGACTAGTTATTAGATGGGAGGGAAATGAGAATTCAAGCAGCAGAACGTGTATATTTCAGATGCGACCCCATGGAGCAAGCTGGCTGGGGACATCAGCAGAAACTCAGGCACTTGAAAAAAGGCTGAGCACTTGCTAGCAGCTGTTGATGTGGCAATGGAAAATACTAAGGGTTCCAGGGATGACAGAGGTATAATTTGGCCTGCAGTAAAAGTAAGCAAAAATGCCCTCCAAAAAGAACTCCTGTGGTGATCAATGAGGTTTTGCCATTAGCTATAAGGAGAAAAACACTAATGCTAATGGGTATTTTTTTGGGTGAACATTATATTTCAATAGTATTTTAACAAGAGATTTTTGTGCATAGTAGTGTGGGGGTTTTTATCAAGACAGGATTTTATCTGGTAAGCAAAATTTCCCATTATGAGGTATATTATGTCTTCAGTGTATTTAGAAGGTATCAGAATACAGCATATATTGCAAACACAAGGAATAAATGTTACAAGGCTTACAGTATATACGAATACATTAGGATTTTGGAATGCTGTTAGGATTTTCAAGTTTTGTTTTTAATTTTGAGTTCATTTCACATTTGAAGGTGCCAGTGTTTTAGAGAGCATTAGCAATCCCTCTAATTCATATTATGCTATGTAATACATAGTACAATTAGCAGGAAAACATTAGTCCCAGCAGCTGTGATCCTGCATTCTTTTGAAATCAAGAAAGCAAGTATTTTTGTGGCATTAAATAAGACTACTGAAAGATCCAGAAAAACAATAGTTAAGGCTTTTAAACTTTCCATAATAATTCTGAAGCTGTTGGCCAGGACTACTGTCTGTATGAGCACAAACTCCGTAAGCTCAGTGGAGCAAGATTAATTCTAGTCAGGCTTGGGGGGGAAGTGAGGGAGGAAGGAGGAGAGGGGTATTCTATCATTACGTATACTTTCTATGATTTTTTATGAATGTCTTTGCAATCAAAACGACTGAGTTAGATTCCTCCCATACCTTGTTAATTAACCACATTGAGAAGTAATATCTTTAATAGGCTTGAACAACTTCGGTTGATGCGGCTCAAACAGCACACTTCTTGAAAGCCACTCTTGCAGAACTGTGGAGCAGACCTGTATCAGCATACCCTGTTGTGACAAAATATTTGACAGGCTGCATTGATGTGCCAGCTCAACATAACTGTACAGGGAAACAAGGTTTAATGTTAACCTTAATATGGAATGTTCCTGCTTTACTCATTCTATATATTTTCCATAGGAGTTCACTCCTCCTTTGTCCTTTTCCAGTAAAATTTCAGTGTAACTCCTTTATGCCTAGAATTTGCTAATGGTGTGGCTTTAAAGAACAGGCTGTAGCCAAGAAGGACATACATTCTGTGGGTCTTATTGTTTGGCTTGAGATAGATCAGCCAATGGACCTGTCCAAAACCAGTTTATCATAGAAATTGCTTACTTTTACAGTGACCTCCCCCAATAGACAAGCAATAATGAAAAATTGTTTAGGAAATATTATTTTCCTTATGACATTTACTGCACTTTTACTGCTACCTCGTTGTGATGTCCAAGTAACAATATAAACCCTTGCCTCATGGTCTTTTCTATGGACTCATCTTTAAAATATCTCAGCTATTTGTTCATATTAATTTGTTTTACTACTGTTACCATGAGATAGACTGAATGCTATCATTTATAACTTACAGGTAAAGACCTGAGAAAAGCATTTATTAATTCTAAAGCTGTACCCTAGTTCTAACAATCTAGTTCTATACATGCAGGAATAGAGGGGAGTTTTCAGAGCTCTTGATATTATGTAGCATTTCATGGGTTACCAGACTAAAGAAAATCTGGCTCTACACTACAATATGTTGTATTCTAGATGAAAATAGCCCCTGCTTTTAAAGCAGTCACTTGGAGAGAAGGTCATTATCAGATACAAAGAATTAAAAAAAATGTCTTAGTATGCCTATGCTTGGAAATGTTATCAGTGGGGTTTATAGAATTTCTAAGACTGAAGGGAAGAGCTTTATAGGGAAAAATCAGAAAAGGGAAAAAAAAAAAAAAGAGAAATCACTTAACTGCCTATTTCCCCAGCTGGAATGCAGCATCTTTTACATTTTCATTCCAGGATTATAATTGTCACACCACATTATACTTTTCAAATGCCTTCAAGAATGAGTTGTCACTTGATAAAAGCACAAAACATTTAGAAAACACTATGTTAATCACAAAACTAGTTTGCTTGCCAAATACTAATGCCAAATACTAATACAGTCTTTATTCTACCTCAATGATAAGTATCAGCATTATGAAAAGAGCTCTTCTGATGATATTTTTCATCTGTAACATCCGAATTATGTCCTGTATGTATATTGTGATGTTTGAATGGGTTTTGAAAGAAAAAAAAAGTATTAACAATAATAGTTAAGTTTCCTGAAGTGTAATAATTTGAGAGAGACCCCAGCCAGTCAAAGGCAGTGTTTATAACCATCTTGTTACAATAGCTATTTTTTGCTTCCGTCTCTTCCTGTTAGATATTCTCATACTAGCTGATGCTTGCTTAACACCCTTAATATCAGTTTAGAATTTGGTCTTATATGCCTGTAGCTTTTTTTGATGCTCCAGAATGCATTCACATTCTGCACACTTTTTCTTAACAGCTAGGATAAAGTTTGGAGTAAAGAAAGTTAAAGTTCTTTTGTTAGTTGCCATCTCATCCCATGCATGGCAATCCTACCAGCAAGCTAGCACTGGATTCCATTAGTAAAGCAGAAGCATCTCTTGACAATCAGAAGGATAGTGAACAACATCACTTATTTTTTTCTTGACCACTAGCTCTGAGTCTTCAGCAAGAGGTTCTGCACCAGAAATAAAATGATTTCAGCCACAGTGGCATCTGCAGCAAGCATCAAATGAAAGGAGATAGAAACAGAGAGCAAGTGCTTCTATTTCTCATTCTCTTCTGTGCTTATCTGTCATCATGCTGCCATTTTGGGTATTGAGATCACTCAGCCTTGACATGAGCAAGATCTGCCTCTGAGGATGACATGGCTAGCTGAGTGCACCTTTTAGACTAGAGTCTTTTGAAAACACATTGTTGCAGGCAACTGTGAAAATTCAGTATTTGTCTTCTCCAACTAAAAGTTAAACATCATTTTCTTTCTTACTTCTATCATATAGCTGTACATTCTTCCATCTTGGAAACGAGAAAGAAAACTAAGTCTTGCAGCTTATTTGAGAGTATTTGAAAAATTCAGCCACATCACACTGAATAAGGTACTGAAGGTAGTGAAAATACCTGCCTCAAACACAGTTCAATTTGATTCAATACGACAAAACTTTGTTGGCACTGCGAACCATCCCCATACAAATAAGGAGGCATGTTCTTGTAGATCTGAATGTATCTTAGGTTTTATTTCCCCTGCAGTTTTACTATTGCTATCAAGAGTCACTCATAGACTGTAAATTGGTGTAGTGAAAAAAGAGAAAAAGGATTATATGCAGTGAGGTTTCACATGTCAGATAGAAATTTGGAAGAGTGGAGCTCTTTTCCTCAGTCTGCCAGTTTTTCTTAAATTCTAGGTACAATCTTAAAAAACTCTTGTCTGTTACCCATCAGTGAAATGGGGAAAAGCAGTTTATTTTTGCTTCACTGGGATGCATCAAAGACAAGCAACTCTCAAATTTTATGGTTCATAGATACTTTAGTAATGGGCAGTACAGAAGAATGAAAGGTAACAGCTACATCAAGAAAGATTAAACATAACAAGTTTAGCCAAGGCAAATTCTTCACCACTGAGTAGACAACGGTCAATGGATCATGTTAAAGCACCCCAGCTTCCTGAAGAAATACTTTCAAATAGGAGAACCCTTTCTTGCCTTACAGAGCTTCAGTAAGTGCCCTTATGTCCTTTGCATCTTTATTCTTTGACTTTGTTCTGCCAGGTGGGTGTATTTGGGAGCGGTTTTCCCTTTGCACATCAGTACTGTGTGATGTGTAGCACAAGCATCAAAACATTTCCTGTAGCTGCTGGAACTACATCTGAAATGAAGACAAGAGCAAGTTTCAAGATCATAGGTGTGCATTGCATGTCTATCCTACAACACAGAGGTGATTTATCACATCTTAGGTTAACAGGTGACAAAGGAGAAAGATCAAGAAAGAAAAGTGCAGGGAGACATTATTTTTTTTTAGCCTTAACAGACATATGTTGAGATTTTCTGAAGATTAGAAGGTTTGGAGCCTTTGTTTGAGATAGAACAGAAATGTCTTACTGGGACATCCAGTGATTTCTATCTAGACATGCTGCTTCTGTGTTCTTTATCTATCATTGTCCTTGAAAACATTAACTATAATGAGATTAGTTTATAAGATCAAGAAAGGACAAAAGTTCTGAAAAAAATTTCTGAAATTCTCACTGAGCTAGAGTACCTTTTTGTTTCTTTCAGATCACAGTTTAGTTTTAAATATAACAGCATCAATAAGATCACAAAAATGGCATTTATCTTGTCAAGTTTGGTTGATTTCTGGTTGGTGTCAGGTGCATTTTAGTTGATTGTTTCCTGTGCCATATTACTAGCAATTGCTGACTGAAGAAGAAAATATGTTTATCTTTGCTAGATTAGTGCCAAGCTACAAATATAATACTGCTGCTGTCCAGAAAGTTGAACAAGAGAAAAGGTCTTTGTGTGACATGCCAGGGCTGAAGTCTTGGGAAAGTGCAGACAAAATTTTCTTGAAATCTGGATCCAGGCTGAAATCCCTGGTCAGTGAATTTGTCTTTCAGCCACTTCAGTACCTCCTGTCTCCTGTTGAAATTAGGTTTACATGCTGTGTCGCCAGAAACGTTTCAGCTGCCTCTTTGTGGTATTGGACCAAAACTACTGATGGGAGTAGGGGCAGCTCTTGAAGGCTCAGCTACCTCAGGGTCACACATCATCTCAGCCCTCCCTTTCTCTTGGTGCTAGATGAGCCTTTTATTTAAAATAACAGGAGAAGAATGGTTATGAGACTGCTTCCCAGCTTGGAGTTCATGATTCTCAGTAAATGTTAATATGAAGGCAATGACAGCAGCAGCAACTTCCCTAGGAGAGGCCTGTGGCTGCTCAGGTGGAGCTGTATCCTGTTTGTCTGACACATGGATGGCAACACTGTAAACACCCTGCTTCATGTTAGGCTCACCCAGTGTATAAAAGGAAGGGATTGCTGGTTTTCCAGTAAAAAAAATGTGATGGGATAGAATGTTTTGCAATTCTGTTAACCTTTGAAGCCATTTCTTTATGACTGCACAAGAACAAATAATCCAGATATCTTGTTTAGTCTGCACTGAAAATATACTAATTATATTGAGAAGGTTTCTAGGTAACTTGTCATCTTGTTTAAAGACATTCATTAACAGCTTAAGACTGCACCCCGTTTCAGCTGAATTTTTCAGTCTTTCCCTGCTTTGCTTCCCAAGGCTGGGATTCTGATGGCCATGTGGAGCTGTTCTTTTTATAACTGTTATAACTGTTTTATAACTGTTCTTTTTATAACCACATTTAGATTTTGAAAAATCACAATCATTAGTTCCTTCAGTCTTCTACTTTCTCCTCTGAATTCCTTCTGACTTTGTCAAGGGTCTTCTTTCTCTAAGCTTATTATCCTGCTTGCTCTTTGAATGTGCTTGATGCAGCTTTCTCTGTGCCTGGCTCCTGTTTGAGACTGTACCTCTCTCAACGCTTCATCAGCACAAGGGAAGGTGGAGTACTTTAACATGTAATGGATCTGGTCATTTCAAGCATTTTAAAGAGACCAGATAATAAAGTTCTGCTCCCCTAGTTGCCTTATTTTTCTTCTGTTTTATTTCAGAGTTTGAAAACAAAACCTTTCTAAGCTCTGATTTTTATTTCCACAGAGCTCATGTTGCCAAGACAACTATAATAAATGTTCTCTTCTGGAAAAACCTCGTGTAGTCATAAGAAGCTTTCCCAGATATATTCAAGCTGAAACATTTTTCCTTAGACTGGTCATTTAATTGACATGGTGGGGTTATTCCCCATTCTGTGTTGGCAAGTTTATGTTTTTCTTCATCTTTGTTTGACTAGCATAAACAAAAACAACAAAAAAACCCCCAATACATTTTTCTCTGATGTCTATTGAGTTAAAAAGGAGCAGGAAGTACTTCTGGTCAAATATTTTAGGTGAGAGAAATGCATGTTCTCTGTGTTGCTCTGATGTCAAGTATCAGTATCTTCATAGAGAGAAAGTGGGGGAGGTTTAATTTCTGGCAGAAATATGTTAGCTGCTAAAGAAACTAAAGAAATTAGCACAGTTGTTGTTGGGATTTTTTATCAATTTTTGGATTTCTTTTTCATTTTTTATATTTCACCTTCTCAGCACTGCATCATGTAAGGTGTCTAGGGGTAACAGTACTGGCCCTGGATCAACTCTGCAAATTTGGAAGCCCTAGAAAAGAGAGAGATGAGCTGCTACCATAATTGTACCCACAGAATCAATTAGACCTGTGTTTTAATTTAATAACATTGTCACTGGTCTTTACTGTGTTTGAAGATTTGTAGTTGCTAATGGAAGAACCACAAGCATATCACATGAATTAGGTTACATACCACAGCATCCACACTGAACAATTGTATCTCAACTGGTATGTGAACAATGAGCAAATGTACATTGTGAGTGTTTATGAAAACCACAGGAAATAATCCCATATCATGAATGATAACAGCTCCATTTTGATCTTGAAATGGATTAGTGTGGTTTTTGTCAAGCTGGTACTGGATAAATCAAACCTGTAGTTGCAGACCATAGTCTCCTCTTGGTAGGGAGTCTTGTCCACTGCATAGACACATAGTGAGGAATCACAGATCAGGGGGCAGAAAAGAAGTTGAAGAACACACACTGCAGGCAGTATGAAACACTAGAGCAATGCTTTAGAAAGACATTAAAATTATTAATAAAAGGTATTCTGTTTTCATTTAAAACCAAACCAAGCTGTGTAAAATCAGCATTCTTGAAAAAATTCTGTTTGACTGATTAGTTAACATCTCCTGAACAAAATTGTTTGAACTGAAATATTTTGGCCATTTCTCTATTTTCAGTGAAGGTAGGGAACACAGGAACTATTTATACAAGCAGATTCCAAAGCACACTATTTTTGCAAATGGGTCAAGATGCAACAAATAAATGCACAAAGGGCTTCAGTTTTCCTTTTTTTTTTCACAACAGCTAGTTTCAGAGAGTCATGAAAGAGATTTCAGAAGTAGAATGAGGAACTAGTGGGAGCAACCATGAATGTGTGTAATCCCTTCCTCCCACCAGCCCTCTAGAGGATACAGATTACCAAGAAGCTCATTTTAAAAAACTATCATTAGCCATGACTTTTCAAAAAGGCACAAGTTTTTACAATTATAGCTGTTCTTGTTCTAAACGTGTTTCAGTCACCAGAATTTGGGAGATAAAGACACATCTGAAAAGCTGTATAACATAATGGCTGATTAAAGAATCTGCATTCCCAAGAGCACGTGAACACAGCTAAGACAGATTTTCCTTTCTTTTTAAAAACATATACCAGTTCTGCCTTTATATAAAGTAATCATTTAAGGTGAGCAAAAAGAGGATCTTGGCAACAAGAGAGGTCTCTGTGGAGGAATATGTTACTTTCTGTAGAGTTCCATCAACATATTCAAATTTCCTTCCAAGAATCTTCCAAGAATTAGCATATTTTTTTATAACTCCTTCTCAGATACACTATGTCACTTGCTCTCACAGTTCCCATTTATAACTGGTATCACATGAGCCTCATTAAGACACGGAGCAGAGCCTGAGCTGTTATGACACAGAATCACATATATGGGCACAAACTTTCTTTGGCAAGTAGTTTAGAAAATTTTATTATTATTTTAAGATAGCATATCTATGCTAAATATAACTGCAGTCAAAACTGGAATAAATGGGGGTCCTGGATCTCATCAAGGTTTTGCTCCATTCCAGATCATCTTGGCACAGAGCTCTGGGTGCTATTGCCCAGAAAACTGTCAAACACTTTCAGCCCCAGGAACTAACAAGCTAGGTATCAAACTCAAATTTCCTTCATAGTAACCTGTACTCTCATCTGTAGGCAAGAACCCAACCCATTTTTTATTTCCAGTAATTTTCTTCAATCAAGGTGGGGAGGGCCCTGATGAGGCTGCTAAGTATCAGTGTAGGTTTCCACCTCCCTCTCTGCACAATCACTACCTATGGCAATTTACAAGTTTTTTTTATTAAGATCTAGGTGTGATTTCTCCTTACCCCTCCTGTTCCCCTCCTGAGGCATATTATGATTAAGACACTATTACTACAGTACCTTTATGGTGCTGTTCTGTGGTCTGTGCCATAGGCAAGGAATAGCTGTTGTGTGACTCTTTGTGAAGGAGACGGGTATCTTTTGCAGGGTTACCTGAAAGTGGGAATCCTGGCTTGGGTCAGGCACAGGCTGCCTGCCTCACAGTCCTGTACTTGTGTGCTCACACGTTCCAGAGAACGTTATCAGCACTGCCATCTCTGCAGCTATCACACAGAGCAAGAAGCTGCCTTTAAACTCGACAAATGAAATACAGCTATCAGCAACACTGTGGCAGACTGGAGCTCAGTGTGGGCTCACTGCCTGAATATTTATTTAGCTTCCTAGGCATGTTTTCTAGCTGAATTGGTCTGCAGCAGCTACATGACTAGAACTTAGCTGGGTGAATGTGTGCATTAACCTACAGCACAAGCTTAAAGCTTGAAAATGAGCTGCAGAGAATGTAGAACAAGATGACTGGCATGAGCACAAGAGTGTTGGAGGCTCTTAGATAATCCCTCCTGTATACGATGTTCTCCAGTAACTTACTGTGTACTAGCCTTATGAGTTAAAATTGGGAAAGAATAACATTCAACCAAGGTAAAAGGACTAAAGCAAAATGATAGATTTGTGAAATGGGGTAACTTTTGATTTACTCTGATGATTCTATAGCTCAGCAAATCTGTATTAATGTCAGGTACAGGGTAAGATTCACAGCTTATATGCCCAACAAAATGTTGAGAACGTGAATCATACTAAATCTTGCAACTTCAGGCAAAGAAATTAACTCCCAAAGCAGCTGTATTCCTGGAAGGAAGAAATATAAAGCTACCTACAACTGTCACAAGTATTAAAATATATCATCTCTAATGAAAAAAAAAAAGCCTAGTGCATCCAAATATAAAGGGATAATCAACTTGCAGATAGTGGCAGACTCCATAAACCTTAAAGAGTGGCAGCCGTACAGTGCTGGGTGGCTACCAAATACACAATGTTACAAAGCATAGCATGCAAGACCTGACCCATGCAGCCATTTGAATATCCATTCCAAGAGGAAGGGACAAACAACCCCTAGGGCAGTTAGGTTCTCCCAATGATCCGCAAATGCAGTTGAAACCTTTCTCTTTCCTCTGTTGTGCTCTTATTTCTTCATATTTTCTTCAAGCTCAGGTAAGTAAAAAGTAAGATGAGAAAGATTCCATAGATATACCACAATATACACCCCAATGTTAGGGATTGCAAAGTTTCATGTGACTTTCATGTATTACTGTCTTAATGGAGATTTTTCTTCCAGATATTCCAATAGCAAATGTTTACACAGTGCAAGAGATTAGAAGGATAAAATAAATAAGCATTGTCCCTCTGAATCTGGAAAATCTCAGCTGGTTGGCTAATGTGAGCATGTAATTTGTAATTTGCTATGGTCTCCTTCTTGCTCAATAAGTATTTTGTAAGATGCTTTTGGTTCACTTAAACTGTACCTGTTTGAACTTATCACCCTGTTTTCCCTGTAAGCAGTTTGTGTTTTAATGCTTTTACACACTGAATTCTTGAAGACTTAAGTAGAATGCAAAATACTAACCCAGAAAAAGGTAAAACAGCCCTGCCTATACAATGAGTAGTTTATGGATTCCAAGGGGCTCCAGGGAGTCCTAGATTACGTCTTTGGACTGCAGGGCAAAGGGAGAGTTTTGGAACAGCGTGTAAATCTGGATGTCTTCTTATCAACTCAGTTTTGTAGAGACCCAAGAGCTCTGTCTATTGCGATAAGGGCGTAGTTGAAAACATTGCTGGGAGATGGTAGAATGTGAAGAGCTGTAGTGTGATCTCCTCAGCTGGCATAGCAACAGAATCTATCAGCAGAACATTTGTCACACAGATTTTGCCACAGTCTAGAAAATGGAAACTTTTTTTTTGTCTGAATAAGTATTGTTCTTACGGTAAAGAACCAGAGTTGAAGAGTATATGTCCTTTGGCACTAGATTCCCTAATCTAAAGAAGCTGGAAATAAAATATTTCTACTGGAAAAAAGAAGACATTTTATTCAGTATTTTTTTTAATCTGTACAGAGGTTTAAGAAGCACTAAAACAGTATTTACACAAAAGTGCAAAGTGCTATCCAGATTTTGCAGAGGACTGCTGGCTTCCTGCCTGCCCTGGCCTCAGTATGAAAGGAAGAAAGGGGGGATCTGGTAGTAAGGAACCAAGTCAAGGTGCAGATTTTGAGTCTGGATACCTTTGGTTCCAGACATGGCTCCTATACCTTGACACATTCAGAGCTGTGAAAGGGAAAGCACAGAGATGTAGCATTGTGTTTCTTCTACTTCATTGTGTGAGGGTTAGATTCATCACCAAACTAAACTCAGATGCAGTGGCAGTGAGAAAGGGGAAGCTTTGCCAGACTTATGCCAAGCAGCATAAAGACACAGTGAGAACTTTAACTTTCCTTTTTTTTTGATCTGGATAAGCTGATGCAGCACAATCTGTCAGCAGGTCTCCAGAGCTTTTCGCAGCAGAATGTAGAAAGTGGAGCTCAGGCCAGAGCGAGGATAATAGGCAGGAAGCTAATAATACAGGAAGCTGCGTGGATTGCTGCCTTACTTGTGTCTGCCTTTGAACTAGCTTTCAGTCTTGCAACATACACCTATGTGTTTACAACTGGAACATACTGGTGTGACTGGGAAGAAAGTGGCAGAAGAAAGATTATTGGAAATTTGTCTAATTTTTCACACATCAGAGACTTCTGGCAGTGCTGAGGGCTAATTAGCCTTCAGTCCCATATGAATTACATACATTTGCACTACACAGGGTTAGAACTACACTGGCAGACAGTTCATTTCACATACTAATAGCCTTTAATATTCTTCTGCCATGTTTCACAATCCAATTATTCATTTATTTAGCAAATCAAGCTGAAAGAGAGAAAAAAAGGGTTATATTATAGAGGATCTTAGCCACAGACACGGCCTTTGTTTTAGAAACTGCCTCTTTCTTTTTTTCCTCATTGACAGCTGGCGACATGATTGGTATAAAGCTTTGTAGGGAAGGGTCTTACCCCAGCTTGGCATCCTATCTTGAATTCCTGTGGTCTGGCTGTTTTACTCAACCAGATCCTTCCGTAGCCTCTATTTTCAGACTCTCCTCTCTTTATTCCATGATGCTAGCAACATTTGTGGAGGCATTTAAGCGCTTTATTTTCTTAAGTCAGATGTGATTAAGGTGACACATCAGAGACTGAGTCATGCTGTAGTCCTGTCCTGTATGCCCATCCATTACAGGGCGCTCCATTCTTTAGATGGTCTTCTGTTATGTGTATGAGGTCCCAAGAGTGGGTTTCCATTACCAATTAAGTATCCTTCATTGCTTTTCAGCCCATGTCTCTCTTTTAAAAGTACACTATAGCTTTTTTTATTCAGCTTCAATGTATCAATGCCTAGGTTTGATCCTCTTTGATAACTGATCCAGAATAAATCAGCATCTTTCCCTCTCTCTGTGAGAAGGGCAGAGAAGAGGAGAAAATTGAAGAAAATTTTCTAGACAGTGAAAAAGAATGTCAGTAAAACTTCAGGAATACCTTTCAAATGAAGACCTGGAGAACAAGACAATACTGATATTTCCTTAAGGTGCACCCTGCAAGCAGAAGGTCAGAGAAACATTTCCTGACCTAATCCCAAAGTAAATAAAAAATCTTTTCTTCCCCCTATTGTGTCATATTTTTTCATTGAAAATGAAAAAAAATTAAGAAAATTCTTGCATTCCTTCGTTGTATAATGACGCATCTGAAAAACAAAGAAATAATATGCAACGAATAGAAAATAAAATACAAATTTAAGTTTTATAGTATTGAAGGAGAAAAGCCCTACAGGCATTTTCAAAGACTCTTCCTGATTGCTGTTATTTCTAGCAATTGCTGGATGCATCCAGAGTATGACCATTGCTTGAATTCTGCTTTTGAATTATTAATCCTTTTACTTTCATGTAAAATAACTATTTGCAGTCTTTAAGCCTTTTAATTTTTTTTTTTTCATTAAAACATGGAAATCCAAGAGGACTTTGAGATTTACAGAGAGATGTAATTCTGTTAAAAACCTTGCCTAATTAGAAGGAAGTGTGAGAGACAGCAAATAGAAGTATGCCTATAACTGTAGCATTGTGATACTTTACAGTCTAAATGGTCAAGAAGATTAAGGGGACAGAGAAAGAGCCATAAAAAGTGCTCTTAGTTGAAGATCTTGCTACATAATACTGTCAAGGCCAGGAAGAAAAAACAAGCCTAAGCCTATGACCCTTGTAGGTCTTTGCCTTACATGTGTGTCCTCCTTGCTTCTGGCCACTGGATAGTTGCTGTTAAACAAGGAGATCGCTTTTTCTCCATGTATTCAATTTAAAGTTGCTGTCAGGAAGAAATAGTGTCAGAACAATGTGAACGTCTATAAAACTCTGTATGTATTTTGGAAAATGTTTCATTAGCTTTCAGACTTTTCCTTATGCCTTTTCACTTTCAAACTCCACATTGGAAGTAGTTATTGGTGTCTCACAGCCTTCTGGTTTGCAGAAAAAGACCTGTCATTCATTCACCATCCACCTAGTTTTTTATAGTCTGCTTTCCAAAAGAAAGACAACTTTCTGTGCTGGCTGTCTGTTTCCTGCAATTGCTGTCTCTCTCAAATCACTTTTAAAGAGTTGTTTGATTTCATCCTTATTTGACAGAAATGAAAACTTAAAGGAAATAAAAATGAAATTTCTACAGATGAAGCAAAAAATACTGGGCTAGAAAAAGATGGGAGATTCTGCTAGTGCTCTGACTGAAGAAATCTGCAGAATGACGCTTTGCTACTGCTAGTGCCCATGGAACTACTCCCCTATCCTCACCCTTCTGTCATTCCTTTTAACTCCATTTAGATGGCTTACTAGTGAGAAAGAAAGCAAATGATGTAGGTGCCTTTCACATGAACAGTCACTGTAATCGCTAGAAAACATTGCTGGATTCCATATAAGTAGAGGCACAGAGTGGACACAATTTTTCTCAAACTCTGATTTTTTTTCCATTAAACTGTTTTCAGTTATTTAGAACTGAAACATTTTTGGCACTTTTAAAGCTGTTTTCTTTCTTTTCATCCATGCTTCTTTTCTAAGATGGGAAAGATTAAATAAATAGAAAGACTGAAAAGAAACAGAAAAAAACCCCAACATTAATTTCTTACTTTCTGCCACTTCCATTGAAATATTTCCCTCAAAAAGCGTTCTAGTAATTTACCAAAGAACCTCTAGTAATATTATGATCTGTCTCCTCTCATGGTTCAAACCATTTAATTTCAGGAGACTTGCTTGGTCAATCTAGCTTCTTCCTGAGAAATTACTCTTATTAAGAAAGGCCAAAATTTTTCCTTTTCCTCTGAGGCACAAATTGGCAAACTCTCAAATAACCTGTCTTGGCTATATTGATTTGTACTTCCAGTTTTTGGTTAAAATATCTGTTTTGTTTCGAATGGGATATATGGTAAAATCTGCTATGTTGCTAATGATGAAGCATCCCTAATGTCTGAATTTTTTCTAGCAGAAGTGAAATCTAAATCTGTCAGCTAATAATAGCTCTCTCAGGGATTTGAGGCTTTTGAATCCCTTTACACAGTCTTTGTTCGTATTAGTTTGTTCTCTTCTCTTGGCAGGTGCTCTGAGGCTGGGATTTCACTTTTTAAGGTGCTGTGAATAGTGTCTGTAGAATCTGAATGACTTTGGTTTGCTCAGCTGAAAGGAAAGCTGAGTGCAGTGAGGCATCCTGTTGTATTTGTTTACTATGAGAGACATATTTTTAAGATGGATAAGTTGTGACAGGGTGTCCATTAGGGCTATCCCTTTTTAGCCTTCTTTATTGAATGAAAATGTCTAATGATGTTAACTGCTGTTTCTGACAGGGGCCTAGAAACCAAATATTACATCTCAGACTATACACACAACCCTTTTCAAACATGTAAAGTGAATAATCAAATGTAGCTCTGAAAAGAAAGAACCATTAACTTTTATTTTCTAGAGGAAGAATGCACTCATATGTCCTTGTAAAGATTAAAGGAGAAACTTGTGGTTTTCAATTAGATCCATTACTTGAGAAACAGATGTCTGAGTTTGAAATTGCATTGTGCAAAGAGCTCAAACACACCACACACAATCCTACTCAAATGTGCAAAATGACAGAGGACCTGAGGATGGCGTCTGTAGCTCTGGTTTTTACGACACAAGAAACCCTGAGAGAGAAAGTCTTTGTTTTGCCTTAGGGAGAGTATGCAGGCTCAGAAGAGGAGGAGATTGCTAATCACAGATAACACTGTAATGACTCTTGCCAGAAGGTAGCTGGCTCCACAGGATAATAGGATTACAGTCTTTCCTTCTGGAAGAGCAGGCAGTGCACCAGAGCTGAACTGTCCTCTGCAAGTATGTGGTACAAACTCAAGCCTGGGCACGACCCTGGAACCCACTTACTGCTGCTGCTGCCACTTGAGAGGCAGCTTTCCTCTCTCATCACCTTTTATGTGAATGTGAGTTTTTGTAGCTTTTCCAGAGAAGTGCAGTGCTGGCTGCTATGACCCATCTTCAGGGGTCCCCTTTCCTTTTGAGCAGGAAAACGAGTGAGACCTGTAAGTGACCAGGCTTTTTTCCCAGCAGCAGATGGTTCAGGAGGTAAGCTCACATCCACGACCTGAAGGGATTTGGTGACAGGATGTAGAAACTGTCACTCTCAATCATTGCTTCAGCTCAGGTCTAACTTACTTCTGAAGCTTTGAAATCACTGACTCAGTAGTTTAAAATCTGAGGTTCTCTCTGAGACGGTGTTGTGATTAAAGATTATTTCCTAACGAAAGAGAAAAAACAATAATCAACCAACAAATAAAAACACAACACTATTTCAAAATAAGACCTTGGGCGAAATAATCTTAGAAGATTCTCTCTTTTGTAGGTAATTTACCTTCAGGACTATCAGTGCAGCACATTCTCAGTAGTTAAGCCAAAGAAGTCAATTACTACAGATATCAAACAGCATGTTCAGATTTTTTGCAAGTCACTTGAGAAAGAGATTTTCTTGAAAACTGCATTTCAGAAGGTTTTTTTTCTATACTGCAGTAATATTTTAAATAATAAGGAAGGTACAAATTAAAACACTCATACCAGTAAAGCTAATATCATTCACATTTTCCTTAAAATGGACATCACATCTACTGAGATCAGTATGAGAACTTATGATGGATTACTTCAAACTTGTAAATTTGGGGTTTTGGTCAGTTAGTGGCAAGTGTCCATTTGACTCCACACACATTTTGTTTTTGTAACAGCTGGTCCCTGATTAAAAGGCTTATAATAGGATGGAGTTAACTGAGTCAGCCAACATGCTCCAGACTCTCCCTACAGCACATGGGTTGTCTTTTCTACTCAGTACTGTACTTCATCCTTTGCTATTCTCTTCTATACTTTGGTGTGTCAAGCAATGGGAACTAGATAGATCAGATGTCACTGTGTTACTGAGATGTTTAAAGCATTAAACTGCTGAAATGCCTTTTGAGGGAGCAGGCCCCTTTAAAAAGCAGCACCTTCTGTCTGCTATCTGGTTATATTGTGTCTTCTAGATACAGGAATGTTTTCCTTACATCACCAGCTGAGGACATGTTTTCTTGACAATCAGCTGAAAAAATTACAGAAATTAATGTAATTTGTCTGCTTTGGATATTTACATCCATTTCAGAAGGAATAGAGCTAAGAGGGGATTAATTCACAAATTCCCTTTCAGAAAGAGGGAAATGCTTTATATTTCCAATAGAGAAACATTCTTTCTAGGCTGTGATTAAGATAAATAGTCTAATTTTGTGATATAGGCTGTCAGATAAAGTCCTCAGGAGCATATATTCTGCAATTGCTCTAAGCAGAGCTCCTGTCATAAACCTGAGACACGCTGTCCAGCTGGGACGGCTCTCCGGTTGGTACGGCTTCTGTTGTGAATGGAAGACTGAGCCCAAACTGGGGACATAAATTTTCTGACACTATCCTGTTTTCAAGGTAATGCAGCCAATAGCTGGGAGAAAGCCACGTGGCTGAAAGTTGTAATTGCCTGCTTGGCACAGAAATATTGTCTCTCCTTTGGCTAGAGGCATGCACAGAGTGGGAAGAAGACTCCAGAGAGTCAGAGATGAAGTAGCCAGGGTCAAGATCTTTGCTTGAGAGCTTGGGGTGACTCTGGCCAGCCACAGCCAGGCTGGGACTAGCTTTTCTTTACTTGCTGCTGTTGTACCATGCATCAGTGCCACAGCTATGTTTTTCCTAAATGTGGCAGCTGAAGGGAGGTTAAATGACATCAGTGTGTGAAAAGGCCTGCTGTTCCCACTCAGGCCAGTGCTTATGGGGCAGAGCGATCCACAGGTGGAGAGGGAAAGTCTGAGATTCTCTGCTGTGAACACACCTGGCACAACCACTTATGCCGGGTGTTAACAGCCCATCTACTACCTGCTACTTAACACCCAAGAATTAGAAGGGAAATGGGATCCCTAAACCTGCATAGATTAAATTATAATTAGACACCAGGTATAATTCATAAAAAGCTGGTTTTGTCTTGACTTTGAAAGCACATGGGCTGAGTCAACAGCAAAATCCATCTGTAGCAAAGATAAAGAGCACCAGGCCTGCAAAACTTGAAAGCCAGAAAAAGAATCCAGCATGGATTTCCATTCCTAGTAAGTAACAAAACTAATCAATGTTTGAAGAATGTTAAACCAATGGATCAAGATCTGTCTAAAGTTTGCAAAAGCATTTTTACATGTAGGCTGGAAAGGCCACTGTGAGCACAGTCTAGCTTATTAAGGACTCTGTTTGGACTGCATTTAATCTTATTCTCTGGATATTGCAAACCTGGTTTGGCATTTTCATTTGGCACAAGGTGATTTTAGTCTGATGGATGGGTCCACAAAGACAGTTACCTTTTAAATGCAAAATACCATTTCCTTTATTTTTAACATTTGTTTCAATCTAAAACAGTGCTAAAATATCAGTCTAAGAGTTTGTCCAAGATTCTCTGTTAATTTTTTTCGCCTTTTTTTCAGTTTTGGTGAGTTTAGAGGAAAAATATATTTGTATCAAAATGAACTTAGAAATAAATAGACAAATGTCTGTGTTTCACTTGTCAGCATTATGCATCGTTATGAAGGATGAAAACCATTTGGTCTTCTCATTAAAAAGACAGGTCAGTTTTGCAGGGCTCAAAGAACCAAGAGCTAAATATTTTGTTAATATATTTTATTTCTTTTGTTAGCATTACTGTTATTCACTTGGTTGCATTTGTGAATAAAATACGTTAGACACTGCAAGAAAAACAATTTCTCACTGTGGGGGTTTAAAAACCATTATACCACTATAGATTAACTGTCACTTACGGAAAGTGTTTTAGACAAATATTCAATTTTACAGCTTGAAATAACAATTATTGCTGTGTGCTTCTGCATTTGACTAATACCAGAGCTCAAGGTATTCAATTCATACAAATTACTAAGTTATTTCAAGAAAATTTTTAAAAAAATACAAACCTGCTCCTAGAATTATTTTCAGTGGGAGATGCTGAAATCTGAGCTCTATTGAAAATTTTCTCTTCATCTTGGTTGAACTTCTAAAAGGTTGGGATGAAGACAGTTTACAGTCTCCTTTTCTTAAAGAAACCACTAGTGAAAATATGAAACATCTTACAGCCCACTTGCAAGAAGCATCCATATGTGTTTTACTCATTAACTATTTTTGTCCATTTAGAAGTGGGATATCAAAACTATGAGACCTTAAAGAGTATAAATTACTTATTTTCTGCATTTGGAGCCAACTCTAAGATGACCAAGAGTTCCAGAGACAACCACATGTGATGAAACAACAGGTTGCAATATTGTTTAAAGGCATTAGGGGAATAACACACTGTTTAGAGAAACATTTCTATTTTCTGATGCCATCTACAGAAATGTTAGAATTCTTTTTAAGTATTCCCCATTTAAAAGGTTAATAAAATGTATGACCCTTCCACTATTAATTAAAAAAAAAGAAGTCTGAGAAAAACTCACAGAATTATATTGCATATACAATATATTACACATATATAGTGATTACATATATTAAATATATTTTTGATATCATTTTATTACATAGAAACCTGCAGGAACATAATCTGGTTCTGGAGGAGGTTGTCATGAGATGACATATTTCTAGGAAAAAAAATCTTCAGTGTGAAAAGCATTCAGTGTAGAAAAGATACGTAAGTTTACAAAATTCAGCCAGTGGATAACTGTGGGGTGTGATTGGCTTTTTTTGTGTGAGTGTTTTTGTTCTTTTCTCAAAAGAATGTGCAAAACATATTAAAAACATTGCATTGTTTTTCTATTTCAAGATACTAGTGCGTTTTAAAGAGTAACAGACATGGTTCAACTGCATAGTGACTAACGGTTATTATGCTGAAGCATAGACAACCAGACAGAAAACAAGCAAGCCTCTAATTTTTTGCTTTGATGAAAGAGAAGATAATATAGTGTGGGCAATATTCAAAACTTCTCCCACGTACCTATCTTTTGAGCTCAGCAAAACCTATGGAACAAAATATTTGCTGTCCAAATCAATTGATCTATAGAAATTATAATAACAAATGTTATGTATCCTTAGTAAAATGTCTAAAAAATTATTCAGTTGTTAGGAGGTACTTGGTACAAAGGGGAACATTCACCATGTGCCATTTTAAATTACTTTAAATGGCAGCCATGGAGACAACTTTTGAGTAGCTAAATATAATTTTTAATTATTTTGTGACATATTTAAAATACATTAATACTTTTCTTGGGTTTATGTTTAGATTAATTTGAACTTCTATATAAAAAAAATAAAGATATGTTGCAACAAGGAATTTGTTACAAATTAAGCACAACCCTTATTAAAAAAATACCATGGTGTAATTTAATAATTATAAATGGCTTTCATGGGGTAAGCTGTGTTTTACTTCATGAGTTTGTATTTTGCAGGCAGACAGGCTGTGATTTGATCCTCTCACTTTCTTGGAATAATATGTTGTCATTTCAAACTTTTTTTTTTTTACTCAATCAGCTAAGATGTTACTGTCTTTATGCTGATTATTACAAAATGTAATTCTGTATGGTTGAAACAGTCAGAAGATCTCGCCTGTAGGGAACATGCTGGAGGCCTTGTGCCTCAGCTGGACATTCTTTCTGGTAGAAATGTGTTGACCTTTCTTTACCCAAATAAAAAATGCACAAATCAGTAATGACAAAAGTCCAGAAATCTAGAAATGACCAATCGATTGGGCTGCTTCTTATTTTGAGCATCTAGTATGAAACCCCTTGAACTGATTTCAGAGGAATTTACTGGAGGAGCCAGTGTCTCTGCCAGTGCCTCATATTTGGCATCCTGAAGTGAAGGCATCTCAAGTCACTCTGGGAAACCTTATGCTAATCATTAATGTTAAACCTGTAGAGTCTCTGTCCCCAGTTCAGAGGATGCTGTTTACCTTGGTAATCTGATATTCTTGGTGACACAGCTTACCTTCATTAAAAACCTATGTGCTGTGTAGGTTTTACATCCAAACAGCCCCTTCTTCCCAGCGGTATCTCCTTGAGTTAGTGTGCACAGTGTGTGCCAAATGCAGATGTGGGGGTATCGTAGGAACTCCACCCCAGGCAGCCATGCTGCAATGCAAACCTCTTGGCATTTCAAAAAAGAGCAGTTCCATATCAAAACCATGCTTGTCTCAATTTGTGTTCAGATTTTCTCATCTGCTGTAACAGCTGTCCCTTAAGTAGCACAGAATAGGCGCCGCAGACAAACCTCACCATGGGAATTCTCCTCCAAGGGAAATTTTGCACTGTGGTAATTAACAGCTCACATGTTCAGAGTGATACACGCCAGGCATGTCAAGCTGGGGAGATGTTAGAGGAGCCCCAACATGGCTAGTTGACTTACTTCAGTAATGGGTGTAGGACAGCACATGTATACCTCTTCTACATAGTAAAATATGCCCATGCAGCACACAGAAAGATGTTCAAATTGGGTGTCTGAATGGAATTGAGAATTGGTATCCTTAACTGCTTAGCCTAGATTCATTCTGTTCATTTCCTGCCTCATTATTTTCCAACTGTGAGAGAATATTTCTCATACTTTTCTACAGATGTCGGGGGTCACAGAGAGACCTGGATTCATGAAAACTGTTAGAGCATTACTGGAAGCAGGGGGTCTAATTTCCGGATGACCTCAACTTCTGTGTCATACTTTTCTTCTGACAAGCAAAAGGGGTTTTTCATTTTTTTTATTTTTCACTGTTCAGAAGCAATTGTCATAGCAACTTCCCCTTGAGTCATCTTTATATGGTTACTATTCAACCTCAGGGCTATCTATGTTACTATTCTGATTTTACCTGAAATATTAAATTAGCTTTAGGGAATAAACAAACACCATCTTAAAAAGCATATTGGTACGCTCATACACTGCAAAAGATATTACTAGGTGCTTCTACTATGATATGATAAATAACCAAGTATGACAATCTTATTTAAAAAGATTTCATAGTAGAGAGTTAATAATTTAAATTTTATTTTCTTAAGAAGGGGATTGTAATTAGTCATAACACATATGAATATAATAAAATGCACAATTAAAAATCGAATAAAGACCAAAAACCTGAGGAGCTTTTAAAATGAGACAAACACGATCACCCTACAAGAGTTCAAAGCCTCACAGAACTTAAAACAGTAAATTGTAATATTTAAGGGTTCTCCTCCTCTCCCCTCATCTATTGCTACTGTAGCTGTTCCTGCAAAAGATTCATTCTGCAGAAGTTAGTTTTAATACCAGTTGGAAAAGGAGGCTGAAATATTTCTGCTATGATCAGTCTAGATGAATTTCACACCTCTCTAACAGAACCAGCTAGGCCAACAGCAGTCAAGTTACACTTAATCCTTGTTTTGAGGGTTTAAGGGAAACTTAAACCCTGTGCTCGTTCTCAGCTGAAGAATAAATGCAGGGCAAAATGTGTCCCTTCCCTGTAGCTACTGGGATGTCTTGCAATAAGTAGGAGGTTATAAGGGGAAATGCAATATACAGCAATTTGCAGCTCATTGAGGCTGACTCAGCAAGGGCTCTTTCTGTATTACATGAAGTGCAAGTCGTCAGTGCTGTGTGTTGTGCTCTCTCCTCATCCATTTGCAAAATGGGTGTTCAGGTTACTGTTCCAGTTGTGAAGGGGGAAACGGGTCCAGCAGCATGGAAAGGCTGTGGTGTTTCTCAGTCCTTGGCTCACATACTTGAGCTGGTCTCATAGCGAGGATTTGGGCATGTGTGTTCAGGCTAATTGGCTTGACAGCTAATTAGAGCTCATGAGCCTGAAGCACAAAATAAACATGACATCTATGCTCTGCCTTTGATAACTCCAGCATTTCTCTCATTTTGGTTAAGCCTATTGATGTCACATAGATTGAAATACCTAGTTGATCTTGTGACCCATATGACTGCCCTGAGCACGTGGTAGTGCTTCTCTTAATGCCAAAAAGTGTATGAGTTACACAATTTAAGGCACTGAAGTGTTAACGTGGGTCATCCCAATGGGAGCTCACCCATTTATTCAGAAATGTGGTTGAAGGATGGAACTAAAATAATTCTTAAGTAGAAGGAGACATATAGAAGAATTGTCCACAGAGAAACTGTTATGGGGAAGTTTTGAAGAGGATGCAATAAGTATTGAAATGGAAATAGCTGCTAGAAGTGATGACTGAAATGATGATATTTTAATTGATAGGACAAAGAAAATATAAATGGCTGATTCATGAGTTGTGGAAAGAATAACCATGATAGAACTGAGATGATTCTGCTCTACATTATGAAAAGAACTGCCAAATTTTACTCTATAGTGCTGGACGATAACCACTGTCTTCACTGTTATTGGAAAGTAAAATTACCAGAATTAAAAAAAATAATAATAATTTTATATGTATATATAAAATGTCCATCAAATGACTCATAATGGAGCTATACTTTTCTAGGTTTAAACAGGATGCCTGAAAATGAAAAGTCTGACCTGAAGTCTCCACAGCCTGTTTTCATGCCAAAACACAGAAGATGCGCTGTACTACAGTACATATTTGTTAGGTGTAATCGGGCTGCAGAAATTTTTTGGGCAAAGGTGCCAGTCTTTTCATTCTATGACTGATCTCCAGACTGCGTTTGGACAGAATTACACCAGCATTGCAGTTGTACATAGGCTCATTTGCTTTGTTTCTGGTTTCCACTTTGCCTTACAGAGAGGCTTTGGACATATAACCTGACCTCTCTGGCTGAGTTTTTGGCCTGTGCAATGAGTATGGTTATTCTTCCTTGTTCAATTAATTATTCAGAAGGCTAGATGAAGCAAAACTACCTTTTCAGGTGTAGATTTTATGGCTAATAGCAAGAATGCCAGCATATCAGGGTCATTGTAAACTCGGCATTAGTATATAAATGATTACAAACAATGCAGACCAAATTAGAGCTCATACTTTACCTGTTTATGAAAGATCCAGATACCACAATGAAAAGAATCACAGAAAATATTACAGTTACAAACCTATTAGACTTTTCCTTACTTCATCAGGTCTCTCAAGCATTATTTTTAAAGTATGCACTTTATTAAATAACCTTGTGAGAAGAAAAGGAGCTGCAGAATAGAATTTTTTGGGTGGATGGTAGTTACAAAACATTACAGTACTCAGTTCAATGAGACTGGTCCCAATTAGGACATCTGAGTCCCATAATAATACAAACAGATAACAGATCTAGATATACTTATCTATATAGGTATGTTTAATGCATCTTTCCAATCAAGATTCTAGGAAGAAATCCTCACCTATATCCTTTTGTATCAGGGATGTACACACAGGCCATAAAAGAAGCATTAAATGAATTTTATGTTAAAAAACCAAAACAAACAACAAAACCAAACAAAAAAAAAAAACCCAAAAACACACACACACAAAACTTCTTGTTTTAAAGGCACTTACTACAATTAAGTATGAAACAGCACCTTTCATGCCAGCAATTCACACCGCATGAGTTCACTTGGCCGGAAGATTGCAGTTAAAACCATAGCCAGAAGAATGCAATGTTCAGTCTGGAAAGATTTCAGCTATGTACTGATAGCATAGAGTTGCTAAGGTGAATAGGAGCTTTTCAGAGAAAGGCAAGGGAAGAGAGAAACAGGTGTTATTTTCTTGGGCAGTTGTTCTATTCACAAAAACAGGGGTAAGAATAATTTTTAAGAACCCTACGGATGAAGGATGGGCTAATCTTGATCCAGAAAGCATTTTAAATCCTCTGTAGGGGAAAAACTGCCCCAGCTTTCCTTGAATTAGTAGCCAGGGCTTTCCAGGAGCCTGGTTCACTCTACCACTGTAAGAAACAGGGTAGGTGATAGTCAAAAGTAATTTCTTTCACATTGCATAGCTCTTCCTCTTGGGGTTAGTCAAAAAGACTTACAGTTCACACTACTGTCGTATTATAACAAAGCCTGTTTGCCCTATATCCATTAATACAAGATTGCATTGTTTCTGATAACATACCAGCTTTGATGCATTCAACCAGGGCCTAAGTAAATGAAGGATGTTTACTTTGTCCTGTTTTCATGTATTACAAGACATTACTGATTTTTGCCTCCTAAACCAAAACCACAATATGTCCTTGGATTACATATGTAAAGAATGAGCAGGCCTGAAATTAAATAAGCTTTTTCCTAGTGAACATCCCTACCTAAAAGTAGTAGATGCATATTTCAGCATTTTATATGGGATGCTTAAATTACACTAGCTTTTAGATTACTTTTCACAGTCTGTATGATTTCCCCTGTGTAATTTCATTCCATGGAAAATGGTAAAATGCTTATGATATGGACTCTTTTGAGCCTTTTATTAAGCTGCTTTGTCTCCAGCTGTGGGGGGAAAAATATGATTCATATTATATGTACAGGAAAATTCCTGCTAAATAGTACTACTATCATCACCATCATTATTATTGTTATTATTATTAATAATAATTATATAGTCCTTGAATGATTCTGCAGTGCTCAATTCATAAGCAAAAAGGACAAAACTTCATGCCAGAGACAGTAAAGGAACTAATCTCTATGCTTACCTCATTAGGAGGAATTGCTCAAGAACATGTTGTCTTTCTATACAGATTGCCCCTGTAAGGCTGCCAATGTCAGCAAGACCTTGGGTGCATCTGTCATGCTTGTGACTGTAGACTTGATACATTTTCTTGTGTGTATTTGCTCATAAGTACAAAAAAAACCTGGTTGGTTTTTTTTCTGTGAGTTTTCTCCCTTTACTTCTTGCATCATATAAAAACAAGCAACTGGAATCAGATGGCAAAGTCTCTTTTATTCTTCCTACAGAAATCTTTTCTGATAATTGAGTTCATATCAAAAGTAATATTTTTTTTTGTCTAAGACTTCAGGTCTTGCATGTACTGGAAAAGTCAGTGAATAAATTCCTTTAAATATATTCACTAAGCAAAATAAGGATTTTGAAAGTGTAAAACCAATAACTGTGCAGAATTTCAGAAGCTGTTATTTTACTATATCAGTATACAAATGTCTTTCAGATACTTTTCTAGAAATGCTTCTTCAGGACAAGAGTGACTGTGCTACTAGTGGATGCTTGCATTGAATTATTCCTTAGTTCATAAGTTAGTCAGTGACAGTTTTCTTCTCATTGCTGCTCTGAGTATCACTGCAGCAGGCTTAAATGCTCAATTTTGTGCAAGAGTGATTCCCTATTAAGAGTGTTGACTCTGCCCAACAGATCTTGTGATCCTTCCTTTAATGGCTGCTGTTGTCTTTTGACACCTCGTATTTGTTTTTAATCTGCTTAATGTATGTCTTATCCTGCAATGTTCCCAAAGCTAATAGTTTATGAGACATCTTATTGTAGTAGGGCTACATGACTTGCATAAATCTACTAAAATGCTAGTCTATTGCATATTGCCTTCCAAATCTAATAAGCACTCAACTTTGTTCTCAACCAGCTGGCAGACCTTTGTGATGTCATTCTGATTTCGTTACGAAACACTGATGTAAAGCAGTGATAACTAAAGGTAGCTAAACTGAGTTTCAAAACTGGATCTAAGAATCAAAGGCAAATCAAAGCAGACTGACTCAAAGTCATGCAGAAAATTAATGCGATGACAGCCATGTGAATGCCACTATGGGACCCCAGCCTATCCTGCTGCCTTTGTGTTCACATTTGTTCTGATCATATGCCAGAAAAGGATGGGGCATTGACACTGTTTAATTGTTTAATTGTCAATGTTCACAGAGGCACCTGGAGTTTGCACAAAAGTATTTCTGTGGTCAAAACATGGAAGTTGAAATTATGACCCCTGACTCCAATGTCTCTGTTAGAGCTCTAGAAGTAATACTTCAAAATGGAACCCATCTCTCCCACAGAGGAGGGAACAAACCAAAGTATGCATTATCTGCAAAGCTTACATTGTAAAACATGTGAAAAGCAGAATAGACTAGTTGACCTAACAGGAAGGTATTTTCCCTTCTAGCTTTTGGATTTGATGAGGAAATGGTTTATAGTCTTTCCTAGCCATCCTATTTTTCAAATAGACACGTTACTGCAGGAAAGAGCCAGAGATTCTCTTCAAAAATAGAGAAGATGGGAGCTTTGTGACCAATAATATCAAGCAAGTAATGCCTGGAATGTTAAGTCCTAGTTTTCCAAAAGGTAAGGGAAGAAAGCATATTGATAAATGAAAGGAACTGCCATGCCTTTCTTACAAATGTAAATTCTTCCAAAGAGGAGATTTCAAATGTAAGTCTTCAGGACAGCAGGCACATGTGCATTTTAGAATCACAGAATATTCTGAGTTGGAAGGGACCCAGAAGGATCATCAAGTCCAGCTCTTAAGTGAATAGCCCATATGAGGCTGAAACCCACAATCTTGGTGTTATTAGCATCATGATCTAACCAACTGAGCTAAGCCTGGCCACGGTGGGTATCACTTCTGAATCTGTCAATCAGAAAACTTGCAGCCATCCTAGTTCACAGCCCCAGACTGCTGCCAGCGAGGACTCCTGTTAGGCAGGTTTCACAGAGCCAGTTCTGCTACAGAATGTTGTCTTTCACAGTGACATCAGCAAAGGCAGAGAGGAAACGTACTGTAGTTTTGAATTTAAGTTTCGTGACTTTTCTGTCATCAAACAACCCTTTTGAGGATAAATAATAGCCACCATATGTCTTTTTACTACAAAAGGGAAACTGATGTAATTCACATCAGACAGTGATATTGTGCTTTGCTGTGGAATGGGAAGGTGATGTTGGATTTGACATTTCATGAATGCAGTCTGAGTTTATCAGATGGTTAACCAAACTGAATATCTCTACTAGCACTGCCTTTTTGGACAGTGATACTACTTGCTTTGAGATTGAAAGCAAGAGCATTCCAGCTGTGCCTTTTTTTTTTTTTTTTAACGCCAGTCTCTAAACTAATGTGATCTAGAGTTGGGAAAAAGGAATTGCCATGATATTAAGGAGGGCTCTTATCTTTAAGAACTGTTAGCTAATGCAATTGATTTAGTTTTGCCCTGTTACAAGATAAGTTTTTAGAAAACTGTCAGTCAGATGTATTCAAGGTCAAGTCAATTTGTTTTAATGCATGTGGAGGAGGGAACAAACTAGTGTCCCTTGTGGGAAGGAATGAGCTATCTGAAAAAAAGTGATGTAATTAATTTCCAAATCCCCCTGCAAGACTGAACTGTTATACACCTGCAAAATTTTGTGCACCTCTCAGACTTAGCGCTCTTCTTTCCTTTTATCCCCCTCACTCCATCTGTTCGTATAGCACCTGTATTTCTATGCCTCACTGACTCTCCATCTGCTTCCATAATTTGTATCTTTTTCCTCTACTTATGGACCTTAAAATTTATAATAGAAGTAGGGAGACATTAGGAAAGAGTGCCTCAACGTGTTCATCTGACAAAGTCCTTACACTAATGCTTTTGGTTCCTGCCTGCTGCAGGAACTCAAGCCTGTTCCTGCTACTCCAGGGCAGCTATTTCTAATAGCCCACCATCTGGTTCCTATAAGCAGTTAAATCTTATTTCACCCAGCTGTTGCTGCTGATGCAATTTGTACCTTTGTCCATGTACATTCTTCATTAGAGAGTACAATCCAGCAGCAGGATCGTTGTAGACCACTGTGACCTGGTTTCTTGCTGCCAGTGACTGGGTGTCTTAGCTCATGGTATACTGACAAAGTAGATTTCACTCTCAGCTGGATGTTACTAGCCTGGAGAAAAAAAGTATTTCTCTTTCTGTGTTGATATTGGCCAGTTGGAAAGTTTATTCTCAACGCTCACTTCTCTTTCATGACACACAAATTAAAAAAATAATTAAAAAGCTGCGTGAAATACAATGCCAGAAATTGATCCTGTAGTATATTAAAACTGCAACACATTAAGTGAAGATATAATTGCATTCATGTCTTTCATTAAAAAACTCATAAAATACACATGCATAGGCATATTTCTATAAATGTCAATAAAGTAACACTCATGTTCTGCATTACAATAACCCAGGAGAAAAGACAGGCTGCATAAATGGACAGTTTTAAGGCCTTGAGAACCTCAGAACTTCAACTATATTTTCACATAAATGATCTTAAATAAAGTCACAGCAATAGTTAATTATAGGGTGGCACTGTAAGTGTGCTGACCAGATGAAAGGTAGCTTGTGTTTCTATATCACGTATGATCTCGTATGATGAGTGTTTGGTTACAGCTGCTCTTGTGCCACTGCTGGAAAAATTGAGGATTTGGCAATTTTCAAAAGAATGATCCAGGACTCATGCAAATCAGCAGACATGAAGATCCGTTGCTGTAAGGGTGAAACTGTGTTAGATCACAAAGCAGCTTTTTTCCAAACTAAAAGTCATAGCCATTTTCTCCTTGTACCCTCTGTCAATCAACTGATTATCAAAATGGAAAATCTTCAAGAGTTATTATTCCAAAGGTCTGAGCCTCTCTGCCATTTTTAGTTTATCATAATGCAATTCAATCTGTCAGTGAATGTCACTTTGCTCATGTACACTTTGCTTGTAATGCTTTCTGTGTAACAAAATATAGTCACTCCCACCATTTCTTAATCTTCTGCTGGTATTCAGGCCATTTTAAGAAGGTGACCTAGTATCATTCCCTCAGGCATTCAGTTAATCTGGTGCAAAAGAACTTTAAATAAGTAGCTGCTCTAGTCTATGTTATTGAAGACTTGCAGCTTTGTCCAAATACTAATCCCCATGATAGATATCTAAGACATAAGCTGGAAAAGATATATATATATATTATTAATAAATCATACTTTGAGCTTTTACAGTGCCTTTCACCTAACAATCTAAAAGTTCTGTAGAAACATTAACCCCCACAATATCTTTTGCACAGAAGAAAACATGAAACCCATGAAGTACCAGTTACTTCTCATGGTCACAGGACAAAGGCTGCTCGTGCATCTTGGCCTAGGGATTCTGCTCTAATAACTAAGCTACAATCCCAGACTCTTAGAATACAAGAAAAAAATTGCGTAGTCATTTGCAGTGGTCTGATAGGACTGGCTGGAAGTGAGTTGTAGCTCAGGAAACAGTAAAATAATCTCACTCAGGTTTTTAAGTTTAAAACTCACTTTAATTTTATATGGAATTACAACAGGAATAAAATGAGATTGAACTCAAATGAATAATGAGCTCTAAATTGAGAAATGGTGTGATAATGCTTTCCATGGTTCAATTAGTCAGCCATCTGTAGTACTTTCTACTAATAGTTACATTGCCTGGTTTAGAAGAGATTTAAACGCCTCTGTCTAGTTTTCAAGAACACGTACTCATTATACAAGAGATATTAGGCATCATGGGGAAAATATAACAGGAAATGTGTGTGCATTGACCCATATCCAACAGATCTCAGTTTAATATGAAGACAGTTTGAATATTCAAATCATCAACTGGAAGAAAAATATAAATCTGAATAAAAATGACATTGCACCATGCATTTCTTCTGTAATCTTTTTGCCTTCACTGGCAATTTCCATTGTAGAGCCCCTGTTTGGATGTTGCCTGGTGTGTTTCTTCTCAGCAGGGCTAAGGCGAGGACTGTCTTCTGTCACATTGTAGAAACATTGAAAAGCACTGACTTCTAAACATACAGCTTTATCCTTAGTGTGTGACGTTTTATCCTCTCTGTCTTGAGTTCATAAGAATCTTATCCTTCATCTAGGAAAATTTAACAAGCTAAAAAACTGGGATATTTTTATTATTATTAGACTGGGATGATAAGGCAAGCTGTTTCTGTACTACAGAAGTATCGGTCTAAGGTGAGAACCAGGAAACACAGGAGTTTCGAAGAAGCTGGAGCAAGCTAAAGAAGGTAAAGCAAATCTATTCTGCATCCAAAGGAAAAACAGTTCCACTTGAAACCTGATATTAATCCAGAGAAGACTGGAGAGATGACACTCCATATTTAAAAATTACTAGTACTGAATTAATTAGTCTCAAAGGTAGGAATTCTTTTGTAAACAGGAAGGTAAAACACTAAAATGGTTGGTAGTATGTTTTGGTTGGTGTTATAAAGCAGTTACTGTGCATCCAGGAGAAAAGGCAGTGCAAACCCTCTTTTTTAAAGAAAAAAAGTTAACATAATCTAGGTTATATCTTTATTGATAGTGATAAAACTTGGTAAATCTATTACTTTGTGATTCTTGCAATGCACACAGAAGTGTGTTGCATTGACACATCAATTGGGATTTAAATACATCCTAATTTGTTGGCAGTGCCTGTCACTGAAAGGGCACTAACCTCATGCACAATGAACAAAGTGTATTGCCTAAATACTGTCTATTAAATTAGTATTTATTTTTATAAACGGTAACCTGCCCTTGACAAACTTTCATTGTCCTATTGCTTTGTTGCAGTTAGTTAATAATTTACTCATGATTACTTGTCTCTAAATAGTTGAATCTTTCCACAAACAAAAGAGAAACTGTTTTATGAACTTTTCTTATATAAGAAGGGTGGGTTTTCTTCCAGGAAAACAATTTAGTAGTGAGCTGGTTTTGTCTATGGGAGTGAATGTAAGTACCCCTGAAATTATAATTTAATTTTTCTTATTTTAACATAGACTGAATGCTGTACTGCTAGAGCTTCTCCAGGACCACACTAAGACTACTGAAGTACTGATTATTTTATGTTATAGAATCTTAATATGGATATAGGTTTCTCTAGAACTTAAAAGTGATGTCTTTTTAATTCCGGGTGATAAACACATTACATGGCTTTGTATTTCAGCAGCCTTGATCCTAAAAGACATAACATGACTATAGAGCTTCATTTCTTCACAGACCTTAAAAAGTTCTAGGTTACCCATTTCTTGATACAAAAAGAAAATACTTGAAATATGATATTGTAGAAATTCAGAGGAAAAAAAAAGTCTCGATAAGAAGCTTAGTAAAGTTGATAATACTAAGTAATACCTTATAATACACATTTAACACTAGGCATAATTTATGAAAAATAGATCAAGTACCATAAACTATGTAAACATTAAAAATATTTTAACCATTGAAGTTGTCAATGGACTGCATATATCAGTTTCTCACATACTGAGGGAAAGTGAACAATAATGTATTATCACATGTATAGCAGTGAAATTCCTTTTAATAGAGGAGATACTGGGAAAACCTGTTGTGTGAGATAAAGTAATAAAATACACAAGAGTTTAGTGCAGAGACTTTGAATAGGACTTGACTGAAATGGTGAATAGGTGGAAGCTTTGTGATTAATATATCTCTCATTTAAATATAACTTAGTATTACATTGTCTAAACCCGCATGTTAATTAACAATTAAAAATTATCTGCAGAAGATCCACGTGTGAACATTTATGAAAATAAATGCTTTATTATGATTTTCCCCAAAGATATTGCTCCACTGATTACAAATTAGCCTAAGTATTATTAGATATGCACACATAGATTATTATTAGATATCCTTCATTGATGCAGCTACAGGCTTGTATTCAAGGCAAAACTGCACCCACTGCAGAAGACAGAAACAACCAATGCTTTTTCCCAAATAACTTATCTTAGTTCTGACCAGAGGTCGAATTACAATTCGCTCATGAGAGGAAACAGCAGTTAACATCTGCCTGCAGATCAGATTCAGTGAAAGCCATGAATATGTGTAGATGCAGCATATGAGACTATTCAGTTAATAAAGCTTTATTCTACCATTATTATATTGCCCAGAGGCTGCAGCTGAAGGTCAAGCTGAGCTTCCACTTTGTCCATTTGCCATTAGGTATCCCAAAATTCCACTGAATTTAGCACAGGAAAAAAAATTCTATGTGCTGTTGGAAAATACTTCCTTCTTAAGGCAGCCTTCATTTTGGCCTTGAATTCAATTGTTTTGAATTCAGCCTGAGAATATTTTTTATAGCTGCTGCAGCTTAGTACCGCATATAAGACTGCTGCATTAGCAGAGCTTTGACATTTGACTCTTATCTGTGACCACTGCTATATATTTGATCCTTAGCAGCACCATGGACTTGTGAGAGGACATATTTGGATCCATCAGTGAGAAAACAGAATATTATGTATTTAGAATACTATTTCAAAGGGTCATCTTGTATGAGGAATACAAAAAATAAAGTCAGTCACTGATCCTTCAAAAATGGTAACTCATTTGTGTATTACTTTTTCATTATTTTGTTAATTGAAGAACACATAATTCCAAACAGAAAAGAAAATACTAAAGCTGTATTAATTCTGGAATTAAAGGTCACCTTTATAATGCACACTAGCACATACAACCCAGTAAGAAGTAAGTGCTGATGAAGTCAGCAAGCAATTAAGGACGTGACTCCTACACAACCTCTTCAGCTTACTAGTCACTTAATCATACAAGGTGTCGAGCCTTGTCACCCTGGACCTAAACCACATGCTTAATTTTAAACATATGACTCGGTTACAGGATTCTGTGAGATTACTTGTGCATAACATTAGACACCTGTTTAAATGCTTTGCTGAATCAAAGCAGGAATGCTCAGCATTTTGCAGGATTGTGTGTTAACTGGGTTTTATCTCATCCTGCCATTGGAAAAACACTTTGATGGATATGTGCTTACATAGTGGGAAGAGAAAGAGCATCTTCTGATTATGCTGAGATTCAGCTTTTCAAACCTTGCTGTATGGGCTGATGTTTGATAAAGAAAGATTTATTTTGTTCTAATTTATTTTCAGTTGCAAATTTCCAATTCTCAGCTATTCAGCTCCAGGCAAGCATGAGAGGCAACAAAACAAAGCAGGTCATTGCAAATACTGCTCTTCCTGAATTATGTTGAGGCTATTGTCAAAAATAAACACAAAGTTCCTAAATGTGAATATATCCCAGGGAGAGCAAAGTGTAAGTGTCATGATGAGCTGCAAAACCATGGATTGGCTGCTTGTAAACATATGGTCTCCCATTTATGGTTTTAGTATTCTTGAAGTCTGGTTTTTCAGTATTAAGCAGATTTACTCCTCGTAGACATCAAGTTAGCTAGTGCTCAGAGTTGTTCTCAGTGGCTGGTTTCAGTACACATAGATTTTCAAGTTTAGCTGACTTTTATGAAAATTTCCATTGGCCTAACTGGAATAGAGCAGCAGTACTGCTCTGCTATTACTTTTTTCCCCAAGTAATTTAAATTGTACACCACAGATTTTGGAACCCTACAGTATGTTAAGGCTGGCAGCTGGTTTCAGGAATGACTGGCAGAGCTACTATTGTAGGGGCTCCAATTCTGACAGAAATGCCTCTCTGCAAGTGCCAGGTGGCAAAATTGGCTACTGGACTTAAAAGAGAATTGCCCAATGTAAACAGCCATATTTGAATTTATATTTTACAGTAAAACTTCTTTCCCTCCATTCCCTTTTAGTGATTTCTTAGAAGGGACTAGAGTGAAAGCCAGCAAATAAAGATACCTAGCCTCCACAATTCTAGTAAGATATCAAGTAAAATTAATGGGAAAATCCTAAAAGATAAGGCAATAAACATTTAGTTCTCCAAGTAAATCCATTAGAAAAAATTAGTATTGGACTTTGCAATCATTGTGGCAATACCTGAGAAGTCCTGGAATTCTTGGTTTCTAGCTAGTAGTCGTAGTCACAGCATGTGTTCGAAACTGCACAAAGGTATGTGGGGCACTCATACTTCGTTGTGTTTTCATAATAAAGGCAAGTAGAGGACTTATATCTTTCCTGTACTACTATATGTAGAGGTTTCTATGTTGCTCCATTAGAAGTTTGTGGGCCTATCTGGAAAGACCAACGAGTGCCAATATTTATACAAAGAACTGGAGAGCTTCCACAAAACAAAAATTGCACAGAAAGAGGTCCTGGCATTTCCCTAATATGCTTGCAGGGTGATATTGCTGTTGTGATTTGATACAACACAACAAAACCAACAAAAAGCAGAGTCAGAGATGCTTTACCCTGCTTTTTACTGCTGCCCTGCAGTGGTTCTTTGCACATCACTGCATGTAGCTTATTTCTCTACTGTTTTCTCACTGCCATTCAGTACAGGGTAAAGGGCTTGTTGCTTCTCTCCATGGTTTGTTCACCAGGCCCACTTAAAAAAAGGGGAACTAATGGTTTAAGAGAGACACTGTAAAGGTCTTTTTCTTCATGTGATTTGTTTTAGATATTGTTGGTGCATTACTTAACTGCTGATTCTGTATCTCTCGTTAATCTACCTGTGCTTAATAGTGGTTGCTACTATTCTGTCTTCAGAATATCCTGATATCTTTCTACTTTCTTCTCTCCTGTAGCAAAAGCCCTGACTGGAAGGGAAAATTATTAGTACAAACAGTAATAAACAGGCTCTGATTTGCAGGAGTTAAGAGTACTTTTAAATGTGTGGATTGATATTTATTAAATGCACTTACAGACCTCAGAGACAAAATATGGCCTAATTAATATCGCTCCAGAGGTCATAATTTCTGTTGTCACATTTTTTCAGATGATATCCATTTGCTACCATTCCATTAATGCATAAACCATACTTATTTTCCAATAATAAGTGGTTCTACATGTAAGAAATACCACATCTAATCAAATACCATGTGATTTGGTAAACTTGGTAAGAAGAAAATAAGGATAAGGAAGTACACTTAGGTCTACCTCTTAAACAAAATACGGAAATATCCAAGAACTGCTTTATTAAAAAAAAAAAAGTCCAAAGAAAATACTCTATGTTTGCAATATTCATTTGTATTAGATTCCTATTCATACCATATGGATTAGCGTGAACAAGGGATTTGCTTTAATATTTTATTTGGCTGAATTGAATGTAAGGGTTCCAGTACTCTGAAGATGATCACTCTGAATGACTGGGTGACCCATTAAAGCATTCTGCTGAGGTATGTCTTTGTCCTGCCAGCTGGAGGATTTTGCCAGGGTAAAGTGCCAAAATAGATCTCAATACGAAAGTTTTAACTAATTCAAGGAAATTGTTACGTAACCTCACTGCCAAGAATAGTGTTCACGTATACAGTTACAGAGAGATGTGATGAGGTTGAATATATTCGTATTTGCGAAGTACTTTGATAAGGTGTTACAGCGTGCAATATATTATCAAGCTAAATATGTACTTCAGTCTTTGAACAGGGATTGGGCAGATGCAAAGTAAGCTAAACAGAATTTTCAATTAATATGCACCAAAATAGGTTGTCCAAATTCTATGAAAAGAACAATCACTAAAGATAATAATTTGCCATAGGCAAGTATATAGTTATATGCATTATGAGTATCATCTCCCGCTAATATTTCCTCTTCCCAGTGTTTAAGACAAGTACACCAGATCCAACCTTACGTGTGTTTTATATCACCAGGGGCTCTTCCACCGTGTCTCAGAGAGCAAACATTCTGCATTAGAACAAAAATCTCTCAGAATTATTTCATTGTATGATTTTGTTTCCAGTATCCATCTAATCACTATAGATATATTATTTTTCACTCTGTTCCAAGGACAAAGTAGGAATAGTAAGGAATAGTATTAAAGTGAGGCTCAGAGTTAATTATGCAAGACATCTATGATTATACATAAAGTCTGTTTGATATTGTGCCTCTAGTATTTGAAGTCGAGACCAAGTGGCCCACTGACCTCACAGATCTAGCCTCTTGACTAGTAAAATCTTTTTACTAGTAATTTTATGGTAGTTCTGTGTGTAAGTGCTTGCCCTGCCACAGCTGCTAATGTTACATAAAAGTCAACGGCGTATTCGAGAGGGGCAACAAAAACGTGAAGGAGGCTGTTGGCCACAAAGAGTTGTTACTGAATGCTGGTTACATACAGCACAAGGTTACAACAGCACATCCTATTGAGGTAGCCACCCAAAGACTGATGTTGCAGAGAATAAATTCATATCTAATTGCTGGAACTTTGGGGGTTTATACCTTGGAAAGTATTTACCTTTAGAGAACCTTAAGCTGCTTGTTTAACATTTACTCTGTACCTTTAATCAAATGGGAAGGTTTTGTATAATCATTAAACAAAAACGTTGTGGTAAACAAGTTTATGGTATATTGGTACATAAAGGCTTTTAGCCTTTTGTAATATAATTTCCCTCTAGACAATAACATGCAATTGTTTTCTATCATTTCCCCAGACTCAGTTAGACCAAATGCCTTTAGGTAAAACTGGGGAGTAAAAATTTATTCTCTCACATTTCACTTCTTAAGAAAAAATTTATTCTTTGTATAAAGTACAAATATACATTTGTTTATTATACAAATACATTTTGTATACATTTGTATATTATACTTTGCATAATGTACATTTAGAGAACACATAAATCTTATACTGTTAGTTCATTCATATCTGGTTTTCCTCAAACTGCCATGTCAAATTAATCCCTGGTGCAATATTGTGTCACCAGTGAAGCTGTGCCACTTGCTTGTTTGAATTCCTTAGTTTTAATTGAAAGATTTATCATTTCAGGGTTTCTTTGTCTTCAGTACTTAGCACACAGATCCTTGGAAACCCTGTCTCTTTTGCCTTTACTGTTTTTTCTTTATGTAGTGTGTTTTCCTTCTTTTTTAATCATGGTTTTGTCTAATGAAACATGAGGAAAGTTTTCTCATATAAGCAAAATAAAAAATCCACTGTGATTTATACTTGACTCATATAGGTACAGTTATGCAACTTTATTTAGCTTTGTTGTGTTAATTGCACTTAGTTAATTTGTTATTGATAATGAGCAATTTTGCAAGTTGTATTATCATAAAATGCAGTAGCTTGTTCTGCCACATATATTTAATTACTAAATCCAAAAATGTCCCAGGTGTTGGGATCATGGGTGAACGGAGATGGAAGATTTAATTGCAAAAATCCAGGTTTGATGAATATTTTAAATACTTTGCCTGTGATACTGTACACAGAATATCCACAAGAGGGAACTGTTTTACATAAAGAGGATAATTTCCTTGCTGCAAAAAAACTGCTTTCTGGAAACAAACCCTCCAGAATTCTGTTGAGTTGGTGTGATTGTGTCCTTGACTACGCTATATGGTAGCAACAGGAAAAATACAGATAAGCAGAATGTTTGTTATGTTCTGTAAATAGTATTGTGAAATAAATTTTGAGCTCTTGTGTTGAAATATTAAATAGACAACTAATCTGAAAACTAATACCTGAAAGTTTTCTGTTGGCTTGTAATAGATCTCTCCAGGAAACAGAGCTGGAAAATCTTCTTTAGTCAGCAAGCAACATGAAATGCAGTTGTTGTCTCAATAAATGAAGCATGTAGCCCTAGTGGGCCTTCTGAAACTGTGCTTTATAAAACCTTCATTAGAAAGCAGGCTTTTCCTGATTCATCAAGGAGTAAGCTCAAATAGGACTTAGTGTGAGGGATACTTATTCAAGGATCATTTGTATCTCTGTCTATGAATAGGTGAAAAAACCAGAATTACCTACTTTGCTTTGTCTTTCGCAGGTAATTCCTATTATGCAAACTTTTCACTGGTAAGTCTCACCAGTTGATATCAATATTTACTTTTTAGTGTCAGTTTCATTATAAATATTAGGACAACTGAGCCATATTTATGTAAATAAAAGTTTTGTTTATACAGATAACAGAAGAGGTTTTCCCCCGGATATATAGTGTGAAATTTATATACTAGGACTCCTAATGTATGTGTTTGTTCATTTATGAATAGTTTTTGAGCATCATAAATTAAAATCATATTTTTACAAGTGATCGCAATAAATCTCCTACCCCTTTCCAAGTCTGTGTGTAAACTTTGTGTGAACATGTTCACGTCAAATTACTTTAACATACAGGCTATATTCTGTGGTGTATTTGCTTTTCTTTAGGACTGTCCTTTGTGGGTACAGTATTATGGGGATGGTATTTTAGAAGTGCCTAATGACCCTCTTCACATCTGGAGTTCTCTTGAAACTAGTGTCTGCAGCACTCAGCTGCAGCAGTGCAGAGAGTCAAATAAATAGCTTTAACTCATACCTTCTGAATGCATAAAGAGAGAAAACATATTTTCAGACTGCAGCACCTCTGTCAGATCTTCTGGGCCCTCCTAAACAACAGCAAGAGAAGATGTATGTCATATCCATGGCTTCAGACACTCATCCCTTGTTATCTGCCAAACCAGAATACAGAAGAAATTCTATCATGCAAAAGCTTTCCCTGGGATATGCTGTGCAGCTGCTCTTCATTGTCCCAGTCTTTCAAGGTACACAGGGCTTGTGGTTTCTATTAGCTGTATGAGTGCCTGTAAGTATCTGGCACTTCTGAAGATCAGACATCAAGTGGCTGTGTTACGATGCTCCTGCCCTCGTTCCACTCCTGGTGTTTGCTGATGGATGAAAGGATTCGTAGGTATGTGTGCAGCTGTGAAAAGGGTGCTGCTTGAACACCAAACCAGGAATGCAGTGCAAATGACCATCAGGACCAGGTTCTGAGCACAGGACGTAAGGTGTGTGATCCTGTCACAACAACACTTTGTAGCCTGGGTGGCTTTCTAGCTGTGGAGAGAGCTGGTAATGAAGAGACATGGGAAGGGGTAGCAGCTGTGGCAATGCAGTCTGGAGTTGCATTTGGCAGCTGTGACATGCAGGTTTTTTTTTCAATCTGACTAGTTTTCTGCATCAAGAAAGCCTCAACTTAATACCTTCTTAGAACACTCCTGGGAATGGGCTGCATCAGGTGTGCTACATAACTATCTGTTTTCCTCCAGAAAAATGTAGTATTTTTCTCACTTGTATACACCTCCATATATTATCTAATGCTTTCTCTATTCAGACGCCTCTATTAAACCCTTCTTGGAAAAAAAAAAAAAAAAAGCCTGCTCTTGAAGGAACAGACTGGAGTGAGACACCGTGATAAACTCACAGTTATTGCATGAAAAAGGGGGTGAGAGGGTTACAAAGCACCGTAAAAGGCTTTGAGAACTCATAAAAACTCATTATCATCATTTAAGTAGAAAACAAAAACAAACAACCCCCGGGCAGATGCAGAAACTACTGGTAGTAAAGGTTAAAGAGATTACTATTTCATAATGGTGGCTCTCTGCTGGTGTAGCAACTAGATAAGATGGGGGAATGTCATGCACACAAAGGGTGCTGTATTTTACTCTTGGAAAGATGTCAAGAGGATCTATATAATACTTTGTACAGACAACTCAGTGTGTAGACCACGTGCCAAACCGAGATTTTGATTTATATATAAATAAATACATACATAGATGTATGAATTCCTCTGCTTTTCAACGTGAATCCGATAAAAGGTAGGAGACGACTATCCGAATTTTCTTGCTGGTTTCCCTTTTCCCTCCCGCCCTCCCCAAGCGTCTAATTTTAAATTGCTGCTTATTCTAAGGGTTAATTTCAGGAATGTTCTTGGGATGTGCGGCAATTTACGGTGCGTTTGCGGAGCGTTCGCAGTACTTCCCCCGTGTCAATTAAAGACAAACCACGAATGCCTTCAGCGGAAAAGCCCACGCCAAGGTTCCCCGATGTTTATTTCACGCTCCCTTACCGCGTTTCCATGCCAGCCCCCCTCCTTCCCCCGCCGTGCGCATCCCCGGGCACCTGCTGCTGCAGCTCAACCTCTG
>WBMV01009006.1:1252446-1401486 GCA_013396655.1 Campylorhamphus procurvoides | reverse complement strand
GCGGGAGACGGGCGCGGGGGCCGGGGCCGTGACAGCGCCGTGCGTTGGCCGCTGCGTCATGACACGCCTGNGCTGCTGCCGGCACCGAGGGGGGAAGAGGAGAGGAAGGGGCTGGACTTGGAAGAGGAGGAGGAGGAGGAGGAGGAGGGGGTGCGGGGGGGCTGAGTATCGCTAATAACAAGTTAAAGACTAATAACAATAATAACAGACCACCTCCGGGAGGATCCGCGGCGGAGGCTGAGTGAGGGATCCCCGCTGAGGCCAGCGGGGTCGCAGCGCTGGGCATCTTGGAGAGACGCTCCGAGGCATCAGTTTGTGGTGGTGGTGGATGATTTTTTTTTGGGTGGGCGGGGGGGGGGCTGTGTATGCGGGAGCAGGAAGGGGGGGGAATCTGATGAGAAGACTATATTTTTATTATTATTTTTAATTTTTTAACATATTTTCGCCGTACAACGAGGACGCTCGGAATTCACCGGTCTGACGGCTCCCGAGAGGGACCCGGGAATTGTGCGGTCGCTTTTCTTCACCTGCTTTTTTGTTTGTTTGGTTGGTTTGTTTGTTTGTTTTGATTGGGGGCTTTTTAATTTTTATTACTCTCCTTATCCCTTCCCCGCTGAGCAGCGGCGGCGGCAGCAGCAGCAATATGGCTGGTGATGGGTTTTTTGGGGGGCGCTGGCGGCGGGAGGAGCTCTCGGAAGCCCCTGCGCGCCCGGCTCGCTGTTAGCTATGGCAAATGGCAGCGGCGGCGGCTCCTACCCGGGCGGCAGCGGCGGCGGCGGCATTAGAATGAGTAACAATATCAACGCCAACAATCTCAACACAGACTCGTCCTCCTCCCCCGTCAATGTGCCCAAGATGGATGCGCTCATCATCCCGGTGACCATGGAGGTGCCCTGCGATAGCCGCGGACAGCGCATGTGGTGGGCTTTCCTCGCCTCATCCATGGTTACTTTCTTTGGGGGACTATTTATCATCCTGCTGTGGAGGACCCTCAAGTACCTGTGGACTGTCTGCTGCCACTGCGGGGTCAAAAACAAGGTAATTCCCCCTCCCCTTCCCCTCCTGCTGCCGGTGATGGTTTGGTGCGGTGCTGGTGGTGCTGGTGGTGCTAGTGGTGAGGAGGAGTAGTAAGACATCAGCCTTGTAGACGAGGACACCTGGGCGAGGTGGCAGTGGAGTGGACGCCGGAGTGCTGTTTTTGGTTGGCATTGTGTTGTCTGCTCTTGTGATAGGTTTGCCGCGGGCTGTTGGGAGCCGTGGGGAGCGTGGCTGGAGGGTTGAGGTGCTGGCTGCAGTCCTGAGGCGTGTCTTCTGTTTCGCCGCACACAGGGACTCATTCGTTTTCACCTGGTGGCACGAAAGTTACACCTGGTGTCCACTCGCCCTCAGTGAGGCACATGCTGGTGTAGTGGGATAGGGCGAATCAGAAGTTTATATGCACCCCCGGGACTGCATATGATGGCGGGGTGGCAGCTTGTATTTGCTGGTCTAAACTCTAAAGTTCCCGTGTGGAATGAGAAACTTTTGCAAAATTGAAAAGGTAAATTTCTCACTCAAATAAATCTTTTTAAAGATTTAGATCCACTCCCTAAGAATCTTTGACACTTCTGTTTGTTAAATTAAGTGTAGCTATCTAGATGTGTTCACTGAATTCGTAACACACTAGATCAGTATTCTTTTAACCTAAGTGTGAAGTCTTTTGGGCAACCTCACTGTCCCTTCGATTTTGCCTATTACCAGCTGGAAGAAAACATAGTATGTGAAGTAAGTTCAGCTCCTGCTTTGAACAATCTCTTTTCAAACCAAAGCTAAGAACTTACTCAGGTCTACACTTTAATTTTTGATTAAGATAAATGGGATAGAAAGTGTTAAGACTCTGTATTGTGAAAGTGGATTTTGACAGACCCCAAAATAGACCAGCAGCTGGAGTTTCTCCCCTTCCCTTTTCACATTTTTTGAATTACAAATGGAATAATATCTGCTTCAGTTATTCCTGGCACACAGACACCCACAAAAACACACACACCTTTTAATATATGGTTGCTAGGTTGCTGGCTTGCTTTGACGTACAGTGAGCTGTCTCCCCCTTTCTCCTGTCCCCTCCCCCTAAACATACTTGATAACAGCACATAACCCAGCTGTAGGAAGGGTCCAACACTTAGGGGAAACCAGAAACAAAGTTACAGTGTGAGAAGTTAAGGTACTTTGTTGTGTAGCTTGGATTGCCTAAATGAGCCTCCACATTCCAGCTGGAAGTTAAACTGTTACAGTGCAACTTGGCCTATCTGTGGAAGGAGCGATTGCTAGAGTTAAGGAATAAAAGCTTTAAAGTCAACCTTAAACATCAGGAATCCTACCAGGCAGTACTATTTCTCTACTGACAGTTTTTATTTTATTTAAAACCAAATCTCAACTTTCTTAGAGAGTTGTTAGCCAGGTATGATGACACAGCTCTAATGAATTTGTGATAATAAAATACCAGTTCCTACAACAGTAAAAAGTGATTTTCAAGAAAGGGGAAGTAGTTAGGTCTTCCTTTTGTTTTTTTTTTTTTGAGTATTTAGCATTTTGTTCTCCATGGAATGAGACAAATCTACAAGGGCTGCCAGCAATCTTGATGAAAAAGAAAATTCTTCAGGTTATTACCTCATGCTTCTTTCCTTCAGAGAATGAAAAGTTAGAGACTTGTTATGTGTGGTGTCTTGGTGGGTATTGTTGATCAGGTAGTCCATTATTGGGAGACAGTCATTAAAGCAGATCAGTCATTTCTTAACCAGTATTGAAAGGCATATCCACATTGTCTTTAAAACCTCTCAGGCTAAATGTGTCAGTTTGGTAAGTAATCGGCATCATTGAGGGGTTCCAGCACTTCCAGTCTGAATGCTTTCATATGCTTACAGCTATGTGAGGTTGTAAGATTTGAATTTATTTCATCTTTGAGACCTGAAGTAGTTCTGTTAATGTCATTCCCTGGAGCAGGAGGATAAAGGACTCTGCAGGTAGGGGGAGATATATGTCTCTTTTTAGATCCTATTTGTTCCACTTGTAAGGTTTTTCAAGACTCTGGTGAAGAAGAACTTTCAAGGACTGATCCTGCATTCCGTATGTGATAAAATAGGGAATTGGAGGGAGTTCTGTGTATGCAAGATGTAAACAGTTATTGCAAAACACTTTCCTAGTATTTAGGGTATAAAGGGTAACTGAAGTAACAACTGGAAATGTCTTAAACTTTGTTGTTATCAAGCACATGTCTTGTGCTGCATAGTGACTTGGGAAAGGCTGCAGAGGCTGCTGATGAAAAACACAAATTCCTACATATGCTATGTCAACTATACTGGACCTGCTAGCAATTTTAGAAGAAGTAGCTCCTCCTACTGCAGGATTGAAGAAGTTTTCTGCATATTAGGACCTTTCCTTCCCTGTGCTGCCTCTTCTGCTGCTCCACAGGTTGCAGTGGATTTGGGCTATCCAGCATCATCTCACTATCTCTGTAAAGACCAGTTCCAGTGAGAGAACTAAAATAAATCTTTCTCATGTCTACTTTCTGTGCCTTCTTATCGAATAATTCACATATATATGTGACTAATTCAGAATTACTGTGCTAACACTCATGTCCATATATGTTATTGCAAGGAACTGCAAAAAGTTTCATTTTTTCTCCTTGCTGTATTCTAAGCACATCATTGTATTTTATGGATTTGTCAGTGATCATCAACTTGACTTTAGGATGTAATACTTTTTAATGGCTACATGGAAGGGTTTAGTATGTGGTTTGTTTAGTTGTTTTCCCCTCAACTCATTCAATTTAAGATTGAAATTAAAAAACATGCTATAAACAATTTAACACTTTCTGGTATGAAATGTTGTTATGAATTTTTTTTTTTCTGGGAGATAAGAAAGTCTAGGTACTGTAAGTCAAGAATATGAAAACTGCTAACAGAGTGATCAGTATTTCCCCTTAAAATTCTGTATCTAATTTATGTAATTGTATATGAATAGAACATTAATCGTAGTCATGTACTAAAAATGATTGCTGAGGTTTTAAGATTTTTGCACTCCATGCTTGTTTTGTGAGTTGACATTTTTAAAAATCTGTCAAAAAGAAAATGTAAATCTTGAGCTATGTTGTCAATGTTTCATGTAATGTGACAGTCATTACAAATGAAGCCCTTTATTTAATATGGTATATAATTTTAGATGAAGTTTTTTAAAAGTAGCTGCAGTCTAATTGCAAAGACTTAACAGAGGCTGGTTTTCTCCTCCATGTCTACATCTACATTCTCACTAATGTTTGCATACTGTTAAAGATCTTGTTTTGTCATTGTTTTTTCTTTGTCCCTTGACCAACACGTTTCTGTTTGTGTATGAAAAGTAGGATGTGAGACTGAAATTCACTGAGCTGGTCTCTGGCACCATTAGTTGCTCTTGTTTCTGGCAATAGCAGAAAAATAAAGTACATATGCATGGTGATGTGCACAGTAGACACAGAGGGTAAATGTGTATTATACCATCTGTAGTTCTTTTGATTATATGGATCTGTCTCTTCATTTTCCATGCTCCTGAAGGGCATTTTCTACTGACATTATATGATACCGTATTTTTGCATTAAACAAGCCTCTAAAACATGAGGAAGGAGCAGCGGAATGAGAGAGCACAAGTTTGGGGCTTCTGGAGCTGGCCAGTGCAGAATGAAGTGGAATTTGTACCCTTCTGAAGAATATGATACCAGATCCTTTATCACTGTTCCTTGGTTCCCCAGTGAGTGGTACCTCTTAGGGACCTTCTGTCATGAAGGCTCTAGCAGGTAGAATGTATCCTTATTGCAATGCTTTTGGTGTTTTGAAGAGTTTTCCCTCCCCATAACCCAGCATTTGTATACATATAAAATGAAGTTACATTATGATTATGGATAGCAGTTGCTAGCCTGAAATTACAAGCCATGATAGTCTTTTTTGACATTGGTTTAAATATTTTTGAAATGCAATAAATTATGCAGTGTTGAATTTGGTCAGTAAAAACTAAGTAACATTCCCATTTGTTTTGAATAGAAAAATTGTGGTTTTACTTGAAATGCAGTACTTGCAGAAGTATCCTTGGAAAATTAAAAAATTTACCCCAGAGCTCCAAAGCCTGAGAAAATTTTTAAGTGAAAAAAATTAAAGTTTCCCCAAAAGAAGCAGTATTTATACCAAGCTGGCTCTTGTAAATGCTAGATTTGGTGATTTCTCAGTGGTACCTGCAAAAATGTCCTTTCCAAATGAAAAAAAATTAGAGGCATGATATATTGGAAAAAGTGGGAGAGTACATTGGAAGACACATGTGGACACGTAATGCAGGAGATCTCTTCATTTAAATCTATACGTGGAAACTTCACCTTGATTCTTGAAGATGTACTGAGCAGCAGTGTATGATGAACAACTGGAATGCTCAAGGGATTAGCAGTGGACTGCAATGCATTTTGCTTGTTAGTCACATGCACAGCCTGGCTCAGTTGTTCCTGTCTCATGGCTATCAGGTGGTCTCGCACAATTACTCTGTGAGAGTCCCACCGGACAGGTTGCCAGTTGAGAGATGGCCATGGTGGAGAGGTCAAGGTCTGAAAGAAAATGTACTTGGAGCTTTTTGCAGATGCTCTTTCTACAAGCGAGAAAAGACACTGATATGGAGAGGGATATGCTGCTGTTTTCCATCCTGTGAAAAAGAAGATACTTTTGACTCTCTGGAGTGGATTTCACATTTTATAAACATACTAAAAGTGGTTATTTGTGCAGAAAAGAAAATGTATAGACAAGGATTTAAGCTGTAAATGAAACATTCTTGACCTAAATGTTATTTGGATACTGTATCATGCTTATTTTCAAGGCTTTGTAACACATATTTAAGGAGAAAATCTGCATTTGAAAAGAATATGCAACTGTCACACGTTTCCAAATCTGTAAATGCTTGTTGGAAACCATTAGATTTCACTTTTTTTCCCCCGCAGTTTAGCTCAATAGAACAAATGCCTGTAAGAGCAAACAGAATGCTTTTAAGTAATAATGATCTATGTACTCAGTTTTGATGCAGTGAAATTTCCTAATGCAGAATGAGGGCAGGTTATAGCTCCAGAGACAAAAAGACTGAACATTTCGAGAGCCTAGTCCTGTGTATAATCTCTGCAGGGACAGGATCTAATGATTATAATTAGGCAAAGCAATGGTGGTCCTTGTATGTCCTGTACTATTGCAAGAAAATGGCTTGTGAATCTTAGTTGTTGAGTGTCCTTCCTGGGACAAATCCTAAAAAAAAGCAGCAATCTCTAGTCAGCAGGCAAAATACAGAGCAGCAGTCAGTGTTCCTTCTAAGCTTGACTCTGCTATTCTGTGGAATCCAACTCGGAGTGACAGAAGTTTATGTGAATTTCAGGGTTGGCTGGTGATAATTCCTCAGCAGGATCAGGCTGTAGTTCAGCAGCAGTAAGGTGTTTTGTAGCGTGAGGTTGTAGGGCAGCAATCCCTGGGGCTGTGTAAAGATAACACAGGTGAAATGAGGGGACAGGGTATCCCTTTGGTTCTACTAAATGTAGTCACAGTGCATAAAATTATGTACTTTACATATATGAAAATTACTGAATTATCAGAAGTCTGAGAAGGGCGCAGTGAATAGAGCTTGGGGAGGTTTTCTAAGGGAAAGATTGCTGAAACGTTATGTGTGGGTGTTAATGGTTAAAAAATATTTTTCTCCCCCACATATGATTTTAGTGACAGAAGGAAAGGAACTACACTTTAAACAGCTCTCATAAAAAGCTGTGTTTCTGTAATGGGTTTATATGCTGCCACATGGCTGAAGGCTTAGAATCGTAGAATGATGGGAGTTGGATGGGAGTCATAAGGATCACTGAGTCCAAGTCCCTTCTTGCAGGAATACAATGCCTGACTGGGAAGTGAGCGCAAAACTCTGTTAGATCACAAGACCAGACTGGCATTTATGTGAACTTTACACAGTGCTGAATACACCAGTTCCAAATAAGATCTCCAGGTTTGTAAGTGTGAGCACTTTGTCCGTAGCACATAGGTCACCTTGGGTGACAGTGAAGTGTGGAAGTGCGGCAGAAGTTTGGTAGTGCTTTTAACAATAGTATAGCTGTATGAATAAATGAAAAAGAAAGATACCTATCTTCCCTGCCTTTCAGAGATGTATTGGTCAGGAAGGGCCCATTTTGAATGCTGAAGGTATTTATAGCCTGAGAATACATTGGGTTTGCATCTTTGAGAGGAACACTTCATTTCCATATATAGTATGCATGGTTCTGTTTAAATGAATGTGCTGCCACTGAAATGTGTTGAGTTTAGTTTGCTTTGAGATGATATATTACTTGTATTTATCTGTTTGAGAGTTACAGAAACGAGAGCACTATCCAAAGTCTGTTGAAATAGAGGGAGGCAGTCCTACTAACTTCATTGGCTTTGGACTCAGGCCTAGATGTTCACAGTGTTCTAGATGAATCAGGTTTTGGGTGTTTTTTTTGGTTTTTTTTCCCCCTAAATCATTCTTTTGTTAACATTTTAATCTTTTAAAAGCTTATTTCTTTTATTGTAGTGAGGTGTATTTACTTGGCTTATGGCCATTATGTCTGAGAGTTCAACATTAGAAACATAATATTTAAAAATCACACAAGATATGTTTCCATACTGGTCAAGAATTACACCTTCTGCCAGGCTCCCCTTGGAAATCAGAACTTGAGTGGTATCATGGCATCTCTCCTGCAAGCTGATGTGCAATGGTAAATATTGGCTCTTTTTTTAGAACTGCAGTAAGTGCACATTTAGTGGAACTGGCACAGGTCCCTTGTCCCATGGATCACCTGCAGGACAGAAGCATGTGCAACTGCAGCCATGAGTCCTCAAAATCCCTTTGCATGTCCTGAGCTTCACTACCTAATTTAAATGTTAGAACTGCTAACATATAGTGGAGAAAAAAGGCCCAAATCTCATCATCAGGTCAGCCAAGTGTGGAGGAGCACCACAACCTCATCAACAAGTGTAGCACCACAAAACAACTGAGTGGCTTGTCACTGTAACTATTAAATACAGGTCTACCATGTTGCTCTTTTATTGGTCTTTATATAACAAGAAATAAATTTATAATACAGTTTTTTTCCCCCTTTCTCCAAACAAATGCTGACTAGATATTTTGACATTTTCTTTCTTGTTGTATTTAATTCATTTTTCATTGTATTTTTTACATTTTTATGTAACAGTTTAACCCTTTTTTTGTTATACTGAAAAGGTAACTCACTTTTAATTTGTTGCTATTATTGCAAAAACAAAGGGAAATGTATCAGAATGATTCTTTGTTTAAGTATCATAGAAATTTATTTTAGTTGTGATTATGAACAGATATTCTGCTGGAGAGAAATTACTTGAAACGGTTTACTGGCTTCTGTGACCTATAATGGTCATAATTGGTGTAGAGCACTTTAGATGCCTTCACATATGGTGAATCCCGTGGCTACAAGTGGTTTGACATCACTTTTTTGGAAGTGAATTTGCTGATCAATAGGCAGAAATTGTGTGATATTCTTACATTTTCTAGGTTATGATACTATAAGTTCTGTTTCATAATGAAGCTGACAAACTACTTGGGTTTTAAGGACTGAAGGAAAACTCCCTCCTTATTCCTTTTCCTTTTAGTCACAAGAACAGCTTAGTTCTTGCAAAAGAACTAAGTAGTTGTAAAAGAAAACAACACTAAAAACTTAATTTTGATTTTTGTAAAAATAATTTCGGTTGCTTTGCTGTGACCTTAGGATATAATAAAATATTTATTTACTAACAGTGGAAAGTATTGTCCAACACATGGAGCTTTGACTCTGCCTGTGTGAAATAAGTAACAAAATTTTAATGTTAACTTAAATGATACGTACTTTAGAAAACCTTTGTATCTTTGTGTTGTCACTGAATGATTCTACGTGATTCTGGGAGCAGAATTAAAAAGGATTTGCTTTTCCTGATTTCCAATTTGTGCCATTATGTTCGTTATTAAGTTATGCAAAATTTTTAAAGAAAACTCATACACCAGTTGTTTAGGTTAATATGGGGAACTTGTGTCACTTGCACAAAATAGCTGCTTACGCACCAAAATTTATATTTATTTGTTTTTGTTTGTAAAGTTACCAACTGTTTTGAAGCTCTATAAAGCAATATTGTTTCTTGCATTAACACATAATATTCTTAATTTTAATTTTCTTTTGCCTAAGAGTTTGATATATAGCCCATAATAAAACAATATTTATTTTGAGCTGATTGCTCTTAGAAATGACTGTAATAAAAATGAAGTTAAAAATAATTCTTTCGTGCTCCCATTTTGAAAATGAGGGTGTAATCGGAACATGTTACCATATCTATGGCTACAGTTGCTTTAATAAAGCTGTATATAAACTTTTGTTTTTATTAGTTGTCCATGTGATTCTTGTCTTTGGGTTTGTGTTCTTTAAAGTGAGAAATAGTAATTGTTTAATGCGAATAGATTTAATTTATTGGCTCCTATGCCAACTGTGTACAAGAATAAAATGTATCCTTACAATTTCTTACAGAAACTGTATTTTGAAACTTTGTATAGTCATGATTTGTAGAGGTGAAAAGTAGTTCAACCCCTAGGGTGAAATGTTTATTCATTTTTTTTATAAACAAAAAAAGCAAATTCAGAGTTTCATAGACATGTCTGTTTGGTTTTTATACACAGAGATATAGAATATTCAGTTTTGAAACAGCTAACATTTCTGCCTGCAAGAGCTTAAGGTTACTGTAGAAGGGACTCCAAAATTGTATCAGGTGCAGCAAAAGACTAAACCTGCTGAGTTACTCATTGTTAAAATCTTTCATTAATGATTTGCCAGAGCGTTGCTGAGTCTTGTTGAGAGGAGGGTCATATCACATAGTGAGCTGATATGAGGAGTGTGGGTGTGCGTGCTGGAGGTGACTGGGTGATGGATAGAGCTCCGCACTGTCATCCAGCATTTAACTGTGCTGCTCCTGTGTGCTCCTGAGCGTATGGGAACAGCAATTTGTTTTAGAGCATATCTGATTACATGATTATTTCTGTGAAGGTGTCCAAGCCACATTTTGCAGTGCTTGCATCTACTTTAGGGCTTGCTACAAAGGGAAGATGATGTAAACCATGCCTGATTTGCTTCTTAAAGCTGAGTTACATTGCTTACAATTTTTTTAAACACAAATTTAATCCATCAGAGCAAGTTAAGTGTTTTGAGACAGCAGTATTTTTATTTGGTCTTATAAGACTGGGCTTACTATCCTGAGGTGATGGTTTGACAGTGATAATAAATCCAAACTTTAAAATATGTGGGGAGACTTGCTGTGAGGTACCTGAGCTGTGTTAACTGGCAGCTGGTGGTAGCTCCAGGTCCTAAACCATTCTATGTGTTTTGAGGCTTTTTTATTGAGCAAAAAGGATTTCGTAGATAAAAGTTAAATGCTGAAAGGTTTTAAAAGTGGTGTTGTTTCATTATTCACATGCTAATTATTAATTTCACAGTGTCCTTTGGTGGATATGGTTTTGTAGATTTCAGCATTTAGCTGGATGACTTTTGAAGGTAAACTCTTAGCTTTCCCAGCATGGTTAGGTGAATTGTTTTCAGGTGAACCTATGTACGAAGATGAGCTCCAGGAGCACATCTGACCTGCTGCACCTATTCATGGGCCTTCATTCCCTGCAGCTGAGCTGGAATAGTCTTGAGGGTATTAATGCTGAAGTTCAGTACCTGTGGCACTCATGTTCTCTTACCATGTTTCACTCCTCATAAAGGTAAAGTTAGCTCTGTTTTTAGTCAAAATCCTAGATGAGCTTTTTTTAGTAAGCCTCTGGGTTTATTTACTTTTTCTTTTAACCAGTGTACAATGTCTGTACAGTTGCTCACAATTGGTCTTTCAGAGAGCTCTTTCTTTTATTATGCTGTAACTCTGACTTCAGCATTAAGCTTGCACTCGTGGCCTTTCTGTTGGTGCTCCAGCTGTGCTGGCCATGGAAGGTTCCTTAAGCAGACTGGCTGCTGAGGATGGGATGGTGAACCAACTGGTTGATGAGGATGGTGATAAGGCTGGGACATTGGATTACATCTTACTGCCTTAAAATGGCATAGTTGTTAGGCTGTGTCAGAACTATTAATTCAGTATAGCTACTCTAAAATTACTTCTTTTTTTTTAATTTTACTGGTCTTCTGGGAATTTTGGCAAGTGTATGAAATGTGTATTGTTGCCATAAGTATTAGATCATTCTTTTCTTAAACCCAGACTCTTAAAAAATAATTATTTTAAACTGAAAAAATGGTTTAATTCTGTGCAATGTAAGAAATGCTACAGTGGTGTAAAATATTTTGAAAAATAATCATGGCCTTTAGAATGCAATTATAGGTAGTTTCTGCTTATCTTCTGGCCTAAGGTTTTTGATTAGGTTACATAGTCTTGAGTTAATGCTCTGTAAATGTCTCACTCAGACTTCTAAAGGTGAAAACCTGAGATTCCTGTTTAGTTGTGTGACACTTAGAGCTAAAGCTTTGTGGAAGTGTCTTAATATCAGGATAGATGCAGTGTATTTGTTATGCAGACAGACCTTGGCAAGTTGGCATCACTTATAAGTGATGTAAGCTGGTTTGTCTCTTATATTGATATGTTTGAAGTAAAACTGGTTTCCATACTTTGTTTCAATACTTCTGGATCATTAAAGTTCCATTTAGAGGGCTGAAAGGCTTGTGTTTTTTGTAGTGTTCTTTGCAAGTGGCAAAATTCTTTGCTAGGGCTTGAGAATGTTGCTTTAAAATGTTCCACTGTATACAAGGAGTATTGTATATTCAAAATTGGACTTAGCAACTTCAAAGATCTCTCTAAACTATTTTTCTACTGTAATATTCTGAGGCCACATGGTTTTGCTGTGTTAGTTATGCCAGATCCTATTACCAGCTTTGACAAAGGGGTGATTGACTGCCTCATGCATCTTATGATGTGAAAGCAGATAATAAGGAGAAAGAACTGATTTGCCCCAGTCCATATAAAGCAACCTAGCAATCAAGATAAGCAGATGATGTAATTAATATGCATCCACTCACCCCATTTGTTAAAATAATGAAGGGAATATGGTTTGTGAATCCTTTAGAACAGTTACTTTTTTTAAAGAGCTACAAGTGGTTACAACTTGCTATATCATAAGAAGTTCCCATGAAGTTTTATTTTTTACATAAGAAGGTAATAAAAAAAATAGTAATAATAAAAAAATCTTTATTTTTGATGGGATGAAATTTTAGTTATGTGTTGAATTTTTAAGAAGAGAAAAGTAGTATGGTGGAGATAATGAAGGCTAATGACAAGAAGGATGGAATCTGTCTAGTTCACTATGCAGTGTATGGTTTTCACTTTGTATGCAGACACATGGAATATGCTTGCTTCCTTGCAGTTCAAAAAACCAAAACAACAAAAACCTCACACTTTGAGTTCTCATATCCACGACTGGATTTAAAGAAAGATGTTGCTTTTAGGATTTAGGAAGGTTCCCAGTTAAACATATGCTTGTTGATTTTACTATTTTTAGTTTCTTTGAACAGCACATGTTCTCCTGAGATATTTATTTGTGAATGTTGTATTCTGTTCTTAAAAGGAAAATCTCTCTGTGTCTAGGTTCTTTTTCTGTATCCAAGAAAGGCAAGAACCAGGGCTCTTGTCAGGGCTCTTGCTTTACTTCTTAGAAATCCTAGGAGACGGGTTAAATTAATTAAATCTAAAATGGATCCATCTGGTAGTGCTAGCAATGCCAGGGGAGAGCAGGTGAAAGAATCTGAGCCAGAGTAAACATATAGTGTATTATATAACATGTAAAGTTCCTTGTGACACATCATCAACAGAAGGCTAATCTTGGTCTTGGGCCATGTACTTTTTCTTTAGTCTTGTTTTTAAGAGGGTAAAGGGGGTAATTCGAGAGGCTCATTTTTGTTGCATTGCTAAAAAGCTGAATATTTTTCTTCTTTATGAATAAAACACAAATGTATTTAATCTATCCTGTGAGAAACATACTGCTCCCTGTATGGGTTTCCTTGAAAATAAATGGGTTTATATTGTTTAAAACAAAATTAAATGAAGTCACAGGTTCAGGAAAATCATATACCTGTTTAAAATATAGAAAGCTGTTATGCAAAATAAAAATTGTGAAAGGTATGGTGCCAACTATGTTTTGTCCCCAAATTTATGTTTATGTAAGAAGAATACAAAAATCTCTGTGCAGACTTTTTTGTTGCCAAAATTACCTTGTTTACGTTCTTGGCAATACTTTCAGTGCAGTGATTGCATCACTGGGAATTGAAATGTAGAAATGACTGTAAAAATTGAATTGTATTACCTGATTTGGGAGACATGAAAAGGTAAACAGCATAAATGCTGTGAAGAAGTGAATTAGATTAGAAAAGAAATAACAATCAAGAAATTAACGGATGGTGTCTGTTCACAGTGCAGGGTTTGTAGTTTGGCAGGGCTTCCTAGAACACATTCCAATTTTATTATGGCACCAGTTAGACATGATTTCTGTGTCATTGCCTATGTTATGGGGCATGTGTCTGAGAGAAGACTGCTAATGTGCAGTCTTTGGGGAAATGTATTTCATCAGGGAAGGAAGGTAGGTTCCTGGGCCTTTTGGTGTGACTTTAATACAAGTGGAGAAAGTAGGCCATAGAGCTTTTTGTGAACTTAGGAGCGTAGTAGCTAGATCTTTATCCAGAAAAAAAAATTTTGTTACCTGCCTTTAAGTCAAATTCTATCCTCATCTATAATTTAAGTGTCTGCTGTTTTTTTATTTCATTCTGTTAGTCTTTTTTTATTTTTTTTTGTACTTTAAAAATCCCAACAAACCTCAATGAGAGTGTTTCACATGTACGTTTGAAGAAGCATGTCTCATTTGTCTCACTTGAATTTGCAACTCTCAAGTGAAAGGTTCTGAGTAGTTTGTAATATTGCATAAATGTTGGTTGTCTTTTTGTAGGGGAGAGGATTGAATGCCACCTTTGATCAATAATTTTCAGAAAAATATACTTTTGTCAAAATTGGAGTACTAGCAGAACACTGTAATGCAGTTGCTTTAACTAGGGGAAGGGAAAAGAGGATACTAAAAGTAATTTTTTTTTTTTGGTGTGTGGGGCAAATAAATATTTTGGCTTTTAGTCTTATATTTTATTTCATATTGTAAGGTCAAAACCAAAGCCAATTAATAGCTTGATTCAAGCTTGTCCATCAGGAATCTTATTTTGACAAGTGTTAAGTTTTTGGGAGCTGTTTCCATATTAGACGTTAATTTGTTGACCTGAAAATTCTGTCCAATTTGTCAATTCTGCTCTGTGTTAGGTGTAGCCTCTGAATGTTTCCATTCATAGGATATGGCAAAATAAATATTTGTGTGAAATCAAAATTTTTATAAATACCAATGTGACCAAATCTTTTATGAACCATTACACCAAAGTTAGATGTTATTACTATGTGCTGTTCTATTAGAGTATATTATGTTCCTTTGAATGTCTGTAATAGATTGTGCAAAGCATGCAAGAATAGTCAATTAAATATGTTTTTCTTTTGCAGAAATAGGGTAAATTCTACAAACCCCCTCAAATCAGTTTGTTACATGACAATAAGAAGGGATGTAGCAGATAAATGACAGGAAAAACAGTGGTCAGTTGTTTAATGTTGCATTGGTTTTAATAATTCTATTTTCATATAGTTGTAGTTCTGTTAAGAATTTTATGTGGTTTATTTGTGGATATAATTTTTATAACAGACTCATGAGTACATGAAAACAGGCTTGCTTACTGAATGATGAGCCCTTGAGAAATTTAACACAGCTTCTCAGCATTGTAATGAAAGAAACAAGTGGCAAGATGAGAGGAATACAGATCACAACTGGCCTGTGAGAAGAAAGGAAAGAATCTTGAATATTACTTTTTTTTTTTTAAGTGCCTGGTGCATTCATGCCTTTCTAGGCCATTCCTATGCTGTACTTTTTTATCAGTGTGCCTGTTGTGTTACAGACTTCACTTCATTCTTCAGTGCAACATTTTTGGACTTAGCTTTTTAGTGCTGTTTTCTTTTGTCTCATCTGAAATCTCTGCTCCCAATACAGACTAGGGTATATATGGCAATAAATTATATATGGACTATCATTACATGTTTGAAAATGATTTTTTTCTTCTGAGGTGAATATTACAATGTGGAGGCCTGTTGCTATACTGATTTGCATTCATAGTTCCTTGTTAGTGGCAAAATTTAAAACTAACTGCCAGGAGCCAGAGGTTTCTCTGCTGTTTCTGTATGTTTACATGTGAAATAGATTGGTGATATTCCAGGCTATTCTACTCTGCCAAGAGAGGTCTGAAATAGCCTTTGTGATATGGCAGGCTAATGTTTGATGGCACTGCTCCACAGTGTTGGTCCATTGAGCTGGAAACCATAAAAATCAGAATATAAATTAGCAGTCTTATTTTGAAAGTATGTGGCCTCATGTTTTGGGGGTTTTTTCACCACAAGAAAATTAAATATCTTGCTTTCTTCCTCTGTTGCTTCCCTTATAAGCCTAATGACTACTTTGCACAGCTGAGTCTCAGTGAGACCAGAACTGGATTTAGGCTGAGAAGAAGGCTTATAGGTAGGAATGGGTTGATTGGTGTAGCAGAGATAAACAGTGCCTTGTGGCTTAAAGGAGCTCTGGAGGCTTGCGCTTCTTAGGGTGTCATTATGTCTTCAGTCTGACTTCAGCTGGAGCTGTGAGTGTTCACTTTTAGTGAGAAATTACGTGTATTGTTACATGTAAGTGTTTTCAATCTAGCCACAAGGCTTTTTGATTACCTGGGTGTTGTAAAAATGTAACTCTTATCCTGTTTGGAAGACACTCTCTTACTACTGAACTTAAGAAATACACATTCCTTATGTAGGTACTTAAACTATAGCTCACTGACTAGATGATGTCTAAACCAGACGTTTTCTACTTTATGCTTACCTGGTACAAAATTGTGGCTAAGCAAATTCCTATAGGAAGTGCTACTGAAAAACATAACTTTTGGTAGGATTACATGGGGAGTGGCTTTTATTCTTGAATAGTTTTTGAGATTTTTAACCCACAGAGCCTAGTGGGCTAGTTGGGATTGCTCTGTGTGGCACTTATACAAATATATAATCAATACTGTTCAGAGGACTTAATTAGAACAGATTCAGTATTTCTTTTTAATGAGCTTTTATCTTTAATCTAAATTACAGTACTGTAATACATTGCATTCAGAGATGCCATATAAAAAACTTTGCTATATTGCTTTTGTTCACCACTTCATAGCAGTTTTATGTTTTCTATTTTAGTGCCTAAATGCTTCTTTCTTTGTGTAGTTTGCCAATGAAATACTTAGACCATCGGAGATTTAAAATCCCCACTATTTGTGCACACAAACATCAATTTGGTTACCTACCTTTTCCCCTTTCCTCACTCAGTGCTCTGTTGCTTTTGCAAAGAGCAGCCATTCTATGGCTTTTTACAAATGCCTTCTTTTAGTGGGTTGTCTCTGTATTCTTTCAAAGAAATGTCACACAGACCTAGTGCATTCTCAAAGTAATATGATATACTACTGTATACATTTGTGTGCAAGTCCCTCTGGTATTCTAATGGTGTCAGGACCCTGGGGGTAAATGATAAATTACAGTTAACACATGCATCATGCTGCAAAAAAGTGATATATGCCTGCAGGACTGCAGGGTGTGGTTATGGATATCCATCGAGCCTTGGGTGCATCTTCCTTTGCAGCCTCTGTATTGCTTTGCCTAAAGAATTGTAGGCCTTCTAATTTTTTTTATTTCTTCGATTATTGCTCAGTAGGAATCCTCCTGACACTTTGTTATGAAGTTTTATTATCATGCAGACTTAAAATAAGTCTCAATATTATAATGATTTCCCCAACAGCCCTCAAGTTGAATTTCAGTTCTGTGTAGGTTTTGGTACAGGAGACCTGCAGAGGCTCTTGATATTGGTCTATTGGTCTCACTGGCTGTACATCTTTCCTGGGAATTGGAAGGGAAGGATTTTAATTAGGTGTGCTCCTCATTCCTGAAAAGAAATAACATTCTGTGGATTCAGAATTGTTCTCACAATCTTTTTTTTTTTTTTTTTAAATGCATCTAGCAAATATTCTCAGACAAATCAAATTTGAACTTGTACTTAAGTAATTTTCATCTGGTCAGGACCAGAGCGCTTGTTCCATGTTGTTCTGAGAACTCTGTGTTGAAGGCACTGTCAGCTGAGGTTCTTAAAACAGTATGAAATTCTTAGCTGCATAATTTATTACTGTTAGGGATACAAATGGGTCAGTGCCAAAGCCTGAAAACAAAATACAGGGATTTAGAATCCAGTCCAAGAACTCAATGTAAACTCAACAAATCCTTGGCCAGAGCTGGTAGCTTTCCAGCTCTCCAGGTCTGAGGCCATTCATTGTCATTGGTGACATTTCAGCATTTGAGAGTGTTAACAGTTGTAAGGAGGTTAATGACTTTAAAAACTCAGGAATATCAGGGATTTTTTTGATACTTTGAGTGGACTGTTTCCAAAGATGAAATCTTCTCTTTATTTTAAAGAGAATCTTGGACAAACAGAAGTCTTTCACAGAGATTAATAATTGATGAAGGAAAAAAATGACCTCGGCCTCAAAACATTTCACAAGCAGAAGTACTTTTATACCTTACAGGGGGTGGCATTCTCTAGTACCAGAAATTCTATTTTGTTTTTAGATATGTAGAGATCCTGGAGGGTAATGGAGGATTATATGATCCTGGATTTTTTATGGTTTTTGTTTGTTTGGTTTGGTTTTTTTTTAGGTTTCATATTGAGCTCTGATAATGTCCTGGTTTTATCTATTTTTCGTTAAAGAACATTTTTATTGCAACAAGAAAATGTCCCCTAAGGTTAGGAGAGATGTTGCAGATTTTGAGTAGCTATATTTTTATTCCTTTTTTAATTATTATTTTGAGAGAATCCCTGATAATGAATGTCAAAAAGTACATGCTTAATTGGTTGTTCAAGGATTGCTGTAAAATGTATGTATAAAACATGCACATGTAATGCAACAGCAGTTGCTAAAATTTCAGTATTTTATATAGTAATAGGAAGTTAGAGCTGGGCAACAATACATCTTAGGAAAAATGTGTATGGGTGTGAAAAACATCAGTCATCAGTTAAGTGGAATGTAGTATTTGTATATGAGTACATGGAAGTGCTCCAGGAAAGAAGGAGAAGCAAGAAATACTATACTTAACACAAGTTTGGCTTTTGGTATTCAAAGGTGTTTACTCAAAATGAAATTTGGCAAGAAGCTCAAAATTAAAATTATCTCAAACATAAATGCACATATATAATTAGAGAGTTGTGAATGAACCTAGAAAATAAACTAGTTCTGCATTTTGTTGGAAAACTGAGTTTTGGAGAGTATGAAGATGAAAAAAAGACCATGTAAGAGTCTAAAAAGTGTTCTTCACTTCTCCACCCTGGTATCTATTTCTCATCCTCTTTGTATCCCATAAACTCTGCCCCTTTGGCTTCTGTTCTTTGTCTGTATTGCACAAGTAAGATCATGTTTGTTCTTTACTCTTGTGCCTTCTCTTCTGAATGATTGTATTGCATAACTTTGTTCAGGAGGAGAGGGGATAATAAAAAGAGCCTGGAAAAAATAGGTTACACTTTAGCAGTGGGCAAAGATGTGTGGAAGGGTGGAGAATGCTCTAGCCTTGGAAAGGGAAAGCAGAGTTCTGAATGGGCACAAGGAAAGGTGTGCAAATATTCTTCTGACTACAGTAAACCCAGCAATATAAAAAATGTTACTCACAGGCCTAATTTATGGAAGGATATGTTGCAATATATAGAAAAATTCAGCTGCTTATATTTTTGCTGCCTGCATAAGGAAGAGGTCAAAAATTCAGTAGAAAAGGAGTGAAGACTAGCAATCATGAACTTTCATGTGGTGGAATGTTTTCATCCAAGGAGTTTGTCTTAAAAGATGAGGAACAGAGAGGGGGAAAAAACCCCCTCTAGTAGGTACAACATTGTTCAGGATGATTAATTGCGGTAAAGAGGGTGGGATACTTGGAAGTTGGACTTGGAAGCTTGTTGCTAGGAAAAAAAGAACTCTTTTTCATTTGCTTGGTCAGTGCCCTTTTTTTATCCAGTGTAAATAGGAAAAGATTGTGGTAGGACAACTATTGGTTTTGGTGTATCATCCAAACATTTCTTTTGCTGACTTGAGTGGGAATTTTGCATTCTATCCAAACTTAAAATACTTCTCTCTGGTGTTAGAAAAACAGTTCCTTAAATAGATTGCCATTTATATTTCTTCAGAGCATTTGAAGACAAGTGGACTGCTGTGGAAGTTCCCTTTTTTTAAGACAGGCCTGGGACACTAAAGGAAACAAATATTTGTAGTAAAATAAGGATATTTCCAAGTCCACCACAGGAACCAGAAGTTTACTTGGTAAAAATGGAAGCTGAAATTATGTAATAATTGTATGTGTCTTGGAAACACAACTTTTAAAATGACACTTACTACTTTTGAAAGGGCATCAGTACATGGAGGATATTTTTTTAGTTTGTGCTTGATGAAAGGGCTTCCTAAATACAAGTGACCTATGTAAACACCAAGATAAAAGCATGAACAAAATTTCTTAGTTTTATTCAAGCTTTAGTAAAGAAGGTAAGAATATAGCATTTCACAGAAAGAAGAGAAACCTGTATGATGCCAGTGTATGTTGATGCTCCTACTTGCAGCTATCTCAGCTTTCCTAGATGGTTGGAGTTTTAACAGAAGCAGATAAGCTTGGCACAGCTGTGATTGTGCACTATACTACAAGCATCACAGTATTTTCCTCCTACTGTTCATCATAAATGTCTTACTTGCTGTTACTTCAAAGTAAGGTAATTGGGAAGTCTGGTATGCCTTTTGATTTAAATATCACATTTTCTGCCAACTGTTAAGTTGTGAGGTTTCCATCTATTTCAGTGATTTACCACCAGTATCACACAAAATAAGCACAGAGTGAGCCAAAACTTATGCCATGGCCCTTACTTAGGCACAGGCTGTAAGTCTTTAAAACATGTGATCTAAGAAGTGAAAGGTAGGTGAGATGTTTAAAATGTAAAATTATGGTGCTATGGAAAAGAAGTAAAAAAGGAGTGGCAGTTATGAAACCTGCCTTGTTAGCCTTATTGTATGCAAATTCTAGGGTCAGTGTGGAGGCAGACGCTGTAGCTATAGGGGGATGTAAAATATACAGATGATATTTACAACTTGTTTTAAGCGCTTTTCTGAGTGACTCACAGATGGCAGAAGCAGTCCCAAGTCCATTTAAGGTTTTGAGCATGGAAACGAAAATTGTAACTGTAGATTTGCAAGTATCCTGAGCCTCTAGAAATAGGTCTTTCCAGAACACCTATGCACCCAAACCAGCTGACTAATATAATTCCTCCCCCATTTCTCATAGTAGTACTTTGTGTGTGGTTGCATCTGCTGTTTTGTGTAGACCAAAAACTAAAATATTGCCACCTGTAACATCTGTAACCCCATATAACACCATCTTTGCATGCATGGAAGAACATGAAAATGGGTGCTTCCACTGAGATCCTTCACAGTACAGTGTACCTTCATGGATGAATAGTTATAGCTTTCAGCTGTATATTTACTGCTAGTGGGATAGTGACATGTCATATTATTATTTAATTTATTATTAATGTGTAAGATATCAGCTTTGAAATTTTAATTTTATGTCTAACTAATAGACATGGTTCTTTGTTGAACCATGCAAAAATTATACCAAGACTGAGGTAGGGACTAAGTTGTGGCACTTGTAGCTCAAACTCTCTCTGCTCATAAACTACAAATGGCCTTTTCTGCATTCAGTCAGGCTCCTAGCAGAATGATAGTGCAGTGGGGAGCTAAACTTGCTAAAGTGAGGGGAAAATGCAGTTTTAGTTAGAAGAGATGGTAGTACAAAGTAGCTGAAAATCATGAAATGAGAACTTGAGACATTGGGACAATTCCTTTCCCTGTTCTGACTGTAATGAGGGGACAAGGGGTTCATTTAAATCAGAGTGAAGCTCTGAGACCACACACAGTTGTACTGAGAAAACTAGAAATCCCAAGTTTGAGTGCCTGGACTGGTCTTGAATTTGTTAAAAACACAGATACCTCAAATATGGATCTGGTTCAAGATAGTAAGCATGTTTTGACCACAGCCCACTCATGTCCAGTGTTCACTGTGGCAGGAAATTTCCATTCCTGCTGGACTGTATGAACAATAAAAAGCCTGAGGGTACAGGTAGGTGTTTGTTGTTTCTCACATTCTCTGTGGAGGTGGCCGGGCAGTGGGGCCTGCTGTAGCTGTGTCCAGCTCAGGCACTGCCCTGTGCTACAGTCCTGTCTGAAATTGTAACCAGGCTCCTTTTAGTTGATTTCTTGGTAGGCCACATTCAGTCATGCAACTCCTTATGTTGGGTCTCAAACAGATACTGTCTTTATTGGGCAACAAATAAAAGGAGAGAATGTGGGAGGAGAGGGACAGATAAGGAAAGGGGCAGGCTAAAACAAGGAAAAGAACTACCACTACCAGTGGGAAGAACTTCGTGGGGGGAAAACAGGTACTGGCACGAATGGGGGCAGGACGAAGAGCGGGACTAGCAGTTGGGCTCAGGCCCTGGGTAAGCCCTGGGTGGAATGGCCGGCCCTCAGGCACCCCGGGCATGGTCTTATATACCCTCTGCTGGGCAACCATTGGTTGGCTCGTCTCCAGGCAGAGCCCTGCAGGGCGCTGATTGGCCAGGCCGGGAGAAGTGGAGCCATTTTCCTGCGCTATTGCGGTCAGTCACGCCCCAGGGGCTGCTCAAGATGATCGCCAGTGGCACAAAGATGGCCCCAGGTCTGTTAAAGAGAGCCCTGCAGAGAGCCCAGATCGGTGTCTGCCACTTTGTTTGGTTGCTGAGGGGGGTGGGGGGGGCAGCGCTCTGGAAGCGTGCAGAACTTACATTTGGAATGGCTGATTGCTTCTTGTTCAAAGTAATTCTGCCTTAGATGCTTAAATTGCCCCATTAATGCTTCTCCAACTTTTGCTTGAGAATTACTGCCCTGCTCAGTGTAAAACGTAGTAGCGAGGTAGAGACAGAGCAGTCTCTTAGGCTATGTGAGCACCGGTGCTGCCCACTGTCATGGTCCTGTGCTGTCTGGCATGGATGCAAGGAGGACAGGTCCAGCTTGTACCTGGCCAAATGCAGTCTCAGTGTTAAAGACTTAGGGAATTCAGGTGTAGCTGTAGTGCAGACACTCCTGGATTATGTGATTTACTGTTCAGAAGGTTGTTTGGTTATCTAAGCCTTAGCCAAGAAATTTAATCTCTTTGGGCCCATGTTTGATGATTAAAGATAAGTATGAATTGTATGGTTTACTGATCACATTTTGAATTCTTTCCGGTTTTGAAATGGAATCCAAACAGTTCTGGACACTATCGTTGTCATTATGTTTATTTGGTCTCCCCTTAAGGTTTTTTTTTTTTTTTTTATAAACTAGTTTTCTAATTTCCTCAGTTTTTACCTTCTGATTAAGGTTTCTTTAAAGTTTCTAACAGAAATAACATTCTACAGAATGTGTTAAGTATTATCATTTTACTCTGGTAAACCTGGCTATGAAGGTTAACTTCTTTCTGGCTTTCAAGAGACCATGGTCTATGAAGTCTGATCTTTGGTTCAGTATTAATTTCTGTATTTTTAAGTGTCTTAATTGGGCTTTTTGCCAGCTTTATATAGGAAGGTAACAATTTATGACACATAATGTCTAGTAAATGAATTGTCATGTTATTCCTATTGCTTACCTTTTTATGATTTCAGAAACCCAGGCTTATGACCGAAAAGGGTGTTCCTTGGCTCTGAACTGCATGCACATTCTGTACTCATTATAACTAACAATAGGGATGAAAGTGCAATTGGTGAACACTGAGAGGGCACTTGAGAGCCTGGCTTGTTTGTGATTGTCATTTTGACAGTGACTTACACTGCATTTTAAGTTCATGCCAATTCCATTGTGAAACACTTGCAGCCTCAAGGCTCACATGAATCTCTTGCTGCATCCAAGTCTTTTAAATGTTTAAATGCTATATGAATATTTAACTTGTCCTACTAAGTTTTGCTGCTTAGGCATGGTTTGTTTAAAAGGAAGTGAAAGTTTTCTAACTGCATTACAGATTTTGTTGGCTATGTTTTTGAAAAAAAATAGCTGCCTCTGTTATCATGTAGTGAATTAGTTGTAGCTGGAAGTCTATCCAGCATTGGGAGATGGCTTACAAAGTGTGAATGAATAAAAAAAAATAGATTGTAAACCATGAAATTTTAGACAAACCTTCAAGTATACATGATTCCATATTTTTTTGCCAAAGACCATGAAATTCTTGTAGAAAAAAACATTTAAGTGTGGATGTCTGTGTTTTGGAAGAGAATTCTCCATTGGTTCTTGTGCTTATAAAGTTGTGGGATATACATGCATCTATGTAAAGATGTTAATATTTTAGGCACCAAAGCATACCAGACCATCCTTGATAAATATTATGATTAAGTCCTGGTCTTGCTGGAGGTAGATTTTTCTTAATAGCAAGGAAAGGAATTACTGATTTTTACCTTTGCTTTGATTCCCCACTGCCCTACTTGTGAGGCAGCTGTTAAAACTGCAGAAGAGCACTGAGTCAGAGGTTTGCACTGACTAGTCTGCTGTCGATACAATATCACATTTGCTTTGCAGAAGTGTCAGTTAACAGAGTGGCATTTCCTTTTGGAGTGATCGGAAGAATGGCAGGAGACAGAATTTACACAGCTGCCTAATGAATATGCTAAAACGTTTTGAGTTATTTTAAAACATGGCTCTGAAGTTCCCTTTTTAGTGTATGCAGTTGTGAGGAAATAAATGTAGCTGCCTGCAACGCAGTTAAACATTATTGAAAGTTGCATTTACCAGTTGTACTACTATGACGTCACTCTGAGCCTCTGCTTAAGGGGAGGGAGGAATTGGTGTTTATGCAAGGTTTCTTCTTGCCCTATCTCCTCTTTTAGTTGCTCTTTTTCCTCCTCTAAAATCCTTCCAGTTTAATCCTTTCAACTTTTGAAATAATTACTTCTATTGCTAAACCCAAACATGAGAAAGATAGCACCATTGATGCCACTTTGTCATCAGAGGGTGTATTCGTTGCTTTTGCCAGTTATTTTAGTGACACTTAATGATTCAACTGTCCAGTAGCTAGAGGCAAATGCAGAGGAAAAGACCTGTATGAATAAAATTTGTGAATGTATCCTAAGGGCAGTGTGATCAACCTCAGACTTCTGGTAGCACAAGAGAGGACAGTTTTTAGTGACATGGACCAGATTTGATGATGAAAGGCAGCTGAGAGTCAAGTGCAGTAGCTGAAACCAGAGATTTTGAGGATGCAGGCTAGTACTGCTAATACTGGAGAGCAAAGTGCTGTGAGCCTGATTGTGAGGGAAGGGAGAAGTAAAGTTAATACTAGCACCACAGCTAATAAGGGTCTTCAGATTTTGCCAGTGTAGGAGGGCATGTGTGAATGGATGTGTGCAAAAGGCAAACAGGAGTGTAATGCTGAGCAGGGAGGAGAGGGCTGAGTAATGGGGTGATTTTGCAGCTGTCATAACAAAAGATACTTTGGGTAAAGATAATAACACAAAGTTAATGGGTGATAGAAGGCTGCTTTTTTTGTACGGTCTATATAGCCTAGCTCTACAAGTACTAAGTAATAAATGCTTGTGTGCTTCATGGAGGTTCTTTATAGTTCAGGCTAAGGAGTTCTGACCTGATAAGTTTCTGTAGGTACAAAGTATGAAATAACTAGATGGAAATGGAATAAAGCCAATTTAAAAATATTAGCTGTTCTATTCAGTAGAAGGGGCATTTACAAATTATATAAATATATTTTATACTTCAGAATTAATTGTTCAAGCTTTTGATATGTATTCAGAAAAAAACTCAAAGCTGTGTAGACCCTCAATTTATACACAATCACTGGTAAGACTATTTAGCTGCATTTGCTTATTAATGCATGAAAATAGTACTAATTTATCTTTTCTTGAATTTGTCCTTTTTTGTCTTGTTTTTCCTTTCAGAATCTCATAGAAGCTGCAGAAATAATAATTAGAAATGTTATTTTTAAATCCTAGCTAAAACCTGTCGAATTTTGTACGTCAGGTATGACTGTAGAAGTTGAGTAATTGCATAGCAGGGAAGAGGAAAAACAGATGCTGTATGATCTTGGAGTTGTTGCTCTGTGGGATATGCTTGTGCTACAGTATATACTTGTCTGCTTGTTTTTTCTTTAAGGTATACAGGTATTACTGACTTAAGGTTTTTTGGCGTATTTCTGGCACTGGGATACATGGGGTGAAGCACAGCTTTTTTAGTACCAGCTAGGCAGAAACTTGTAATGTTCTGAGGATGTTCTTGTTTTTCTGTTGTGTTTTTGCGTTTGATTATGTGCTGTGTTGCACATACCTAGGGCTCTCTTTCAAATGGTTTGGTGATCAGGCAGTGGTTGCATTCTGTAAAGTGTAACCTGCAGCATCTGAAATGGCACTAGCAGCCAGCATTCCTGTGTGCTGTCATTATTACTGCTGGGTGGTGAGTATTCGCTGGTGTGTTACAAAGCTTCACAGCCTCTTGCTGTGGCCTGTTGGTGCTCCTGCTAGTTGCAGGAGAGTGAAGGAGTCATCTTGACAGCTTGAAAATAAAGCCAACTCTGTCTGGATTAAATCATCACAATCCTTTCTTGTAGGAATGCAGCCTCTTCAGTCGTCTTCTTTGAATCTGAATGTAAACAAAATGTGTTTGTATGGAATGGACTAGCAGATTGAGGGTTTCCTTATCTAAACAACTGGAAAACCACATCCGCTTTGGCATGAGTTGGGGGAAGCTATGGACTCACATCCTGGTGAGGTTTGAGTAATGGATTGAGAATTTATAGCCTGCTTCCCTGTTACGCTTGAGGTGGATACTTGTTTTATTCATCCTTTTCCATTAGATCCCAGCTTGAGTCAGAGGGTGTGCACAGAAATTCTGGCTATGATTGTTTTTTTGGAGACAGTGGGCTGTGAAAGCTCTTGCTGTCTTTCCAGTTGCAGCTTATTATAGTTAGAGGGGGGTGTGACGTGTGGGTTTTTATTTAACTGTGGTCATTCTTCTGACTGTCTTAGGTGTGATGGTTGCTTCTAGTGATTTGGAAAAGGAAACTAGTTACAGGGATGTAATCTGTGTATAAGGCTCTACACATCGTTATCACAATATACAAAACATGTAAAAACACACTTAAAAGTGCTCCCTTCCTAAATGTCTGTGCATTTTCTTGTTCCAGAGTAATACTGTAATGTGCAGCATACAGCATAATCATGTTGCTGTTGCTATGCCTCTTTTTTCTTTGTAGGTCAGTAATTTTGAATATATAGGTACAAAATGTAATGAGAAAATAAATTAACAGTAATAGGAAAAATGTGAGCTACTTAAAAATAGATTATCTCTCCAAATGTCATGGATGTAACAGATATGGGAATTTTGCATACAGAATGAATTTCTGCTTTTGCAGGGTTCCCTACTTTTTTGAAAAAAAAAAATTGAAATTTTTAATAGAGTTTTAGCATTTCATAGCAGAAGCTATCTTTTTATATACATGTGTAGAAGTAATTGGTAACCTAATCTGTGAGTGATTGGCAGATGTTGGGAAAGAAACAGTATTCTTCAGTTACTTAAATAGCATCAAATTTTCACTAAGCATGTAAGGAGGACCACAACCAAAGTAATATGACATAACTATTTTTTGTGGCTTTTATTAAATCCACACCTGGGCTGTAACTCTTCACCACTGATAGCAGCACAGAATGTGCTACCTGTTTAAATTTCTGTTTGTGGCATAGATGAGCAAAGAAAAAGGCTCTAACCTCAAGCACAGCAGAATATAGAACAGGGTGCTAGAGATTTGGTCTACAGTTTCTCTTTTACAACTGAGAAAAAAAAACCCAGCATGTCATAGATAGCTCTAATAAAAGGTACTTTATGAAAGTACTTAAATAGCTTATACCTATATGTTTAAGATATTGATTCTATATAAAGGCCACTTGTAAACAAAGGACAAATGGAAAGCTTGTGACAGGATACCAAGTCATCTCTAATAATAATGTGTAGTCTTAAAAATAATCTGAAAATCTTCTCTGTACCTATTGCTAACTGTGATTACAGGCCTATTTTTCTTTTTCTTTCTGGAGCTTTCAGCACCTCTTATATCTTTGTATTTTGGCTAGCCAATCAATCACAAGTACTGGATCTTGGGGGTGGTGAGTGGGGTAGTGAGGAAACCCGTTCTTAACAGCATCGATATTAGTTACAGACAGCATAATTCTTGTTATATGGAAATATGTATGAACAGCACTTTTTGGATTTGAATGTTTACAAGTGTTCTCTGTGTATGTCCCATGCTTCTGCCTCTTCAGAGCTACTTCTGGTTTTCTTCCAGGACAGAACATTTTAGGAGTCTGCTGTCTGTCTGTGGGGTTTTGTGTGGAGGGTTTTTTTGGTGCCTTTTTTTTTTTATTATTTGGTTGAGTTTGAGGTTTTTTGTGGGTGTTCTTTTGGTTTTGTTTTGTTTGCTTGTTTTAAATTGTTTATTAATGAAGTTATTCCCTAATAGACAACTAAGAATACTGTGTTAGGCATATGTCTATATTTGTTGAGTATGAAGTGCGTACTTCTGGTTAGTATCATTAACTTTGTAATGTTATAGCTAAGGTATTCTGTTCCTGGTGCTGGGGTTCAGCCTAATGTGCTGTCTGGAAGTGGCTTCACAGTCCTGTTTGTTTCCTCAAGTGTTCATTTTGTTAGTATTCTGTAGTTACCAGACCATACGGAAAATGACGATAACCCCCAGAAATAGTAGGACAAGGCAAAATTAAGAAGGAGCAGGCTCATGAGAATAGTAATGGAACAGTTCTGTCTTCAAAGTTCACCTATGATACAGCAGTGAGTACTGTACAGTAATACAGACTGGTGTGGAAGAAACCTTTTGATTCACTTAGCAAGCAGAAGTCACAATGTAGTCATCTGCCAAACTGCTTGAGTTAAGATGACTGGTTTTTCATTAATAATCACCAACACTCCACCAAGGGACCATGATGATGGGGAAGAAAGCACATTGGAGGTGAGTCACAGGGGCCCCACCAGCAAACATTTCTTAGTGGAAAGTATGTATGTGGTGGTGAATCACTAACTCCACCAAAAGTCTGTGTGTTCCTGTCTTAATGTTTGTGTGATGACGAGTACTGGTAATGAAAAATCTCAGCAAGTGAAAATCAACCCACTATAGAATACACTGTAAGGTTCTGGGCTAGTATTTTAAACCTGAATATGTTTTGTCTAGCTACAAGAAAATGTACTTTTAAGAGGCACAGTTGTTTTTTTTTTTCTCTTAAAGTCTTGGTGGGGAGGGAGGGGAAGTCTTAAGAGACGTAATATCTGCCCAGGTTCTTGCCCTCAGAAGGCTTTTCTACAAGAGAGATGACACTTGAAGTGTGTAAACTAATTTAAGGTTTTGGTGTGTAAGGCACTGTGGTTGACTTGGTGACATTTTGAAGGGAGGGGGGGAAACCCCTTCAAGTTCTGTGTTTTATCTCTTTGTTTAGGGGTATAAATCAAAGATGTTATCTGACATTTTGCTCCAAGAAACATTAGCTCAAAATAGATAAAAACATTATATAAATGGTGATAAATTATGTAATTCTCACATAAATCTGTATCAAAATAAAAGACTTGGGTACAAGAATTTCCTAAGTTAGAATTGGCCAGGTAAATCTATGCTTTCAACTTCCTAATTTTTCCTTTCTGCTTCATAGGGCAGCTGTTTTCTTTCCATGGCATTGTTGCTTCTCATTTGTCCCGTTCAGTGGGAATCTTCTATTCTTAATGACTTGATCTATAAGAGGGCTAGTTTCTCTCTCTGCAATCATTGTTCATGGTGGTTTCCAAATCTTGAATTTGCAAACTGAAAGTCTGTAGTGACATTTGTGTGATAGGCTTCTAGAGGATTTGTCTTCATAGTATATTGGACTTGTGAGTGACAATATTGAGGCTTTTTTCAGTTTTCAAGAGAGCTTTCCTATAGTTAAATGGTGTCCTGATAGTAGTTAGGCAAAAGAAACTATTCCTTACGATAAGGTAGAGGGTCTTGGGTATGTGAAATAGCAAACTCCATGTATTATTTATTGACAGACATTATTAAATGAAATTATTATATGTTTAGAAGTTACTGGCAAACATATGCATACTACATAAGATTTGTTTCATGTGGAGAAACTGGAATTGTCCTTAAAATAAAGCATTTTTTTAACTAACAGGACTTTTTCAGGAAGAAATGACTTCAAAGAAAACTATATTTACATGTCTACATACTGGTTTTTAATTGGGGGGGGGAGGAGGGGGCGGAGGGATGAAAAAGCAAAGGAAGGACAACAGCCTGAGGAGAATGAATCCTCTTTGAAGAGCAATGTGCTCATTTTGAAAGGTTAGGTTTTTTCTGATCTTGGGGATTGCTCTTGGAGCACAGTGACAAATCCAAGGACTTAAGGAATATCCAGAAAATCATGATGGGAGGATTATGGAGAAGACTTTCCAACATGGTTTTTGAGACCAGCAACTGTGGCAGTGAGTCCTTGTTGTTATCCAGAAAGGTTTCTGATAATCTAAGGAACATAGTAACATGGTGTTTGGGCTCTGTTAGTCTCTGTGTCCTGCCCTGTTCACAAGGGAGTTCTTTGGACTTCAATTTTTCTGTGCAGGCTGTTGGAGTTTGAGTTGTGGGGAGCTGTGAAAAGAAGCACTCATGAAGTGTACTGTGCTTTTGCCAGACATATGGCACATGTTCTAGCAAACATGCATGTAATATCTAGATGACAGTATGTGTGCAATGTGCAAAGTATGGCTTTGCATCACTTGGATGGAAGCCCCTTTCATCTTGTAAGTCACCTGTTTCAGTGGCAGCTGGGTAATGCTTCCAATACTTTCAGCACCGGTGAGCTCATGTAAGCTGATTCAAGTTTTAAACGCCTAACCAAAAATGATGAGTAGAGAGTTTCTGGCTCTTCTCACGTCTGGCAAGTGGGTTGCACTTTAGAACATGGGGAGCTGCTCTCCTTGTCTCAGCAATTGTTTGTGACAAAATGAGGATATGGAAGATGAATAGAATTCCTTTACTGTGTGCTTCCCTAAAGTGATTGTGCAGGTATGGAACTTATTGCTCTTAATATTTGAGTAGTCACCTTTAAGTAAGTGCTTTTATGAGAGTGGTGATATGAGCATAGCACACGCACATATACATGCTCACTTTATCTGTGCTCATCAAGCTTATCTCAATCAGCAGTGTTCAGTTTTGTCCTTTTAACTCTAAGGAGTTAATTTAGTTTTATTTCAAGTTAACTAATTATACCCCCAATATCCTAATTCAAGATGCTCTAAATAGGGTAGCCATCAGTGCAAATGGCATCCCTGACTTCTCTTGTTTCACTTGGAATGCTGTTTATTTTGGTACATCTGGGCATGGGAGTGCATGTCAGGAATCTTAGTTCATTTACCAGTGCTGCCACGAAATGTCTTTTAATCCTTAGCTGTAGTAACGATATTTGTTTAAACTACCCAAAGAATGCATTTGGAGAAACCTGCAGGTCATTAGGTGTTAGTCCAGCTAGTATTTCATCATGGAATGTAATGAAAACCATGAAATTATAATGAAATAGTTATTAGGAATGAGTAAGTTGCAACCAACCCAACAAAGGAAACAGAATAAGAAGTTTATGGCCACACTGGCATGTGACTGTAGCTAAGGAGATGAAAATTACACAGCCTAACTGTCCCATGCATATAATAGGTCCTTTGAACATTAAAAAAAATTAATAGATCTAAGAAGATGGTCAGATTTAAATGCATTTAAAGCAGTTTAAACAGTATGATGCAATAGTCTCTATGCCTGTTAAGAACACATTTTGTGGTAGACTCATAACACACTGGAGTACAAAATACATGAACAGTTTCATATGTTTCATATGTGACATACTTATGAAAAAGCAGGTGTTAATATGAGTAACATGAAATGAAAGAGAAGAAAACAGATTAGCTGGATAGCAGAGAAAAGCAGGTTGCAGCTTTATGGGAAGTGAAGTGCTGTTCATTAAAGGCTGTGCTGCCAAAGAACTGGTCATGGATGAGGTTAATGCTGTATGCTTGCAGCAGTGATCGCTGTCAGCCTTTGAAGAGAGGAGTCTAAAACATGCTAGTTAATTTATTTAAAGCTTTGGAACTGGTTCTGTGAATATTAGTTGGCTGACTTTCTGGAGGTTACCTTGAGAAGCAATGTGGGGAAATGGTGGCAGCTCCTTCTCCAAAATGCCAAGATCCAAAATAATTTTTAGGTTTTGGCTAATGTTTCATGTGTTTAAGCCTTTCAGTTTTTTTTTTCTTTACTTCTGAAGTAATAAAGACAAGTGTTGTGTTTGTTTGTCTTAATTAAATCAGAGACTCACATGTAATCATGACTTTAAGGAAACTGAAGAAACACCTGGATGTCACCAATCAGCAAGGGGAGATGGTCAGAGTGGATGGGCTAGATCATCAAATTCCTCTAAATTATAGTATGCAAGTACCAAAACTGATTAAAGTGACTGCTTCAAAATTTCTGCCTTTGCAATAACAGGAAAAAGATGTATTAGGTCTACTATCACTAGTGGAGTGGCTGTGGAAGTACAGTTGCTCTGTACCATAGCAGCGGTAGAGAGTACATAGCATAGTTGTGCTGTCCTGGTTACCTTCAGTTTGTTGTTAAGAATCCAGCATTTCGTTATGTAACTGATTGTTCTGAAAAGTGGATTATCTCTGATCAGCTGAAGGCTAACTCTTAAGTAATTTCTGAAAGACTATATACCTGGGCAGCTAACATCAGATATCTAGTGAGCTGCTGAATTGTCACTGTGAGTTAATTGGAAAGTGTTTTGTTTTATTGAGAATAGGAAAGATTTTCTGTCCAAAGTTGGTCTCTTCCCTGTACATAGAGATAGAAAGCATGTTTTGATGATGAATTTGGCCTAGCTCTTGCATTGATTGGAAGATCAGGATTGAGTGAAGAGGAAGATTCCTGATTGTCTGTCAAGCTCATCTGTTTCATTTTTTGAGTTAAAGCCTCCATTGCAGTAATTGGTACTTGCTCAGAGCTTGGTTCCCTTGCATAGTTGTCTGCCAGTCAAAAACTGCCTTGACAGCCTTTGCACTTTCCTGATTAGGCATCATGGAGGAATTCAGCTGGCATTATCAGTCCCATATGTGAGGTATGGCAGGACAGAAATACAGACAGTCTGAAAAGATATTGTTACAGATACTTAATTACTTAAGGAATATTTATTGTGTTAGAATGCTATTCTGGGCTTGATTTTAGCTAATATATTGTAATAGGAGTGCTTGAAATAACAAAGACTTGTCAAAAAATGCAGGCAGCTTTAGCATAACCCTATCATAACGGCAGTGCCAGTCTTTCCAAGAGCTGACAACCATCAGCAGCCTCTAGCATAAGAACACTTAAATAAATGCTAATGCCTGAATATCAGGAGACTATTAAGGAAGTCAGAGATAATCTTCTTGAAGATCACTTACAGGGGCCTAGTCCTTGTGCTTCTTGTGAATCATTACTACTTGAACTCAAAGTTAAGATCATCTTTGTGGGGAAAATGGGAAAGGCTGATCTGAATTGAAAAAGGAAGGTAATATGGAAAACCAGAACTGCTGCTATTAAGAACATAGGTTTAAAAACATTTCTACTTAGTGTGTCATTCTATTTAAGGTAAATAAACAAATCTTATATGAGAGCTAATAGCAGAAGCTTTATTGGAGTTGTGTAGTGACAGTCTAATTAGTGCGCCAAAACTTATAGGTGTTTGCCCTGAGTGGTTTATGGACCATTTGGAATATGCAGATAGCACATAAAGGAAAAGGTTGGCAGGATGGATGGTGGGATGGCAGACAACTAGTGTGTTATGGCCATTTTGAGTTTTGGAGTGGATTTTAGAGGAGAATAAGCTAAGGGCAAGAGAAGAGGATAAAAATAAAAATTTGAGAGGCAGGGTGGGGAAAGAGACAGTATGTGAATCCTGCCGTTCTCATGCTGTGATCTGGGGCTTTTTCTTGCCGTCCCAGCAGTGAAACAGCAGAGATGGGCCAGGACTGAGTGGTTTGTGCTGGGTATGAGTAGAGGAAAGAGGTGGAAAAGACAGATAAGAGTAGGCTAGCAGTGCTGGTGCTGGCAAAAGAGCAGGATTAAGCAGTGGCTTCTGTTTCATGGCTCTCAGGAATGGCTGCTGCCCTCTGTACTTTAACTCTTTGTCACAGTAATGGAGGGCAGAAGCGGCCTGGTTTTGCAGGGACCGGCAGTCAGTCATGACTGTTTCCCTGCTGCCATGTGTTTGCTGTCCAGTACACTTTGTCTGCTTTGTCTGTGTCTAGAATTGACTCTGGTGGAGGAGGTTGCTGTTCAGATTAACAAGGATGTTGCCAGAGGCTCATTCATAATAAGAGATTGAGGTGTTTATTGAAGAGAGTGCCAAGCCTCCTTTGTTAGAAGCTGTAAAACCAATAAAAGTACTAAGTCTTCTGTTTGCAAAAAATGATTGGAGCATGCAGTCTGGCTAGTGTGTGGCTGCTGCTGCTGGAATTTGAGCATCAAGTGCTGATTATAGTGTGACTAAAAAGACATGAATATTTAAAAAGTATTAAAAAAGTTAGGAATGAGATTTGTAAGTGCAAATGTCTTGAAGTGAAACTCGGAAGGTTTTTAAAAGGCAGAAATGGGATTACTTTGGTATCAAACTGTTTCTGATGCCACTTTCAGACTTTGATGACAAGCTAGAAAATTCTCTTGAGGCGAAGCTGGAACATCCAGGCTTAGTGAGTGAATAGTAGTGATTTGGTTTTTGCCATCTGAAGAGCTGCCCTATGTTATTGAGCATGACATAGTGAACCTGAGCTGAGAATGTGGTGACTGTACCTTTTTTGACTTCAATTTTTTTGAGATTCTGGTAAGAGATTGTATTGCCCTTTCTGCTCACAGTTTCTGGGCTGCATCACACTTACCTGTTGAGAAAGAGGTGTCATTGACCAGCAAGTATACACATTGTACAGCAAACCTACTGTAGTGATTATTTGAAACTTTCTTGTGCAGATCCTTCCATAAATCTTTGCTGCCTTTATACAGGTCACCTGAAACAGGAATGTTACCAGTTTGGCAGGAGACCAGCTGAGGCAATAACATGCATCATCTAATGCTTGCATAATGCTGTCATTAGAATGGCTAATGGTTTTTTCTTGTTATCTGACCTAGCTCCTTGCATGACATATAGATTAGTTTTATCTGCACTGTGTGAAATTAGAAGGAACAAAACCTGAAATAAAAAGTAGCTTATCAGCTCCTGTTCTGCAGAGGCAGAAATAAAACCTGTGTAAATATTGGCTATGTTTCAGCATCCTGTATTACAAAACATGTAATGCAAATATGTATGAGGAAAGTGAATAGGGGATTGTACTTTTAAACACAAAAGGGCTGAGGGAATAGACAAGGCGTTGCATGAGTACCAGCTGGGAGGTACACCCATCCCTGTTAGTGCAACGTAGTGTCCACTTTTCAGGCTGTACAGTTTGTGCTGTATGGTTTTTTAGATTTGTAGGTACTGAAGTTTGTAATGATCAGCAGGTCCAGCTCTGTCTTTTCAGAAAGAATTCCCCCTTCACTAACTATTTTAAAATATTAGTAGTATTCTTTTTAGTTTAGTATTATTCAGAGAGTCTTGTTTAGAGAGTATAGTTGTTCGCTATAATGGAGCGTGCAGGGAGGACTTGGGCTTATGCGTTGCTATTGGATCAAAGATAAAATTACCAGTGAAATGGCAAGTTAATGTTTATGTCCTAGCTGCTTATTTAGTTCTCCTAATAGGTTTTGCAATGTTGGGAATAACGTTTCTGAGTAGTACTAGTCACTATCTGGATCTCTGTGGTTCGTGCACTGTAATGGTACAGAAAGTGATGCCTTATAATATGTGGATGTAATAAATTCTGTTTGTGCTACTACATGGTTGTCTGTAAAGTGTGTGCTAGTCATCTTTATCCTGAAGTTTCTTTGTAAACACAGGGTGTTTCAAAATAAGGAATACCCTTTAATATCCTGAACACTGCAGAAAAACACATTTTTTAATGTAAGAATTTAAATAGTTTTTGAAGATGGGTAGAATTAATTAGTAAAAGGGACAGATAGACCTATGGTCCAGATAATTACTTTAAATGGATATTACAGGTTACAAAAATAACCCTGGGCCTGATCAAATAGTTTTCCATTATCAAAAATAGGCAGCTGACTTCTGACCCTTGGCAATGAGTTGCCTCACTCTGTTTTTGGGAAAAAAAACCCAAACTCTCATTTTGTAAGTTTGTAGAATAGTCGTTCTTGAGTATCTCCTCCATAGCTTGGAAGCAATTTTTCAGTATAGAGCTCTGACCTTCAGTTTGACTATTGCTCTTCAGTTTTGCAAATTAAAGTGAGGCAATTGGCTCCTTGCGATGTCATCATGCCAAACCACTTCTATTTATACCTGCACACCATCTTTAGAAATTCAGTAGGGCGTTTGTAAGGAAATGCCTGCTGCTTTGGCAACTGGGTGGGGAGGAAACGAGGTACTGAACTCTGTATTTCAGTAGACCCCGTGAAAATTACTCTGTGTGGGAGACCTGTGTGTTCTGAGTAAACAGACTGTATGTCTCCACAGCAGTCCTAGGTGGGTCTGGAGCTGGTGGGGACAGTGTTGCGAACATTAAACTAGATAGCTTGAGTAATAACAACAGCATAGCTATGGCAACACAGCTCTGTTGGGGTAGCCACTCTTTAAGCAAGTTTTGGAGCCCATGTTGAACTCCAGGATGTTATAGTTATGCTTTCATCAGTACTTTGCAGAGATGATTATAAGGTGATTAGGTGCATATCCCCCTGAGGGGGATGTGGATCTTCGCTATCATTTGGGAGCAGGCAGGCTTGCTGAAGGGGAGCTGTGCCATGCTGCTGTCTTCAGTCAAGTCCTGGGGGCAGGAAAGAGGATGCAAGGAGGCATTGCTGCAGGTGATGGTAGCCCTGGCTGGTGGTGGTACAAGGATATTCGGTCATCATTCAGGAAGGTTAAGAGTTTCAGTATGAGATGATAGGAGGGGAGACAAATGTGGAATTGTTTAGTAAAGCTGGAAAAATCATGTAGGATCTGTCATCATTAAAACCCTCCCCAGGCTGGAGGAGTTAAAAGGGTGGAGGGAAGGAGCAGTGCAAATGGTTATTTCTGAATGTATTTTACATATTTTCTTCAAAATTAATATTTTTTTCAGACTAAAATATTTGGCTGTAATTATGGAAAAATTCTATAAAAATCTGAAATTCCATGGAGGGAAAATGTTTTCATTGAGCAGAAAGTAGTTTCTCATTAATAATTATTACTGAACACATGAAGAGTTAATAGTTGGAGCTAAATAAGTTGCTATAAGTTAAATTAGGACAGTTGACTATGGAAATGTAAATATATTTGGTAATAGGTGATAAAATATTGATATTTGGTTACCATTTACTACCTGTATTTTATGAATTATTGCGAATGGTATGGCTGGCAAGAAGGCAGACAACCCATTTTGTTCAGTCCAGCCTGTGGTAGTTTGGGTCAGATCAAACAGCCCCTTCAAGGGAAGGGAAGACTCTTCTTCCTGAGGGCAATGATCTTGCTCAGGAAGAACACGTTTCAGGAGTACAAGGGCAAAGCAGGGACACTGCAGAGATGGGAACTGGGGATGCTCACAGTGCGAAGGCCAATCAAGAAAAATTGTGGTGAAGCAGGACCTTGCCTTCCCAGAAGAAGCAGACTTAGAGCCAATTATAATACTTCACTAGGAATGTGGAGGCTTGTTTCAACTTAAGAAACAACCAGAAATGGATCAATTAGAAAATGAGGTTGACAAATGGGTCATGTCCTTTCCTTTTTTCCCATCTGGTGCAGCAGATGTCTATCTTTTTCCTTTTTGTTTTAGTTATATTGAAGCATTGCTTTAGTAGTTTTAATCTTTTTAGCAACTTCCAGCAAGTTCACTTCTGTAAATATAGACATGAAGCAGAATCCATGTAAGCAGCCAAACCTTGGTTCAGTTATATTTGCCTCAGCTGTGAAGTACTGATAAAAGCAAGGAAGGGGCTACTTATGATCAGTGTTGTAAGAGCTACTTGTAATTCACTGGGAGGTCAGTGATAGGAAACTCAACCACCTTTGGTGCTGGTGGGGAAGGAACATGCCATTTGGTCTTCTTACACTGCTGTTTTGCTTTCAAGAAAGGGTGATTCTATTTTGACTCAAAGGCTGGACGGATCCTGGATTTTTTTCTAATGATCTTTACTTAGATATTTACTTGTAACAGTAATGTCATCTGCAGAGTTGCTTTAGCATTACATGAGAAATGCAGAGGTGGTTTTCGAAAAATTACTTTTCACTGAATACATCAAAATAGAATCCCTTGTTGATAAAGATTTTCACTTCATTGCATTTTCTCAAGGGACCCAGGCATATTTTGTTTCAGTTTTCCTACACAACTGGGAAAAGAATCTCTCATTACTTATTCAATTAAATTAGTTTCTATAAATTAATCAGGAATAATTGTGTTTATATGGGCCAAAACTTTCTCAAGGGGACATTAAATGGCAAGTGATTTAAAATATATGTTTAGAAATCATTGGCAGTGATTTGAAGATACCCATGGAGCTGTGTGAATGGCAGTCGTGTAGCAGTGTCAGTTTTATTACAGAAGTTGCAGTAAATCAATTTACTTGACCAAAAAAATAAAAAAAATAATAACCATGGTTGGATAAGCCACAAGGTTGAGTCTTGCTGAAAGTATATAGTGAAATACAGAACTGATATTAGTACTAAAGAGCATAGGCTGGATTTTTTCCTTCTAGGACAGTGAGCGTGCAATCCTCATTGAGACCACAATCTGTATCCTAGGAATCCTATACCATGCTTATAACTGGTTTCTGTTGCAGTTTCTAGAAGTTGTTCTGTTAGGTGAGTGTGTGTGTATATTTGTGTCTGTAATACAGAAAAGGTATAAAGCACTCTTAAGGAAGTCAAATTGTGATGTAGCAACAATATGAGAAATTCAGTCTCCTGTCCTTTGTTCAGAGAATGGAGTTGCATCTGGTACCTGATGTTTTGCCTCTCCCTTTGGCTGGTCAGGTTGTACTTGTTCTGTCTGATTCTCATAATTTTTTTCTGCTCTCCCTTGTGTTTGTACAGTCTAAATTCCACTGTTTTACCTTGGTTCTTACGGCTGATGGAACACTCCTCTAATAGTGTGGGGTTTTTTTTAGTTTGGTTGGTTCGGTATTTTTTTGTCTTTGTTTGTTTTTTTTTCTTCCTGCACAGTAAGTAAAACTGAACTCAAATGAAGCAAATTGAGTTGGTTTGTATTATCTTATGCTTATATGCAATAAATACAGGGTTTTGACTATGTCCAGCACAGAACAGAAAATATATATAATCTGGTTTCTGGGATGGTTTTTCTCATCTGAAATTTGTCTAGTCCATTGACTTTACTGGATAGGGAAGATCAGTGAGTAGCTGTTTTTGTGTTCCGTTTTTTTAACCTGATCTTGTTGTTACTATGTCTTATTAAATATACAAGACAAAAATGGAGCAAATCATTTGATTATTATCAGTTCATTAGGCTTAAAACATGAATTAGAGCCAACTTCATCTTAGAGATTCATTCACGTGGCTCACACGGAGGTTGGTGAGAGGCACATGCATATTCACAAACCCAGAATTTGGCTCTTTGCCGGAGTTTTTAGTAGACCAGTGTTCAGTGAAGGCTCCAAGGTAGTAGATCATTTGTTATTTATGGCAGATGATAATGAAACATTACTCTGATTTTATTCAAAGCTTTATGTAACAAAGTCTTTAAGGTGATAGAGAAAAAAATGCTCTTTTAATGAATTAAAACATAAATGAGAAGAAGCTGTATATTTTTGGAAGTGAATTAACATATTTTTGAGAGATATCTTAACTGTAAAAACAGAATGACAAAATACTTGCTTGGACTTCAGATTTCCTTGGTGTGGCATTGGACTCTGGCTGTATCTGAGTCACAGGTGTAGTTGCTTTCCTCCCAGCAGCTGGCTGCTCCAGAAATGCCACTTGGAACTGGAAACTTTCAAAAATATTTCACAACATTCTTGTGGTGAGAAGTGCTTCTCACCATGTGAAGTTTTCAGATCATTGGGCTGAAGGCAATGGCGTGAGTTCTGTAAGGTGAAGCTGCCCTTGCTGCTCTCGGGAGCCACACATGTCTCACACAGAGTATATCGTTCTGAACCCCGCTGCTGTTTCCCCTTCCCAGTGAGCTGTGACTGCCCTTTGCCCAGACTGTGCCTGTCCCAGGGGGGAACATGTGATTTTCTGCATGCATGAGGCATCATTTGGGGAGAGGCTACACACTTTTCAATAAAACTGTTGTTTAATAAGTGGAGTCCTTCTCCTTCCCCCTTTCCACTGGGTTTCTTTTCTAAAGTACAAATGGTAATGAGGACAGGCGTAAGGGTTGAGCTGGAGAGGGGAAGAAAAAGCATACAATTTGCTGTCCCAGCATAGAGTCTCTTTAATGATGAGTTTTGAAATAAGTTGTTGAACAGTGACTAAAATCTTCAAAACTCTGTTCCCCTTGGGTTAGCTCCAGTTTTAAGGGGCACTGGTCTCCCTCCTACCAGGTACTGCAATATTTCGTCATCCAGTACTGTGGCCATGCTATCCAAATAGGTACTGCATCATGTATAATTAGAGGCCAGCTATCATCTGCCGTGCAAACACAGCAGCAAAATTACATCATGATGTCACTGCGTGAAATATATGAAGTCAAATTTGGTGTGATGGGCATTTTTGTAAAAGCACATGACTTTCGGCTCTTATACAGGTGATTGCTTGCTTTTTCTCAATAAAAAGTATCATCTCTTTCTTGCTACAACCAGAAGCCACTTTAATGCTGACTGGCTTTAGTCTTCAGTAGGGTTTCATTTAAGGAACTTGCCTGATCACTGGATAGACCAATGCCCTAGAAATCAAAAATAGAAGTTAGTGTCCCAAAGGCAATGTCTGTCTGCCAGAAGTATGTATGACTTGTTTGGTGGCAAGTGTTTTAGAGTTGTGAGTATGAACTCATTTGGAAAAAAGGAAAACCGGATGTGTTGTCCTAGCTTTAAGGCTGTCTTCCTTTATTTTTGTACTTGTATTATGCCCTATGAATTTTAATATTTTTAATTTACATCCTGTGGCAAGTACATCTGTGGCGCTTCTAACCCACGGTCAGCTTCTCTGCAGCAGATGTTGATAGGCTTAGCTGTTTCTCTCATGGAGGCATGCATCCTGCTATGCATTTATATTACAATCCAAATCCCAAAGTATCCCTTTGGGATACTATTCTTTGTGCAGCTTTAAATATCTGCAGGATGTCTTTAGATCTGAGAAGATGGGGAGATCCTAAATTCCTCTGACCCCACCAGTATTTCCAATGAAAATGGAAGCATTCTGTCACAGTTGAGCTTGTGAAAGGCTGAAGGTGGCAGGGAATATGTGGTTCTCTTTTAAGATATTTCTTTTGGGGGGAGGGGAGTGTAGATTGCTTCTTATATAAAGCCTATTTTGCCTCTTAATTGCAAGTTTTCTTTTCCCATTTTCTTTGGATGATAAACATTGGTTTTATTTTTTCTTACAATTTTTTTTGGTCACGATTAGAGCAGGAATTGACTTCTTATTTAAAAAAACAAACACCATGTGTATACTTCTAATACCATTTTGAAGGTCATCTGACACAACATAATGGAGAGACAATAAGGCTGCTCTCCAAGTATATGACATCTCTGTGTCTCTTGTTAGTGACAGAGTCCAAATCTGCAGGAAGCAACAGTTACTGATTAAACAGTGCAAGGTGATGGGAATGCTGGATTTCTTCAGTCGTCTTTCAGACTATCACGTTTCAGGTCTTAACTGGAGGTTTGGAGGGTGGAAACGAAAACCAACAAGTGCCCATGGCAGGGCTTATACAGAAACAGATGTGGTAATCTGCACTTTTTTATATTTCCGAAGTTACAATTTGAGTAATGACACATAAACTGGGATTATTTTTAAGAGGCAGGAATGCTAGACCAGTCAACAGATTAGTTACATGCAGAAATAAGTTTTGTAAATCTAGTAGGTACCACACTACAAGCCATAAATCTCAGGAAAACTCATGTTTTCCCTTTTCATATTCTTTCTGTATCTTCTTAATTAAATTTGACCTTAGTACTGCAGTTCAAAACTATATTGTATTGCTACTCTGCTAGTTGCTTGAAGTGTATATCTTATTACAATGGATAATAAATCTGGAAGCCACCTTTCAGTTTTCTTAACTGGGCTGCATGAGTAAACTCGAAAGCAAGAATCCATCCAATTCCCAACTTTTTCTCAGAAGTACCATTCACTGAAATGTTCTGAGAGAATTTATAACCCTTAAATGAATCTCTTTTTCACATGTTATGTTTACCATAGCACAGGATCTAACAAATAATTTAAAATCAAAGGTACGTTTAATTTTGTCACTGCAGCTGAAATAGCACTTTTTAAAATTAAATATTTAAAAGAAGACTTGTAAGGCTGCTTCCTACCCGTCTCTCCTTTTCTTATCTTAAGGTAAATGGACAAGATCAAGTAACAATTAAAATTGTAATGCCTTGTGTGTACACATGCAGTTCCATCTCTCAATGATGTTTTGTATTGAAGAGATTTTCTGGTGTTGGACCTATAGGTATGCATATTTATGTTGTTCTTTTAGTAGTATAATTTTCTGGTTTCTTTAATTTTTAAAAATTGTCATTATATTATTCTACTCCTTTTCGTGTATTTCTACTGATTTTATTAAAAAATGAAATAAAGCTTCTGCATATCTGTCTTGAAATTCTGAAGTCATTGGAGAAGGTTTCACTAGCCTCAGTAGTTAATTAAAGTAAATTATAATAGCTTCAGGAATGCCAGAGTTTAAAAGCCAAGTATGCTGAAGTGATGCTTTAAAAGAAAACTTTCGAAATTTGCCTGTGCAGTGGTAAAGTAAATTTTAATGTAAATTTGAAGGCACAGAAATTTATATACAGCAAACTTTAGTGTGTGCTTTGTGTACCAAATGAATACCTGTGAAGTTGAAATGTTGCAAATATATAAACCTCCAGAGATATAATAGTTTCGAAACTAAAACACAAACCTTGCCACAAGGTGCTACATGTGGTTCTACATTTCACAGTGAACCTGCACAGGAAGGCTGGACAAAACCCATCTTGACACAAGATTTTTCCCAGGTTTCATTTAAATGTGGATTTGTTACATGTGAAAAATGTTGGCCTGTAGGGAAATAAATGACTAACTAGAGTACTGAAAGACTTGGGATTTTGTTTTATTCATCTGACATATTTCCTTTGGGTAGAGCTCATTCAAAGAAAAGGAAAGGCTTAGCAAACCTATCTCAGCTACAGCTGACTGGCAATCAGCCTGCACATTCAACCCCAGTTTATGGATTATTGATTGGAGAGGAGATGAAGTGCAGCTCCTATTCTCAAGGCAAGCAGACTGCCTTACACAGAGTGCAGCTTAACTTTCTTTCTTAATTAGCGTGGAATACATAATGTGTGTGGAAAAAAGGGGGTCTTGTTAACAGGTCAGAATTGAGGTTGGCCTGTGTATTGCATGTCCCAATGAAAGAAAGTCAGGAAAGTGAATCTAGATTATTTTTTTTGGTTTAGAGAAACTTGCGTGCATAAATTGTGCATATGTTGTGAATATACTTATTTTTCAGTTGAGTACCTCACAGGTTTAAAAAATGGGAGTGGTTTATCATAGAAATCTAAATTCACTTCAACAGAGAAATTCAAAGCACTGAAATATAAACAGAACTGGCTCTGGAAAGAACAGACACTGAAACCTGATTAACACCTTTCTCCCAAAGAAGTGCAAACAACACAAAAAACTGACTTGCATGCCATTCCAGCAACAACAAACCAAGGTCTGAAAAGGATGCATTTGAATTTTGTGCAAAATAGATCATGAAAGTGGCATCTTGGGCGACATTTTGAAGTCATAACCATTTAGGCAGTATATGAATCTGAATAGTTTTCACAAATAAAGGGAAATGGCATGATATCCCCTCAACCCTCTAAACTTAGTCTTCCTACTATGGAACAAGTGCCTGTCTGTAGTTATGACTTGAATATATAATACTTTACATGGATTTTTTTTTTCCCATAGTAGCCTATGGGATTTTGATTTAAACTCAATTTTCATATCTAGCTGGTAAAGAATTTGGGCGGAGTTACTTTGCAACATGATGTTTTTAATTTGATTAGTAATAATTTGACATCTGCAGGCCACTGCTGTAGGGAAATTTTGTGGAAAAACTGCCAGGGAGGTTTATTTGGTGTCTGACAGCCTTGACAAGGGCAGATGCTGGGTTCTGATGTAAACCTAATTTTAGTGTAAAGACAGGAATAATTTACTGAAGTTGACTGACCTGCAGGGATGTGGAAGTGTGGCAAATGGTATGTTATGTACGTTGTATTAATTCCTTTCCTCAAAAAACAACAACAAACCAACAACAGAAAAAAATACTAATTTTTGTCTTTGCAAGTCCCATGCGTGCCAGCCTGATGACGGCAGTGCTGCTGTGGTTGTCCTGCCAGACCCTGTTGTGGTGGGGTCTGTGTGAGCAGTAACCCAGGGACTCTTGCAGGGGGCTTTTTTCAGTGGGCCAGTGAAGCATGTGGTCACTTCACAAGAGCATGATGGTGACTCCAGTAGGAGTAATCATGTTCCTTGTGTGAAACAGTGTTTCTGTCAAGCGATTGGTAAGCATGGGGATTTTCTGACCATCTTGAACTGATGTGACTGTTATTTCAGGACCCAAATGAGCAAGGTGCTTGCCTAGCTAGGTACCTGTTTTATTAAAAGTACTTCTGATAGATTTATTCTTTTTGTCACAGAACACTATTTAATCTAATCTGAAATGTGAATATCTTGACAAGCGTCTACTGGAAGGCAGCATGACTTTTAGAAGCACATACCTTCTTTCCTGTCTGCTCATCAGAAGTATTTCAGGTTTCCAGCACATGCTGCTCCTGGCGGAGGGTTGCAGGTCTACTCACGTCCTTGTCACAACAGTGGGAATCGCAGAACCAGTGCTGAGGAATACATTCAGTGCAGGTAGCTCGGGGTGCAGCTGCAGTGGGAGCTGCAGGTTGAACTCTGGGTGACAGGATCCCCTGGTAAGAGTCTGTGAACTGTTGACCCTTTGTATAACAAAGGGCCCAAGGACCTGTGCCCTGGCCCGGGGAGGGACACTGAGAGACACAGCAGGAACCAAGGACCCCAGAGTTTGCCCCGTTTAAACTCTGAGGGGAGAAAAACTCTTTAAGGGTATAAAACCCTGGGTTTTTCTTTTTTTTTGTCCCAGGTCTCTCCTTGGAGGCACCAGCTCAAGCTGTTATTTAGTTATTGCACCAAGATTAAATTATTTTAAGGATTAAGACCTGAGAGACTCTGCTCCGGGAAACCTGGAGTTGAGCTGGCAAGGAAACCTGGTCTGCTTGTGTGAGCATGGGATGTGTAGCTGTGAAGGGACTTTGGTCCCAGCTCAGGTGATGGGAATGCCTGCCAGAGTGGTTCTGGAGTGGTTGGACAGGGAAATTTCTGTAATAACTACTGGGCTCTAAGGTCTGCTTGCCAGCTTTGATTTAGTTTCTATTCCAGGCCCGTTATGAAAGGGAAAAATCTGAAATATGTATGTAGACCTTTCTACAGAATAGAAATTCTGAGTTTCAGATGCCTGTGTCTATTGAGTTTTTGGTCAGTGAAGAATAGATAGTGATTGAGGAAACTGCATTAAACCAAGAAACTGTGTTTTGGAGAGGCTGAGTTTAGGCCTGTGTCAAAGAGTTGATGTTTTAGTTTGAATATTTTGCTTTCAGGAACAATTTAGACAAATGGCATAATGTGACTTAGTTACTACAAAGGCAGTAGGTAGACATGGAAGGAAAGCATCTAAAATACTGATATGACATTAGGACAGTTTTTCTCTCTGGTTTAGGGCAGAGGCCTTTTATTAGGATGTTATCTGTCTGAATATTGACTTAGTTGCCATGTTTTTGAATTAATGTGGGTGAATAGAGGCTATTTTCTAGAGCAACCTTCTGATACTTCTGTATTGCAGTGATTATATGAGCAGTACTTTATATAAGCATGAAGAAAACACGGATTTGTCATTGAATTGAAATGAAATTCATGGATGCAGCTCAGAATAAGAGATTCTACTGTACTGTAATGGAAAGAGTTTGCTCTTTTCCACCTCATGTGATTTTTGTTGTAGTTTATATTTATTACACTTATGTGTTAAAAAGCTTTGCAATCTAAGATAGCTAAGGATAGCAATTTATAATAGAAAAAGGCAAAAAAAGGTATAGTAATGCAGCTAACGCTTCTTAAATAGGGCTAAAGAATATATAAGTATTGAATTTTTAATTAGCATAATAATGTTTATGAAAGATGCATGATTGGGAACGGCTCAATTCCAGCTTCAGGGGTCAGTTTTGCCTATTCATTCCATGAACCACTGTCTTATTTTGGTTTTACCATCATTTGTCCCTCTTATCATAAGATAGAGAGCTAGAGCTGTATTGCCTTTGCGTGGTTAGTGCTGTGATAGCAAAATACATTGTTTTGAAGTCTCTTTTTTTAAGATTAAGCTGTATCACTGGCAAGGATTGACAGCTGTTGAGAATATAATAATGAGGATTTTGGTCCCACTATCTGTGCAAATTTATCACTGAAGTTTACTTTTCTCACCTGTGGAAGCACTTATCTCTGCCAGTCTCCTTGTGATGTACAGCTGTGTTCCTGTCTTTACCAAAAAAACATTGGTTTCTGTAGTTATATTAATATAGAAATTCACAGCTGATGCAACAAATTATGGCTATAAAGTAAAAAGGCAAAGGAGGTACCCCTGAAAAATCAGGATCTTGTTTCCTGTTTTGCCATGTTTTCCATGGGTACACATGGCCTTTGGATTATGATTTGAAAAGATCGGGGGTGCTGCTTGTGCCACTTGTTATTCTTTATGTCCTCAGCAGACTGTTTTTGATTCCTGACATACATGTTGTAGGGAGACATCAATAACCAGTATTGATCAACAAGAGAGTTGTCCAGGTCTGGATCATTTGGCTGCTGCGTGTACAGACCCAACTTGCGGCACTTTGCTAGAAAGCATCCCTGAAGTAGTTTAGAATTTTAACCTTTTATGGAGCCTTTTAGAGACTTACAGTACTGCCAAGATAGAATTAATAACTTGAAGCATCTTGAAGGTCAGTGGTAGTTTTCCTGAGATGGAAGGCTGTAATTTTACGTTTTCTCAATTCCTGGTTGTTTCTGTCACTGTCCCCCAGACTACAATACAATATGTGGTTGAGCTTCTTTTTCTCTTCATGTGGTTTGGGCTGTTTATTTAAAAAAAACCAGTTACTACAATTGCTTTTTGCTGCATACTGCGTACAAACATGTGACTTGAAAAGACATAGAGCAGTAACCATAAAAATACATGCAGAATTAGAGAAAGGAAAAACATTCATATAGTAACCAAGCTTTATTTGGCACATAGACTCATCCAGGTAAATGAGTCATAAGCAGGACAGAAAGATAGGAATCATAATCGAAGGAAGTCAGTTGTGAAAAGGGACATCCTAACTCTCACTTGTATTTGTTTTTTTTGTTTTTTAACCTTGGCAACTTAATAGTTTTGTTTTACATTGTCCTTATGTCATGAAGGAAATCATACTTTTATTTCCAGTTTTGAACTTCAGACACAAAGGAAAAATTCAGGGAGTTTACCCCTGTCCCCCGAATAGTTAGATGTTAAAACTTGTTAATGAAAGCCTATATAAGAAAATCAGCGTATAAAGAAAAAAATAGCTATAGAGCATAATTCTTCTGTACCTTATAGCTAGCTACAGAAGCCCAGAGAGATTTTCTTTTATTATCATAAAGTATACTAGTACACATGCCACTAATACGTATGTATTTCTATTCTTTAGTCTCACTGGCCTCCTGATAGAAAATTCCCTCAAATTGCTTATCATGCTTTCCTGTTCTGTTTTTCAGTAGCGTGACAGCTTAGCTTTATTTATGTCAATTTAACTTAGTTTATGTTAATACATTTTCTATAAAGTATTCAAATGCCTACTAAAAATCCTTTAAGCTGTACCAAAAATGAGATGGCCTGATCTGGAACATGTTTGATAAACCAGCATGATTCATCCCTGCTATGACAGCTTCTCTCAGAAAAGCAGTGAGTGGAGAGATTCTGTTTTTTCTGTTACATTAAATGACATACTTCAGAAATATGTTTGTAGTGATACTTGGTGATTCTTTAAAGGTGTTTGGTTTTATACTCAATTGGTATTTGAATGGTAGACTGGTGGAAATGGAGGTGCTGCAAGACAAGTTTTAGTATTCTCATATAAGGCCAGCATGAAATTGACTGTGATCTTGAATATTGTCTTGAGTTATGTTTTTTACTGATAGTATGTAAAGTTAATAAATAAGAGATTAAGAACAGTAAGTTGTATTTGTCTTAAACACTTACATATCCCCCTTTTGTAAGAATCAGCTCACAATTTCTTCCTGGGAAAAAAGAAGAGTGTCTTTAGGTGTGGCAAATAGTCTCTTTAAACAATCTGAAATAAAACCAAAAACTAAACCAATAAAAAGTAAAATTGCAACTAAACAGAGAGAATTTTGTTTAGGGATTTATGAGAAATCCTTCAAGATTTTGAATGGACAGTTTTGTGGATATGCCTTTTTTCACTTTCTATATTTACTGTATACATACAGCTGTGAATTGTTGTCCAGGTATGGAGGCAAAGACTTTGTCTGACTTTGCCAGTGTAAATCCATGATTGGATTTTGCAGCCTGACTGCTTAAGTCCACCTTTTTCATGTTTTCTTACTGGTTTGCAGAATAACACAAATAACTTGTCAGGTCTGTAGTGAATATGAGGAGTGGGGTATTGAGTGGTGGAAGTTTCTAGTGCATGTTCCATTTCACTATTATAGTGGTCATCCCTTCTTTTCTCTTGAAGTTGCACCCCTACCTCATAGCCCATCTTACTGGAGCACTTGCTTTCCTTGAGGACAATAAAACTGCTTTCATTTGACTGGGAGCAGATTTACAAATGTTAAACAAAAATGGCATAAATAAGTTTAATTTCATACTCTTAGTTTCATTGAGTAATGCTTTAACTCATTAAGTCAAATTACAATAAATGAAACTGTTCTGGGGTGAGAGATTACTTAAGATGGCCAAAGGTGATATAATCTAGCCCAAATGCCAGTTTCCAGTTTGTATCAGCTTAACAATAATAAAAATGAAATAGCTTAATTGGTGCTTTTGGGATTTGGTGAAAGTATGCTACAGAGGGATGAATTGAACTGTATTATAAATAGCAACACAAATGTCTGTGCTGTCATATATTTGAATTTGCTGTGGCTGAATGACTTCTTTTTCTATTCTTGTTTCCCCCTTCCCCCCCCCCCCATCTTGGCTTCTCCTTCTGAAGCTGTATTTGGGTTTCACTGGGAAGCATGTACTTTATAATGGTAATACTGTTTAGTGTGACTTGACATTGTTTCAGGGAGATACTGTGCTTGGGAGTGTCTCCTTCCAGGCCCAATGACTCAGAAAGCTCCAAAAATATACCATGGTGCGGGAAACTTCAGAAGCATTTCAGGAGGAATTGCTGATGACTAATTCAGTGACAAAACAGTGGGCATCAGATGCATTTTCTGCATGTGGTTCATCCACACTTGAATTTATTACATTTAGTGTATTTCTGATGGACTCTCTGTAATATCCTGTCTGTTGCATGTTTGCACTAATCATACTGAAACTAACTTTGGTCTACTGTAACATCTCTATTTTGTTAAGGGTTAGAAATTACTTATGTTAATTTAAATGTCAGCAAAGAACCTGATGTTAAAAGGTCAAGATCCGTTGCTTAAAACAGATGAAGAGTAATACCTCCTTATGCAGCACATTCCAGTTTAATTTGCATGAAAGACTGTCACTGCTGAATGCAAACTGAGTTGTAGGTTTATATGAAGGAATGTAAAGACCCTCATTTAATCATTTTATGTAACTTAGGAACCTGAGAAAAGTGGACAAACTGATACGGTGGTGAGATGACATCTTTTTTAGTGAAGCAGATGTCTTCAAATATGCAAGTTAAGATCCATCTGTCTGGCCAAGTTAAACTTTTGGGTGTTTATGTGTATTTTAGGTATGTTAATAAAGATGATGACTTCAGCCTTTTGTTTTTGAGGGTCCTAGTGGAAAACATTCTCTTCTGTTGCACATTTGGACCATGATATTAGGTTGCATTTTCTGTTTATTTGAGTGTGTCTGAGAAACTTGAGTTGAATTTTCTTTGGTTCCAACTGTTGAACAGACTATTGGAAATAAAAATGGTGCAAACAATTGAAATACAGAGTAACATAGATATGACAAAAGAGGAATGATAATAATGAGTGAATTTATTTCTTGAAATGATGTCAGGGATGCAGTTCTAGTGAGCACCAGTGAAATAATTTTGAGCTAGGTTTTGCAAAAAACTGGTATGAAGGGAAAGGTCTGGAAACGAATTGAGTCTCCATCATGGAGTGAGAAATTCTACATTGTTTTCCTGAAAGACACTCAAGACAAGTCTCAAAGTTCTGGCCTGAAGCAACACACTGAAGGTGTTAACCTGAAAAGTTACCAGAAATGCTCAAGTCTTGGCAGAATCAAAGAAATTAGGAGTGAGGTTCTGAAAAAGTATCCAAATAGATGGTTAACTATCATCTACAATAATAAAATATTACTGTAGGAGCGTAAAAACACAGTGGCATTACCCTCACTCTTCCTGTGCTGTTTAAAGCATTTTGACAAAAGCAGTCTCAGAGCTGAACAATGAGGTGTATATTCTGTAACAAGAAAAATGTCTTGGATAAATTTGCACTGATACATGTCTAGGACAAGGAGTGATTCTTTATTTGACTGCAGAGCTTGTGTGTCTTCAGGCTTTTAAATCTGATGGAGCAATCTGATCTTGGATAATGCTTTCATTGTTAACTGGTTTAATAGCAGTGGTTAGTTGTTTCTGCAAGAGGCCTGAGAGGCTGAACAAACTGCCGTTGATTTTGACTTGGTTGTAAAAGAAAAATAAAAAATTCCATGTTATTCTAGCATTCCTTTCACAATTTGAAATGTCATTGAGAGGAGCAACACTAGAACCTGTACAGTGAGTTAGCTCGGGTTTAGAGCTGCTGTTTATCTGTTAAATTGGAAAGTATTATGGTGTCCCAATTTTGGCTGGGATAGTTTATTTTCTTCCTAGTAGCTTGTACAGTGCAGTGTTTTGAATTTAGTATAAGAATAATGATGATAACACAGTAACGTTTTAGTGGTTGCCAAGTGGTGCTTACTCTAAGTCAAGGACTTTTTAGTTTCCCCTGCTCTGCAACTGCAGGTGCACAAGAAGCTGGGAAGGGAGCACAGCCAGGACAGCTGACCTCAACCAGCCAAAGGGATATTCCATAACATGGGGCATTGTGCTCAGTATATAAACTGGCTGGGCAGGCTGTGGTGAGCAGCTGTGCATCACTTGTCTTTATTACTCTCTCTTTTCTGTTATCTCCCTCCTCTTTATCTCACTTTTCTTTGCTATTAATATTATTATCATCATTATGTTTTACTGTATTTCAGTTATTAAACTGTTCTTTGTTTTTGCACTCTCTGCCCCATCCCACTGTGGGGGTAGGTGTGAGAGCAAGCACCTGCACAGTATCTAGTTGTTGACTGGGATTAAACCACAGCATATGGAAACAAAATTGAAATTGAGGTTAAGGAAAAAAACAGGGACTGTTGTAACTTTTCTTTTTTCCACTACTCATTAGCAGTGGTGCCAGATAGACCAAACATGTAAGTATGTAATTAAAAGTGATAAATGTCATTGAGAAAAAACTTGCAAGAGGTAAATAATGTCAACAGAAGAAAAAATTTCTTGTTCTAAGTGTTAGAATTGAAAACAGACTGTGAACTAAAGAACAGACCATGGGTTAGATGATATCTCTGAGGTGCTCTGATGTTAATGAAGTATAGCTCTCACTGATGCTCCAATTAGAGACCAAACCCTGCAGTAAGTGTCCTTGGCCAGTGTTCAGGAGCATTCCTGGTAGCTGTTGAGAGTTTAGTCTCGGTTGACAGTGGCTTTGGCAAATGATGAGGATGCAAAATATATATATATTTTTTCTCCTCTCCCCACTTGTGAGCTGCTTAGAAAATACTGGTAGATTAGGAAATAAAAACCAGTAAAACAGAGGAGACTTGAAAGTTACTGCCCTTCAGTGTGTTGCCAGAACTAAAAAACAAGTGGTTTGGTAACTGTGTTTCAATACTTTCAGTGAAAAGGGTTTGGTCTGCCCTAATATTTGCCCAGTGTTGCGAATGTGTGTTGCAACTACCCGGTAACTCGCTCTGTTGTTACTAGGACTGAAGGAAGGAATTAGCAGCAATATATCAGGAGTATAGAGAAAACTTTTAAAATACAAAACTAATTAGTAGAAGATAAAGACATGTTTAGTAAAAGAAATTTTCATGTTGACAATTCAGATTCTACAGAGTTGACCTAATTTGGATTTTCATGAAGTCAGTGGTAAAAGGTAAAAGAATTGGGCTAAAGCTGAGTCCTTTGAGAGTCCTCCTTCTGCAGAATTTTAATTTCAAGTAATGTCTTATTATGACTCTTCTCCATTTTTGTACCTAATACTCATTTTATAGTCCCTGGTTAGCAGAAGGCACTACCTTAGTGTGGCTGGGATCCCAAATGTGCCAGTTCTAGAAGCAAAGGAAAGAGAAATCTGGCTAATAATGAAATAATAGGTTTGTCCGTCCTGCATTCTTTCCTTTTGTTCTCCTGACGCAGGGGACAAGTTTGGGGATAAGCTATAGAGGACAGAAACTTCCCTGTTCTGCCTGGTGGAGCCATTCCTGAAGTGGTAGTGGGTCACTGTAGCTCTGTGGTACTTGATAAGATTTCATAGGTTTTATAATGTGTTTATTATGAAAAAGCTTTTAAACGCTGTCAAGATTTCTATGGTGCACTGACAGAACAGCTGCATACATATTTATATGCATTCTTTAGTGAAGTATTAGTGTTGACCCTTTAGTTAAAGATGGCTTTTTCTTAACAGGCAACCTTATTTTCTTCAAGGTACTAGGATATTGGTGATAAATATATCCTATTACAGTAGATACAGAGTGATCACTAAAATACATGATGCCTTTATATTGGTTGGAGTTCATTTTTTCCTGTAGTTGTTTAGCACTCTGGTGATGGCTTACTTCACTGTAAAAACAAAATCAATGCCTATAGTTAGGTGGGTTTGTTTTTTCTATGTGTTTGTTCAGATGATGTTTTAATTCAACGAAAACATTTTTATTGTCCTCGGCTCATTAGACTGATAATTAAAATGCCATTTAAGGGCTTGAGAAAGGCTTCTACTATGTATTAAAAAGAAAAAGCTATTATTCAGACCTGTTAGATGTCATGTTTGAATTTTGGCTGGTGTACACTGACCATATTTATGTATTCTAAGGCATGTGCAAAGTGTAAACAAGCCATATATTGCCTGGATAATAGACCAGAATTGACTTTAAGGTCTGTACATCTAAGTAGTGTACTTTCAAACTGGCCTTTCTGCCTGTATACTGTTATTTTATTAAACAGTGTGATTGAAATATAAAAAAGCCCAACAGTAGAAACCATCCCCACCTACTCTCTCAGAATACAAAGCCTTGACACTGCAGAAGTATCTTCTGAAAACAAATCCTATGAGTCTTCTAATTAGTGTTATAAACTTAAGAAAATGAAAGCATTTATTATTATGCAAAGAATTATGCTGGAGGGAATGGGACACCAGTTGACAAAATGAGAAATATAAAATAAAATAGTGACTGTTTTGTGTAGGTTGGTGAAACATACTGAATATCTATAAGAGAAAACTAAGATTTTTTTTTTTATTATTATTATTTGTATGGGGATGTATGGAAACACCGCGTTCAAAGGAGTTAAAATACTTTTCTAGGCTCCTCTATTTTAACAACACATCTTAAAATTCCTGGGAAGCATTAATAAAAGTTTCCATCAGTGATGGCAGTTTTAGCCCTATTATACTTTTTTAATTAGGAAAAAAAAAGAAAGCTAATTTTGAACTGTCCTTATAACCTGGTCTGGATTTGTGCTGACCAGTTTTAGGGAGCAGGTTCTGAACTGTTTCTAAAGCCTTGATGTAGCTTCACTCCTTAGCTGGTCAGCATACCAGTTATTTTTGTTTGGTATTTTGTCTTCTGCATATCAGTTGCTATGCTATAACATATTAATTTTAATTTTTGATCTAGTTTTGATTTGTGGTTCTTCAGCCATTATTAAAACTTCCTGGTTATTACCAGCTAGCTAGAAAATTGTTAAGAAAGATTTTGTAGATTTAGCATTCTGAGATAACAGGGCAAATGATGAAAACACAGCTGAGCAGTAATGCCATCTGGGTAATAAAAAAGGTTGTAATTTCAAACCTCCTGGTGGCTTAGCACACCCTTTTAGTAAATGCCAAATTTGAAATTGAGGAACTTTGTGCCAGTTTCTCTTCTTCCAGAAGTCTCTGTATGGCAATGGACTACTTTGAAATAAACATTGAAAGGTACAGAGAAGATTTTGAAAATTTACTAAAGAAAATTGTTGTAATCTCAGTTAACAGTACTCAAAGTACCTGACCAAGGTGCCACAGAGTCCTGAATTTATCTCCTGCTCTAACTATTTCATATAGCACATACAAAAAGTAATTCTAAAGGCTTACCAGTCTGAATTAAACATTTTCTGGCTTGTTTATTGATATATCCAGGTGGCAGAGTCTGACCTGTTTTTCTATGCTGGATAGACACCGTAATCAAACTGAAAAAGATAATTGTTTTGCACAGTAGGTCAGTTCTGATGCCTTCCACACAACTTGTCTGTGTGAATGGGAATTGTGAAATCTCCAGTCAAATGCCTGATTTTAAATTAATTTCCTTTTCCAAACAGCGTCTCATTTATTTTTGGGTGCATAGAGTGCTGGAGAAATACTTGCAGAATTAGTTTGTAAGTCTACTCCAACAATTTTTTGTTTCATATATTGTGTGATTTAACTTATCTTGCAAATATCAGCATGAAAATAGCATTTTATGCTCTCTCTTGCACTCCCTCTTTTCCTTTGTCCACACAGCTGATAGATCAGGTATGAGTGGCTAGTTATGCAGGTCTAGAGGTAAGAGTTCTAAGTTAAAGACTCAAGGATACCTTAGGCCATAATTACAGTAAAATTATAGTTGTGTTTGAATAAATTTTACCATAACTGTCAAGACATTAAATTATAATAGTACAATGTAGTGTTGCACTTTGGAAGATTAGAGAGTGGAGGGGAGGAGACAGAAAAAATACAGCTGCTGTGGTATACCACCAAAAGGTAAATTACTGGGAGGGACAGGGAATGATACAGAAAATGGAAAAAACAGAATGGGGTGTCTGGTGGACTGGAAGAAAATTCTTGCTAAGTCAGAATAGAATTAATTGGGAGTATTGTTATGGAAAGAGCCTTTTTAAGAGATTGAAAGCCCCCAGAAAATCTAGAATTCTTTGTTTTCCTACATGTAAATTAATGGCTGGGTTAGGAACCAGAGAAGACCATTTCAATGGAATGTAATTTGAGTTCTTGTTCCTTCAGATGTCTTTTCCTCACCTTCGGCTGTATGACCATTTGGAGAATTTTCTGCTCCTCTGACTTGTGAAGAGCACAGTAAAGAGAAGCCTATTCATAGTAAAGCTTAAAAAACTCTTCATGTTTACCGAACTACAGGGTTGTTGGCTGAAAGAGGAAGTGAAGACTTTTTATAAGTTAGTATTCCTGTGTGTAACTGTCCTGTTCAGTATCCAACAGTAGAAACCAGCATTGCAAGATTTCTTCCTTAATGCTGCGTGTATTCACATAAAATCAGATTTTAATTCAGACCAATTAGGATTTCCAGTTTTTTATTGAACTAATACTGAAAATAATAATTGTAAAAATAAGGATGTCATGTTCAATAGCTTTGATATTTGAAGAGTATTTGTTTCTCAGCTTTTAATCATACTGAACACTTTAATACGGATTATTACCACACCATATAGTTTCCTACCTGCTGTCCTGTCTATAGGCAGCAGCTCCATCAACTTTTTTTTTGCTGCTTTTTCTAAGGAAGCCTTTTGTTTAGGCTTAGCAAGAGTTATGTACCTCACATGTTAGTGTCTTGATGGAAAAAAGATTTCTTAATGTAGTAAGCATCTGTTACTTAATGACTTTGATTTCATAAGAAGAGTTTCAAATTGGATTTGTACTGTCCGCAGCTCTAGCTGGTGTTTGATAATTTTTCTTCCCTCTCCTATTCCTCTGAAAACAGGAGATGGCTATGGAAGGTACTGCTGATAAGATGTGACACATGTTTAATGTGTAACAAAAGTACTCCACAAAACTAAAGGGTTTAGGAAATATTTGAAGATATAGAGGTTGCCTGAGGGACAGCCCTCAGCAGGGGAAGATAACGCATGTTGGTAGTTGGAAATCCAGCATGGCTTAGTATAACCAGGCAATTGGAGATTAGCTCAAAATAAAAAGGGAACAAGCTGTAATTTTTCCTTTGCAAATTGAAACCTCTCCTGAGTGTTCAGAGAAAGTTGGAGAAAGGCTGGTTATAGATTTCAGAGGTAAGAGTAAAACCAGCATGGTCTGCCAGAACTGCCCATGCTTCCTTCCTGTGCAGAGGTGCTGCAGGACCTGTGGCCTTGTGCCACATGTGAACTGTGAGCTCACAGGACTGGGGGACTGAACCAGTGCCTTGGTTTGGCTCTCAGTTTTCTCTCCCACCTCCTCCATTCAAATGAACCTTGAGTGGAGTTAACCTTGGCATCAAGTGGAGTTGTAGTGTTCCTAAGACAAAGGAATTGTAGTGTTACTAAGAAAAAGGAATTTTTAGTGTTGTTTACAAGCTGTAACCTGATTATAAATCTGCTCTAACCTAGAATTTTCTGAAGGACCAATTCACAGAAATCTTTGGTAGCTTCAAGGTTGACTTTTTTCATTTTTTTTTTTGTCAGCACCAGATTTCACATGAAATCCATGAAAATGGCAGTGATTTCAGAAGGAGGCTACATATTAAAGGCCAGAAGTTGGCTTTTTGCCTGCTCTTGTGTTTAGCGAGTATAGTAATTTGCTGAAATGTTCAGTTCCTTGTTAATGCTTATTCTTTTGTGATCGTTATTGACAGAAACTGTTTGTCAAAACTTTAATCATTGACTAAGCCATCATTCTTCACCTGGGTAACTCCATGGAATTTAAGCAAAACAGCAAACTTTATATCAAAATGTTGCACCTTTACAGCAAAGACTAATTATGTATAAGTTACTTTACAGTGGCTTATTCATGTGAGAGAAAAAACAGGCTATTTTCTATATAAGAAAAATCTCTTTTAGGTTCATATTAAATTTAGAATGTATTTTGTTCCATTAGGTCTTAGTATGAGAATTTTCCCCCCGTTTTATTATATAGCATAGTCAAACCCTTCTGGGAAAACATGTGATACCTTGGACTTTTATGAGTGTCAATTATATCAGTTCCTCCTGTTCACCTTTCTATTTCTCCTGTAAACACTATTCCATTCGTCTCTCCTGTGTAGTTAGTTCCCAGAAGTTGCAAGGAATCTTTATCTGCCCCCTTGCATTAATACATCTCTTAAAGGTTGTAAATAGGCTTTTCAGACTAGTTTCTTCCAGTTTAGAGACCAAGCTTATCAGACATAACTATTTTTCTTTTGCTGTTCTTTGAGAGAGCTGCTTATTTTCAGTTTAAATAACTGTAAAAGGATTCCTGACAAGTTGGTTTATCATGCACTATTTCATCCAGTACTTTGAGAGAACTACTTTAAGATTCAAAGCTCTCCACAGGGTATTTCACACGTCCAAATGAATGATGTGGACTGTTGGGCTGCATAACTTTGATGCTGCTCAGAGATGTAAATTCTATTCTGAATTTTTCCTTATTTTTTTATCTCTATTTTTCTTCACTAGTAATTTGAAGACTGAAACTTATATGAACCACTTCTTTTTCTTAACACTCTATCAGTTACAAATTGAATGGACAGAGCCTGACAGATTTTTTTGGTTTGGTGTTTTGTTTGTGGTTGGTTTGTTTTTTTCTTTTTTTATCTTCAGTTTTTCTATATTATGTTTGTATTCCTTTTTGTGATACAACAAAATGGGTAAGGCACTGGTTAAGAATGTGAAAGGTTCAGGATAAAAGGCCTAATTTTGATTTCAGAAGAGTGAAAAGTTCTCTTTGTGTTCTGTTGAAGGAGGGATTTTGCCCTGTCTTGTACTATGAGCAGGCAGTAGTGGGTGAGATAATAGTTTGCTTTTCATACCTTCATTTATTTAAAATAAGTAAATAAACACCAAAATGGAAAATATTTAGAAGTGTTTGGTCACTAGCAAATACCAGTTTCCATGAAAAATCATTTGGTAGTGACTTGCCTGAGCATTTGATCTGCTCAGGGAAGATCATGTCTAAGCCTGCTGTACACACCAGCTCCCACATGGCATATTTCTGCCTCAAGCAGTGCTTTTGCTGGCTCAAGGGAGAACAGCATAAGAAATATTTCTTCCTCTAGGCCAGAAAGCAGGAAAGAGCACAAGGAATAGCCTGCATGTCTAGTATTTTGTTAGGCATAGACCTTGCCCAGGGAGGTAGTAAAATATTTAGTAAAGAGAAAGAAAAAAATGGATAAAATGTATAAGTAGGGTTGGTCTTTTTTTTTTCCAAGTTATATAGAAAAATGTTAAATGGTGAAAGTTTTCTAGTTGTTGACTTTTTGATTTGCTTTACCTGTCTCAAAATAACTTGGTATTTGCTCTATGTGGCTGAGAATAGATGCGAATTATAAGCTGTCTACGAGCTCTTCAAACAGTGATCATGGGTAGTAGCTTGTGTCATGAGCCTGCTTCAGCAAGAAATATCATCTTGTTTGAATGGCACCATGGTAGAGAGCTCTTGATGTTGAGTTGCTGCCTCCCTGTTCTCTGTTCTTCCTTTCACCCTTCTTTTTCTGTATCTCTTTGCATACTGCAGAACAAGCTGCCCAAGGGATTATGAAGGTGTGATACTGTATGGTGATCATTTCACCTTATTCAGTATAGGCCGTGGTTAAAGAGACTAGAAAGAAAAACAAGAGACATTTTTAGCTCATTTTTAAATTTGAGGCTACATGCTATGCATGAAGCACTATTATGTGATACATGCTAGTTGGAAAAAAGTGGAGTTGCTGTAGTTTGATGTCATAATTGTGTGTGGGGTAGTTGTCCCAGGGAGAAACTGTAGGACAAGGGAAAAGAGATAAAAATACTTGCTTTGTTCTAACTTTGACTTTATTTTATTTACAGTTGCTGGCTTTCAAGACACAAACAAATGTGGTGCACAGTTATTGCACCATGTTAGGTCTATGTAGAATGTAGAAGTAAATTACAATTTACATCTTGGCTTTGGAAAGGTGGTCATAAACAGGATACTTTCCATTACTAATACTGCATGTTACAAAGCAAGACCTTTTTACGTGAAAGTTGAACTTGGGGCTCGTTGTTGCCATAAGTAGGAGATGCATCCTATTTAGAGTTACTTAATTTTTTTATAGGCACAAATACACAATCATAGTACTGTTAACAAAACTTTCAGAATGATAGCTTCTAGGTTTGTGCCAGTCTGTTAATAAAAAAACCCTGTGCTTTTTGCAGATAATTCCAAAGGAAAATATTTCTTACTCAAGACAAGTTAAATCTGCACACATACTTCCATTTATGTGCGTATCCCATTTGTTGCACTAAATTAGTAGTAAATAGGGGGGTTTTGTAGGAAAAAGTAGGGTTTGATCTTAAATATTTCCTTACACTGTAGTAGCTGGTGTGCTAAGCTGCAGTTTACTTGCAGGAGGCAATATATTGTCTTTTACAAAATTGCAGTTTCCTGTGGTGCTTAGGTGACTGTACATATGCCAATCTGAATTAGATTCAGATAATTAATTTATAATTTAAATACTGTAGTATTGCCAATTCTCACTTTGATACTATCGAATGTTTGTCTATTTTACAAGTGGTAAATGTGAATGCCCCTAATAAAAACCTCTTTTCAAAGAGTCTTTTTGCCTTTCAATGCAAAGTCCATACTGAATGTAGCTGTATAGAGTTTCCTGCTGATGTTTTTTTTTCAGCTAAGAAAATAGTGCTCAGTAACAATGGCCAGTATTTTAGTTTATGCAGAAATAAAAAGCTATTGAGGTTAACAGTGTACTAGTCTAGGGGCTTTTCCTTATTAGTCAGAGTTAAACTCTTCAGGAAAGTGTAAATGGAAGGGAATTGATGTGTGCCCCCCCCCCCCTTTACTGTTCTCTTAGTATTTCTGTGTCTTGGATTTATGCAGTACATTGTTACTTGTTTGGTTCTCAGATCATAAACTTAAAATCGATAGTAACTGTTACTGTCATAGCATTAACTTTTTTCTAGTCTTCCTGATGTTGCCAAGATAATAAAAGTATTTCCTCTTTGAGACGGTCTTTAAGCTGTTTAATTCTTATAAATTCAGAAGTGTAAGTATGTTTCATGATAATGAACAGTGAAGTAGCAAGTACAAGGTGTTAAGACTGTGGCCTCAAATCTGCCATGAGTTTTTGCTCTGGAGCTTAAAATATTCCATGCTGAGATAGAAAGAAGGCAAATGTGAAGTTCTTCATATTCTCCATAAACTCTGTAGTTTCTAGCAGTGCTAACACATTCTGGATAACCTTGTATTACTGTTTCCAGTTATCAAGCAACTGTTCAGAGCTGACTACTTTTTCTTCTGTACCATATTTGTGTGTGTGTGCACACATATACATGCTATATTGTGTGTGTCTGTCTGTCTGTGTGTGTTACCTGCTCATTGTATGAAGTGAAATTCAAAATTCAGTGTCTCAACTTGGACAATAATGTTCCTGAGTTCAGCAAACCACTGCCCTTTGCTGCTGAAGGCTGTAGCCATGTGAGAGGACTGACAGTTAAAGAGATCAAGACAGGTAATGGTGGGGGCTGATTTGTCTGAGTTTCAAGGAAAGTAAGCAGAATTTGAGCAAACACGTTTTCTCTTTGGAGGAACAGGTGTTATTTTTGTGTTGTTAAATAAGTGTAGCAGAACTGGCTTTATGTTTGCATTAAATTTAACTTTTTCTGTGTGGATAATGTACTAGCCCCTTGATAGCTTTCAGCATAGGTAAACATCAATTTTGCACAATTGAATAGAGGAAGAGGCATACAGCCATAGCATGGTTTATCCCAAATTTTCTGAGGTCACTAGGATATTTAGCTATACTCTGAATAATGTATATTGGTATTGCAGACAAGATCTGCAAGGTATGAATTGTGTTCGTAGGTCACATCTACAACAGCACTGCTTTAGCCTTCTAGGGTATTGGTATGCTTTAGTGGCAAAGCCGCAGTAAAGCAGATGCAGTTGTACTGCCCGGCTGTGTTCTGTACTGACCACCAGCTGTGCTGCTCAGGTTGGCCTGCAGCAACAGAGCCTTCCCTGCCATGTCATCTTAGGGATTCTGCTTTTTCACATCACCATCAGTGTCGATTTTAGTGGCCAGAGGTCTGTGATATAGATCTTGCTATGTATTGTCTCAGCAATGTGTGCCAGGCCTCTTTTAACACTGGGCAAGTTAATTACTTTGGAGAGTTTTTTATCTGTTTTTTCAGTGTTTAGCCAGTAGTAAGTGCCATGGAAGTATTTGTTCTGATTTCTGGTAAAGATACTTGGTGTTTCTAGTTGGCTAGGCTAATGTTTCTGACTTTCTTTGGAAATGTAGGGAGTTAATCATGAAAAGGAAGGAAGAACAGGATGTTTACTATAATGGTGCCAGCCAAGAGACCAATGTTTTGTTTCTCTAGCATAATATAGAATTAACTTGGAACTTTTGGGGGATTAAGTTTTAAAATAGAGATGGAACTCTATGCTAATGGTATCAAATACTTTTTGCTTCCTAATTGTTGGATGGCCATTTCAAAAATGTTCAGTGTTAGGTATGCTTAAATATTTAATCCTGCTGCTTTTAGCAAGTGAAACTTCTGATTCTGTTTGTTTATATAGTGTGATCCACAATGATACCACCTACAGAAATAGTTACATGGAAGAAAACCTGAAGCTTTATAGGTTTGGAGCATTATTAAGTCATACTGTACCCTTGATGTCTGCAAAGAGCTTGCTGATGAGTGAGAATAGGCTTGCAGACCAAGACAGGATAAATGGCTTAACATGTAGGTTTTAAAAAGCGCTGCAATGTCAGCAATGCATGAGGGATTTTGTGTGCAGTGAACACAGAATGGGTTTTCAGGCTGGGCAGGTAAGCTGATTGTCTGTGGTAAAACAGAGTCGAGCTGCTGCTGAAGCTGCAGGAGGTGGGTGCTCTGCAGCCAATGCATTTTCCTGCCTGCAGAATGACTAAAGATGAGAATGGATAGATCTCTGCTGGCACCATCTGTGATTCACAGCCATTTCATGGCATGATCATTGCAATGTGGGAGTATACTCAAGCTGACAGTTTTCTATGTAAAAGGGGCTGCAATATGAGGGCTAATGCAGAACTCTTGAGTCAGTTCAACTGCATAACAACAAATGGCATACGTAATTACTTTTACCACAAGAGAGGGTTTTCTGCCTTATTCTCTGACTATATTCTATTAGATTATGCATCTTGAATGTTTTGAATTGTCTAGAACACATGAAATTAATTGCAAAACTTTATTACTTTAGACTATTGGTAACAGATTTTTATCTGAAAATATCCCTCTGGATCTAACCCAGTTTCTTTCTGTATGCTTTCTCTTCTAGTTAATGAACTTACAGTGCTTTTTGCATTATGGCAGACTTTAGGTGAGAAACTCTTTGAAATCTTTAGAATGGTTTACTGGCAGTGGCCAACCTGTGTCTGTGTTGTCATTTATCACCTTTAGTTTCCAGTGGTCCCCAAAGTACCTGATCAGCAGATAAGTTATTCACTGTACGCCCTCTCTCAGCCTAAAAAGCAAATTTCTCTTCTCAGAGGATTGCTAATAATGTAGCTTCATGCCACAAAAATGGGCCATCATAATTCAGAAAAAACACAAGTGTACTTTCTCCATTTCATGTGAACATAAAATGAATCATAAAATGCAGTATAGATTGAGAATTCCCACTACCGTTCTGTCAGTGTTCATTAATTATATTTACTTCTTGATTTTGAGGGATACTCATTCCCCTCATTTATTCAATGCTGACCTCTATCAATGTCCCCATTTGACTGTGATGGGAGATGTTTGGAACTATGAACCCTCTGCACTGCTAAGTCTTTGTCAGTTGCATTCAGAAGCCATCACCTAGTGACACCAAGCTGCAAATTTGCCCTTGCAGGTAGGCAAAATGTATATGCCTTCTGAATTCCTAAAACCCTCTGAGTTTTTGATGCCTCCAGGTATTGCCCAACACCACACTTCCACTGGGTTCATTATCACTGTGAAACACTATCAGTGGGCTTTGTATGCTTACTTCACTTAAGTCAGTACTTTGTCTTATATGTGCTAAAAGTTAAAAATATAAATATGCTCTAATCAAGCAAAACACTTAATTTGCAAAGTGTTATAAGTTGAAATTGGGATTGCAGTAAAGCCTAGCCTCATTCTATGCTTCATTTCAGGTTGCTTTCTTGATTATCTCTTAGGATTCTTGGGAACTGGTAGGGTGACATGACAGCAAAATGCAACTTTTATGAACTAAATCTTAAAATTAGATCAGAAAGAAACAGGTTTTATTTTTTTTTGGTTGGGTTTTTTTAATGTTTGGTTTTTTAATAAATTCTTTTACAAGATGGTAAGGTGATTGAAGTAACTTGTCTGTTTTATGTAGCTGTAAATTGTACTTTATTGCTATTCAACATACGTTAATTGCATTGCCTTGAATTATTCACAGAGACTGCTTTAATACCCATAAGTTTATTACTTAGAGCATTTCATTGAAACTGCTCCCGGGTTATTGATATATGGCTTCACAGAATCACATCTGGACAACAACTGTCCTGCTCAACTGGCCAGTGAACAAATACTTTGCTTAAGCCATCAGTGAGAAATCAGCTAAGTACTTGTGAACTCCTGAGGTATGAGCAATGTACAAGTGGTACAATATATGAAGAAAAATGGTTTTTAACTTCTCTGTTGAATAGTTCAGTACCAGATAACAGGTATCAAAACCTACCAAGTAATAGTTTTAGAACTAGTATTTACAATTTCAGTGACTTCTATAGGTATGTGCTTAAAATGAATATGAAAGCATTGAACTAATAAGCCGTGAAACATTTTGATCGTTTTGTGTTGAGTATTTAAGAATAATTTCCTTTTTACTCAATATGAGATATACTAGTACAAAATAAATGTGATGAAGCTATACAACCCACACTGAAGCTGGATGATTTTGAATAAAGTATCTAGCAGAGATAATGGTCTTAACTTTAGTGGCTGCTTCCCCTAGACAGTAATTCAGACAGTTATTTCTGTCACAGCCAGCTGAATGGCAATATAATTTTCAGTGAAACTATTGTAATTCAAACAACTCTGTGTGTATTGAAGAATTCAAGATGAAAAATGCATATTTATTTTTGTCATAAGGTCAAATAAATGTTGACAGGAACAGGAGGATAGAGGAATGCTTCAGAAGATGTTAGATGTTATAGAAAATGTAATGAGCTGAGATGGTTTTAGTTTTTCCACTTAATGTAAGCACTAACTGCTGCATTAAAGGAATTATTTAGTGCATTTTCCTAAAAACTGTAATATGTGATTTTTCCAAGAATGTATAGCTCCATTTCTTTGAGTTGAAAGTTCTATTAAAAATTACTTTAGAAGTATTTTTCACTGTATTTGACTTCATCCTCTTTTTCACTAAGAATTTAGTTTGGAAGCAAGCGCTTATTGTCCCTCTTTGATGCATTCCAGTTGAAAGTCACTACCTTCATTAAAGAATTATTTGAAGGAAATGGTCTGAATTTAATCAAGATGTTGTCTTTTTCTTGTTATTTCTGTTATGTTTCCCTTCCTCAAGGTGACACCTTGTTTGGGAAAAGTTGACTCCTGTAAAGTTAATTATGGTCCCTCTCCTCTTGTGTGTGGTCTCTGTATTCAACAGAGAGTCAGGTCAGGCTTTATTTCTATCCATCTTTCTGAACTAGTTCACTCATCTCTTCTTGATTGTCATTAAAATGGCTGTGTTCTCTTCCCACCTGCCCCAAATGGGTTTGTGAATGCATAATTGCCTTTTCTCTCATGTACAGCAGCCCTTTGAGAAGTATACTACATAAAGCTAAAGGTGTTCTGTAACCTACAGTAAAATGGAAAACATTTCAGCTTTCCCCCAGTCCCCATGTAATTCCAGGAAATGAAATTCAGGGCCATTAACAACTAAACCTTCTGGACAATATAAATACCAGAAAACAAAGTGTGTACATGAAGTAATTTAACCAATTCATCTGTAGGCATATAAATGTGACCTGACTTTTGAGAGGTTCACCTTCCCTGAAGCAATATGTTATGATGACAAAGGAGAGGAGTCACACCTGTAAGTATTTCTCTATTTAGGATTACTTCAAAAGGCCTTAGAGGGCAGAAAAGAGGGGAGAAGAGACTGTGCTTACTGGGAAGTGAGATTTTAATTTAGTTTAATGGAGCCCTACTAGCTGGAGGAGTGGATACAGTTGGCCTTACTGAATAGCCTTAACACCATTGTGATTGTAGCCCTTGCTATTACACATGCAGTTTGGAGGTCACTGACACCACTCTCACTCTTACTTTTCAGGCCTCCTGATACAAGCCAGTTGCTAAGTCTGATTTTTGTTGGTGCAGTTGTTGGTACCTGTATTAGTCTGCAAAATTACTTTTCTACATGGTTGAGTAGCACAGAAGATTGTTAATGTTTTCCTTCTTTGTCTTCCTTTTTTTTTTTCTGCTGATGGCAATGTAGGCATGTTGTGTGCATAGTGATTTTTAAGCACTGCCTGAATGTGAATTTTGGAACTGAAGCAGTTGGGAACAGGAGCACACGTTACTGTTCCCTTGCAAGTGTTCTTGGAATAGCTGTCAAGGACAAAGCACAGCTCCTTCTGGTGTCTGGCTTCTGTGGGGAAGATTTAATTTCAAGCATTCAAAAAAAATGCTGCTTTAGTGAACAGTTTGGATTTTTACTGATGGCATTATCATTTGGTATGCATAAGTGGGATGTTTTAAGTGGGATCACTGTTAACTTTCCTTGCTGGCTCATGACCGGTTGTTGCTAAGAGATGTTCACACGTATTTGCTGTGTGAGGGAGTTCATCTCTGTTATGTAGATTTTGATAGCACGATCCAGAAAATATGAATATGCTAATGATTGAGCAGTATAGAGTGGGGAAAAAGCATGAAGCTGAAAGCTCTTGGATTTTTCTTTTTTGTTGTCAATAGAGCCTATAATAACTTTTTTGTTAAATAGATCCTATAATAATTTTTTGGTGTTATTGCAGCCATTTTCTCAAATGTTTCTCTGACCTTCTGAAACAGAGCTTTCCAAAGAGTAGGTGAGGTGTTGACACACAAACCAGAAATGATTATTGCTTGAGAAGGTGGCATCCAGAATGGCTGGTATTGTGAGCCTTCAGTGCTAGTCTGGCCTAGCAACAATTAATAGTTCCAGGAATCGTTAATATATTTGGATTTTGGTAGAAATTCTTGAATAGTTGCAGTAAGGGTGGGGCACATCATGTATCTGGGGTACAAATGCATCTGAACCCCTATTAATTCCATGAGCATTGCCTATTGATTTCCATGTCACTCTGTTTATCAGTGGGTGGCATTGGATGATGGAAAATGAATTACTGGAAAAGTGCAGCTTAGAAACTGTGGCATTTTAATGATGTTTGGAATGGGAAGTGAATGAAATAAGATTATGTCTTTATTTTCATGTATTTCAACTGAAAAATAAAAAATTAAGAACTATGTTGTTTTCAAGGGGTAGAATTAATTTACTTTTCTGATTTTAGACCTATTCAGTGAATGTCATGCTGTTGATGTGAATTTTAACAGGGATTTCTGTAGCCCTATAAACAGATACTTTTCCATGTTCCTCAGTTCAAAGATGAGCTAAAATGTTTTATTTGAGTTGGGACTACCCTTTCTGAAGAAAATGCTTGTTATGGCAATAATGATAACTCTTCATAGTAAAAATTTTATCATAATGAATTATGATTTCATTTGTTTGTCTAGGTAGGCAAATATTGGTGCCCAGAGAAGTAAAAGCAAAGTCTCCCAGCACTGACCTTGTCTAATTCATCCATACCCTTCTTTCGAACATTTTTTCTGAGTCATCAAAATGCCTTTTCACTTCTACTTTTCACTTAAAAAATGCTTCCATGCTATTTTTATAAATAAAAATATATTCAGTTCCAGCAGTCTAGCAAAGTGTGCTATATTTTGTCAGTTTCAGGTAGAGAAAACAACTTTTTCATTGAAGAAGCAGATTTCAGTTTCAAGCTTGTACGAATTCATCACAAGCTGTACAGATAGTGTTCTAATTAGGAAAAATTACCTTGTCTGTGTGTCCTTAATTATTCTCAGAATGTCAGATAGATAATGAACAATTCAATGCAGACATAAAAATAACTTTAAATTTCACTGGTTTGACTTTGAACTAATACTGATGTACTTTGACTTAAGGAATAAGTAAAAAAAGGTCACTGAGGAACTAGTCAATGAACAATATGCAGCAATTGCAGAAGTAACAAGCAAAAGAAGAAGATTTACTTAGCTAGAAAAACATTCCAGCATAATTTAAAAGCTGGGCAGTCTTTTTAACAAGCAAATTCAACTATCTCCTTCTGGGCTAGTTGTGCTAAAATACTCAGATGTTATCAAATTGTCTTATCTTCTTCTGAAATTCTGTTAGAGCACAAGAGACTTTGTCTGATAAGTAGGCCCATAAGTCCTGTATTGCTTTGATGCTGCTTACTGATGAGAATTGTCCAATACCATTTTGACTTTGTTTAGATTAACTATAATGGTGATACAGAAAAACACCTAAAGTGCTGTTTTGTTGCATTGGACTGGGAGACTTGAGCATCTGTTTGAGCTTTATTCTGAAAGGGGACTGTCTCCTGCAGCTGAGCTGTGTGTTGGGCAATATATAGTTGGTGTGGTCATATACCTAGCCTGATGTAGGTCATTTGGCTTTTACATGGTCACTGAACAATAAGTAAGCAAATACTTGTGAGCACAGTTGGAACAGGGAAAGTGTGGATTTCAGTCCTGCAGTCCTTTGAAAAAAAACACCACACATTCTCTTAAAGTGATTGTTAAGGTAATAGTGCACTGAGAACAATGGAGAGTTTCATCCACTTCAGTCAATCACCTTGATTCTAATCTTGTGGAAAGTCCTCAAAGTGTCTATTCTAGTTCTGGCTTAATGTGAATTTCAGGCTGTTTAAGGACACAGCACAAGCTGAACAGTTGTCTTGGTTCCCCTGGTGTTTAAACTTCTATTTTGTCCCCTCTCCTGGGTAATTTCTGTTTGTAAGTGCCTGCACCGGGGAATGTTCATCAGTTATTCAGTTATAAGCACCAGAAACACTGGCTGTGTCCAACTCCATACCAGAGACACATTACATGGTTTATTTGATAAATCTGTATACAGTACAGAGAACTGGGATGCTTCAGCTCCAGAACCTGGTCAGTAATGCAAGATAGGTGATGAACAGTAAACAGATATTTGAGAGCAGTTAAACACCCAATTTCAAAAGCTGTTGAAGGCCCTTCAATCTAAATTCCTAATTAGAAACACTCTAGCATTCATCTTGGTGCGTGTAGTAGGTTTTAAATTATTGCTGGCACTTTAGACTGGATCAGAGAGTAACATTCTTCTTCAGTAATGAAGCTCTGCTTGGGTTACCAGCACAACAGAATCCCCCTGTGAAATAATTAAAAATTGTATTTAAAAAAAAGTAAGGCTGGTTCTTTCTTTTTCCATGGACTAAAGAAAGACCAGTTAAGTAAAAATGTATATATTTGTTCAATATTTTAATCTTCCAGTGTTTTTCTAAGAGGGGAGAAATAAAACATAGGCTATCAGTGCAGTTCTAATGTGCACAGTGTGCAATACTGTCTCCTCTTCAGTACATTCCTGAGGCTGTGATCTTTTTATTGCTTAGAACTAGAAGTTGCTTTTATTCCTAATATCCTAATAATCACCTTTTACAACTATTATCTGGTATTGTTTGCCAAGATTAACCATATATATCTAGATGTGAGTACAACTGAGAACATAAGTGATGACAGTTTAACATAAATGTAATAATTCGAGAAAATGCCTTTCAAAGGGCAGGTCTGCCATGTTACCATATGTGGAAACTCAGTAACATGGTAGAAAATCCATTTTATATCCATGTGGAAAGGTCTTACCCTGGAAGGTCCATGGGGCAGCCTTGTTCTTGTGTTAGTGCTTTGAGGTGCCTTGCTGTGCGTGCTTGTGCTTGCAGCCATTCTATTACTGTATTTGGTTGCCTCTTCTACTTCCTCTGTGCTCTCCCTTTTCAACTTCACAGTTGGAAACAGCTGTCTGGGGCTGTAACTATTCATCACCAAGAGTAGATTATGCACTTGATAATATCAACTCTATGATATTATGTCTTATTGAAAGCTAGTCATGAGTTTTCCTATATTTGCCCCCAGATATTACAAATGCCCTCCTTGCAAACTTAAATCAAATGTGACTCCTGATTCACTCTTTCACCGAGACTTCTTGTATTCCTTCAAAGTATTTTCTTGTGTGTTTTTTCTGTCCTGCTCCTCCTTTAGACAGATCTAAGGCATTGAAAGCAGCTTATGGCATTATATGCTTTTAAGCTGCTTTAACGCCTTAGATAATTTTGCATTTCTCTTACTTCCCTTGTCCCGTAGAACAAAATGCTCCCCTGACCCCAACCAAGAGCACATGTCAGAACTGGAAAAAAAGATGTGTAATAATGGATAGATATATTAAGACAAAATGCTTTCAGGGCTTTTTCAGTGTGCTATCTTTTTCCTGAAGTGCATTCACTGTGGTCCTGTATTTAATTGGTCTGTATTTCATTGCCAATTTCAGATCTCTTGGAAAAATACACTGGGTTAGGTTGCATTAGCAAAAAAGTTCTTTATTTAATTGATTTTTAAGAAAACAGTGTAAGACAGTATTCTCTTGCGCAGAGTTGGTTTTAAAAATAAAACAATTATTATAATGGTAGTTCTGTGAAGGAAATCAACAAGTATGTACATAGGAAAAACGTTCTGTACTTGGTATGTTATTTAATGTAATCTCAGTCTTCTTTCTAAGCTAAAAAATGGAACTTAAATTGAAGAAAATTTCAGCCTCAGTACTTGGGGAATAATCATAGACTGCTGAATTTTGCCAGCAGTGAAAAACTTCTGTTAATTCACTTATCTTACTTAGAATCAAATTAAGTGGAAAGGACAGAAATAAGGAAGGGCCCAAGGTGCTATTGAAATGACAGAAAAAGCTGGAATTGGCTGAGATTTTGGGGTGGCGAGAGGAAAGTCTGCTAGAGAAGAATAAGTAAAACTTCACTGTCCTAAACTTTGCTGTATGAGCAGGTATTACTGTGAGATTGAATTGCAAGGAGTGAGAAGTGACTCTGCAACCAGGGCTATACAAAAACATCTGAGAGTCTTCCATGGTTTTTTATGGCAGGTATGGAATAGCAGAAACTATTTATAGTGTTCAGAGATCTGAAGATAATGTTTAGGTTCTGCTGAACTAAAAATACTAATTCTACTAGGTCGAAATTGTTGCAGCAATTAGTTTCATATTCTTGCTCCACGAGGAAGAAAGAAAAAGATACGTGAGGGGACAAAGTGGAAACAGTTTTATATCATTTGCTCTCTTGTTGAGGCTGTCCCAAAATAAAAAACTCATTGTGTATTGTGACTCTTATGCAGTTCTAAATCACATGAACATCCTTACAAAGTAAGATATTTCTCTGTTGTGTCATCTGAGGACACATTACCTAACCATTTCTGTCTTCAAAACATCATATAAACAGGGAATTTATGCTTCCTCACCTATCATTTATTTCCTTCTAGTGCAACCAGGTTTATCTGGTTTTAAAAACAAACAACTCTCCCAAGCAAACAAACTATAAAATTAGCAAGTAAACAAATAATGTCTTGACTATTGAGACCTACAAGTTTACTAAAGGCTTAGTAATTTCACAGGAGTGAAATTCAAAAATTCTTGACATGTAGTCACATGTTCATTTGTGTCTTCCACCTCAAATGACAAAATAATATAGAAAAGCATTATTTATATTTTTTTCTCCATTCCAGACCATCTTATAAATTTGCAGTATTTTTCTTCAACAAAACCTAAACTGACCTGAAGAGTAATTAGGATTTAAATCATGTTCTTCCACCTGTGCCTGATAGTCTAATTAGAGGTTCCAAAACAAGGTGAATTGTGCATAGAATTTGTAACTTAATCATCACTAGAAAGCAATAGAAGGAGTGTTTAACTGCTGAAAAAGTAAGGTAGCTTGCTTGAGGCAAGAATATAATTCTAATTTTGTACCAAATGCTAGTAAACATTTATATAACTTCAATCTGACTGTCTTGCTATATCTCAGGATTCATGTGGTGTGTCAATGAAATATGTACATGTTGGCACCTTCAAGTTTTTCATATTAGTCCAGATAAAATTTCTCTTCTAGGATGCAGCTGCAAAAACTGAGTTTCTTAATCCCTGACTAAGAAGACGTTAGTTCCACTTTTATATTTGCCAAGTTTTATGAGCCATAGATTAAATAAAAATGTTTTTCTTACTGAACAACAGCAGCCTTAGTGTAATTTTGTGATATTAAGATGCTTCTGTTTTTACTATTTGGTGAAAGTTGATGTTATAATGTACAGTAGCTATACTCCTTTTACAGTGTTAGCTGATTAGTTGCAGTTTAGCAAGTCATTTGGATTTTTATAATAAGTAAAAGATGGGGGTAAAAGATAATTGCTTCAAAAAATGATTAAGACTGGTCACTCAACTCTTAGCATGTGGCTTAATATTTCTATTAATTACTAGTCTGTTTAGCAGACTAATAGCAAGTGTGACTTAAAGGCTCAGTAAACTCCTCCTCCCCTCATCTTTCCATTATCATTGTTATGAGTAAGGTTTCTGATCCTCTGGTTCAGGATGCATAAATACCCAGATTTTGAAGTCCATGTTATGTCAGTCAAATAAATCAAAGTGTTCCACAGGAAACTAGCATTGAATTAGTTTTGCCTGATCAGGCAATTTCTAAAGAGGTATTCAGATTCATGTTTATCTTGATAATCTCTTCTCTCTTGAGTCTATATAGATCCAAGAGAAATTTGGAACTTTTGTCCATCTTGTCTGTCTTCTCTATGTTCTATGTCAATAGCCAAAGCAACTTTAATAATATCTAACTTATATTGCATTGGTATAATAATGAATACCAGACAACTAAGTACTGATATTAAAAAACTTTGTCTTTTACTTCTGACTGGGACAAGAATAGAACTGTTGCCATAAATTACTAGATTCCTTGGCTGGTGGTTTGCTTTGTCTTCTGTGGTCATTTTTGACCCAAGAGTGTCTGCAGCAACGTTTTCCAGTTCTGTGTGTTTTGGCGCTTCCAAGGAGTACAGATGGATTTCTCTGGCACCTGTTGTACATTCTGCCTCAGCAACATCCAAAAAGACTGATGTAACCTACTTGAAAAAAAGTAATGATGGACTGTGTTTTTCATCACATCGTAGCTATCCTTTCATTGTGACCCAAATGTAACTAAGGCTGCGGTACCAGTGTAGCGATGCCAGTGCCGGGAAGAGGCTTTCCAGAGAAGGATGAATTTCTGCACGGTTGTGCAAACATACTCCTTAGTACGTAATGGACGATTTCAAACTTCAGTGCATTCCAAGCCCAGATGTTGACTCAGAGAAAAGGTTCTGTCTCAACCCCGCAAGGCTGGTTATTGCTTCTCTTTTAAGCATTTTGATGCAGAATCCGCTATTTAATCTAGAGTGGTTTAAAGGGTTTTGTTTTATTTTTCCTGGATGAAAGAGAGAGGGGTTGCATTGTTTCTGTCAGATTGCATCTTTTTGCTGTGAAATTTAATCTGGTATCTTCAGAAATGTGTGCATCTTGCTGATTCTTATAATGATCCAGACTGTAATGAATAACTAATTTACTCATGTTTGAAGGATATCTTCTACTGCAGAGACTTTTCTTTCCATATTTTTTGCTCTTCTTCCTTTTCCTCACTTTTCCCATAGCAATTATTTGCTATCTGGCAACTTGCTCAGGAAACTGCTGACTTGACAGTCTTTGTGGTGTTCCCTCTTGTCATTCTAAAGATGCTAAATCCAAAAGCAATTTTAGTTTTCTTTCTGTAGGATACAATTTAACTCCAGTTTGCTTGTCCCCTGTCCTAATTTCAAGCAAGATCCCACTACTAGTGCATTTCCAAGATAGTCAGACATATTTCCTTCTCTAAGGTTAAACCTCCTGCAAATACAGGCTTGTTTTCTTGAGAAAAAGCAGTGGTCTTAAATAGCTCTTTATATGGAAGTTGTCAGTGTGACTTTTGAATGTATTAGAGAATATTTGGGCTTGATTCTCACAGTGATGCTGGACATAAAACCCATCCTTGGGAATGAGTTTGTTGTCCTTTAGCTGCCTTTTCTTCCAGAGACATCTGTCACATGTGGGACATTAAAAATAACCTAGCAGTTATTAGAAGTCTTAAAATAACAGCCCACAAAGTACTTAGAAAAAAAGAAAATGAGAACTAAAATTATATTTCTGAGAAGTGTCACTTAATTACTGATTTATTTTAACTTCTGGTGTGATTTCTGCTTGGCTGCCTGAATGTGCTGTGTGTTAACCTATATCTATTTCAGCCAAAGGCAGTATGTGTAAGACCAAGTGTGTGTTTGTTAGAGTTATATATGGCTGTCAGCAAGAACCATAGCAGTGCAATAACTTGGTCATGTTTTAGTGTGCCACCAGGCGCAAGTTTTCAGTACATACTACATTTAAAACAAACAAACATTTTAAATATTTCTTACATACTACTGTCATATTTTTGTGATTATTGTATTTCTGCAAGTCATGGTAAACTTGTGTATTTAATATGAGCCAACATTGTTCTGTGTGATAACAGAACTGTAAAACCAAAGTCTGGCTGAAAAATTCAATCTTCAGAGTTTGAATCATGTTTAGTTATAACATGCTTTTCTTTCTAACATTATTTTTGCTTCAAAATGCCAATAGAGAAACTACACTTTAGAAATAATTAAGAAAGGTAATTTGTCTGTATTTGAACACCCTTACTTAAGAAAACAAACTTTTTAATGTTCTGCATGAACTTATTTCAGGACCTACACAAGCTGCAGTTCCTGGTCTAAGAACATTGTAGCCGTAGCTGTACTTACATTTGTGGGTTTTTGAAGGTATTTCAGATGCCTAGGATAAGAAAGAATAAAGTTTGGGATAATAATGTAGTTTAGGACAATACAGCAAGTCTAAACAGAATTAAAATTTAATGACCTGTTTATTCAGTATGTAGTTAATTCTCTAGGGCTGAAACAGCTCTCATCTTGGCATTGTCTGTATATAAACTTGAAACATCTTGAGAAAGAAAACAGATTACATGAATTTCAGTGAGAAGCAGAGGTAGAAAATGTGTTTTGCATCTGCATTCTTTTTTTTTTTTTTGATGTAGCTAGACTTACCCTGCTGGCGGTGTGTGTGAGAATAACCCATGCGTCAGTCACAGAGGACCAATGTGCTAAGGTGCTGACTGGAAAATACTATCTTCCTCTACTTCTGTTTGTAGATGAAAGTTTTGCAGTGTTCTAAAACTCAAGTCATGTTTATTTTTAAGTACTTCATTGACATCTGGAGTTGAATTTTGTTGGTTTGTTTATTCTTTGGGGGTGGAGGGGAAGAGAATGGGGAGTTTGGTGCTTGTTAGGTCATTTAACTGTTGTATGGATCGCACACTGAGATATATGTTTTTATGCCCCTTAGGAGGACCATTAAGCTAATGAGGCAAATGCAGAAGGTTGGAATTTGTCTGACTGCTTCCTGTCCCAGTTAGCAAAAGCCAAAATCTTGTGAGCCATGTGGTAGTCACTACTGCATGCATGCACTGTGTGCTCTTGCAACAGATCATTTTGCATTATTGCTTGTGAAGGTTGAGGACACAGAGATTTTTGCCTAAACAAAAACTTGAAGTTTTCAGCAGTTTGATAATGTGATCCCTCTCCCACATGTAAATTTTTCATTTTGTGTCATGTCTGACATCCCAGCTACTTGGACTGATTAAAAAGAAAGATGTAGCCACTATTGATTGATGGTATCCATTACTTGCTAAGTGCAAAGCATACAGCTTTCTTTCCTCTTGTCTAGAGACAAGAGGAACTTGTCCTACCTTGTCTCTAGAAAATTAAACAGTCTCATTGAAGACCACATACAGCTATTGGATTACTGTCTGCTTGTTATCACTTTCAAAAACATAGTTCTTAAATAGTGTTCCAAATGATACCAAGATTTTACTTTTGTTTGAAAGTATTTGAAAGTATGATTTATTGTAGTTATGTCTTATGAATGCTGTCTACCAGTCATTTGTATGGAGAGTAATGAAATGTGAATATGGGACTTAGGAAATTGCTCACTGCTGTCATAAGGTGTATTTAGCTGGCAGAATGAGGCAAGGAAAGGCTAGCAAGCATGCTTAACAAACAGGAAGGCAAAGTTATACATCATGCCCCTGCACTTCAGTCTTCAAATGTTCTGTTCTAGCTTAAGTGATCTATTTGCTGTGAAAGGTGTCTGACTTGGTGTTAGCAGGTGTGGCTTCTGTTAGACTACAAAATTCATATTGCAAAGAGAAATGCAATATAACTTGTCCTTTGTGAGAACAAGCTGTACTGTATAGACATGTCCTGAGGCCCTGTGAAGATCATTATGTTTCCTCATTCCCTCTGATTCTTAGCCTTTCCACAGAGGTTTACAGCAAAAGTGCATGTTGTTCTCTGTGGCCTAGAGTGATTAGCTGTATAGATTTAATAAATATCTCAAGCTACTAAATAGCTAACAGATGATGCTAACTCTATAAGCGCTGATGACTGAAAGGTTGAATTCTCTGCCAGTTTCAAGTGTGTGTCCTTCAAATGACTGTTGTGTTCAGGCTGTTGTGGAAGATAGAGAAAGACTGTGTTCTAAGCTTAAAAACAGTCAAAAGCAGAAATTGCTCTATCCCCTTTCCCTTCATTTATAATTCCAACTCTTCTCTGAATCCCCAGGTTTTTGTTGAGGTTTCTTGTGTATGGCCTGTGTTTTTTCATTTGCGAACTGTTCAAGACACTTACCAATATTGTAAACTTCATCTGCTTTTCTACTGTACAGGGAGTTTGGACAAAAGAGAGGTTATAATTCTTAACTTGTAACACAAGAGCTATTTTTAAGAAATAAGAAGTAGGGCAGATCAGCTGAGATATCTTCAAAATGTATATTTACTTAAATGTATTTCCTGTTTTTTAATGCACTGTATTTCAGCATGCTCTAATTTTAAGAACTGAGGATTAGTGTTGAGGCTATGGAGTTTTGTCATACAGTAAAATTTCCTCTTTATGAGTTTTTCAAGAAGTAAAATTAATCTGTTTGTATTTGCATAATCTAAAGGTTTAGGTGTGGTCTTGATATGTATTGACTAGTTTGAAGATTTATTCTATAATCTTAATGTTGCTTTGATGTTTCTACCAGTGGTTCAATGACAGCTAATTTACAGAAAAAAATCTTGTAATTGTGTTGTCTGTTTAGAGTCATGTGTTTTGTTTTTAGTGTTTTACTGTTCCTTAAAGGGATTTAAGTTGTTTCTGTGCTTGATTTTTAAATTGGACAATCTGCATGGGGAAAAATAACAGGTAACTTCTCTCTGCCTTGAAAATAAATCTGTTCAAAAACACAAAATGGTACTGACATACTGATACCAGTGCGCATTAATACATACTCTGATTTAAATAATTCTAATCCCAAACAGAGTTGCAATAGTTTAGCAAATGTTGCTGATACTTTCTCTGCAAGTAACACAATGAAATTGTCCCAAAAATATTTCAGCTGTTGGTATGGTTTCTCAGCGTTACCATTCTAAATTCTTTTCCTCTAGTTCAGTTGATATAAAATGATGTACAAAACAACAGCATCTATTCTATGGAGAGTGGCAGAGTTTTTCAAAATTAAGAATGTATGTTTCTCAGTAGTGTTTCTGCTATATCTTTTAAGGTCTTGTTCCCATCTGTGGTCACTTCTCTCTGCACAGACTTCAATTTAAAAGTTACTCCTTGCACATATCATTTGTTCAGATGTGGTCATTTAATGAAAGTAGATGTTAACTTGCACTTAAGTGAATCAACTCAAAATGGTAAATAATATTGATACAAATGATGGACGCTTCCAACTCGAAAGTTATACTAAGGTACAGTTTTATAAAGACTTGGTTTTAGTATACCTAAGTAAATTTTGAGATTTTTGATGTGTTTCTCAACTGATTTGACTTAGCAGGAAATCCACTGAAATATAGTATCAGAACGCATTAATTATTGAATGAGCTAAAGCTGGATGTTTCAAATTTGGCAAAGTGAAATAGAAGCGTTGCCTTAAAAGGAAAAGAAAAGGTAGTGTGGATGCTTGAATTCTTACCTCCTTCGTGGTAATGGAAAGCATTTTTCTCTAACTGAGAATACCTGCTTCCTTTTTTAGTGAAGTGTTTTGCCCATAAAGCTCAAAAGGTCTGCAAGCATCTAGTGTGAAGGCAGATTGTTACTTTTTCACTCAGGAGGCCACTGAGCTACTTGGGGAAGAGTATCTGAATAACACACCCCGAAGTCACCTGCAGTATCATCTAGGGTGATCTCCAAAAGTCTTTGGTTGTTCAGACCTATCAGTAAAAACTAATTCTGACTATACATCCCCAGTCTATGTATAGTTATTTATAAATTATATGCATTTATTTTTGAAGTTCTGATATTTTCTTCCGATATCCTAATTGGTTGTCTTGAACACCCCACTCTGGAGACCACTAGATCATTACTAATCAATCTTCCACCTTTCCTAAAAGACAGGTTTATCACAGTTGATGTGTAAATGACCAGAGAAATAGCTCTTTTGAGAAGAATTAAAATCTAAGAAGATTTTTTTAAACTAATTTTTCAGTTATGATTATCTTTACTATTATGAAGAAATTGTTTTCATTACTGGAGTGAGGTTTATTCCTGGACATACCTGAAAATAAATTGGTATATCTGTATATCACTGTAGATTCCAACCTGGCTAGGAAGCAGTGAAGCAAAAGTAGCTGGGAATGTAATATAAGAACAATAATGAAACTCAATCCAATTCCTTTTGACAATTCACGTAGTGTCTAACTTATTTAGATGACTATTAAAATTAATTATATTGAGTGATTTAAATAGGAGAAAGGTAAATAATTGTAGTGGCATGGGGTTGTATATAGTTTTTGCTCTTAGCACAATAATTGCCAATTTTCCTTGACTCTATCCTTTTGCTTTTTTGTGTATTAGAGTAATTGAACAATAACAGTTCAGATACATTTGAATCCGTTAGTTAAGCAAAAGAAGAGGGCAGAAATTCAAGCAGAATGTCACAGAGTAGCAATTTTGTGTTGTTTCATGCAGGCTATGTCAGTGAGGTAAAAAAAAAACAAAACAGTTTATAAACTGCGTGCTACCTTCATATTCCACTGTTCTACAGGCCATGAACTTCTTTAAACCCAGTGTTGTTGGAGAAATTGAACTGAAGATTTATAGCAAAACTAGGCATTGATTGTACATGCTAAGAATGGTATGATGCATTATTCAGATGTAATTCTTTTTCTAGTAATCTATCTGTTACTTATTTGTTCATCAAAAGTACACTGGCAGTGTTCAGAGCTTTTAGAAAAGGGATAGCATAGTGTGGCCCAGATTCACCGAGCCTAAATGCCACCTAATGCCACCTAAGTCCTTTGTCTAATGTTTCCTACTGGCTACATGCCTTTGGAAGCCTGGAGCCAACCAATAAGAACCCACAGGCATGGGGCCTATTGGGGAATTATATGGGATTAAAACTGTGTAAATCTGAGCCATTGCTATCCTTTTTTTTTTTTTTTTTCTGGATGTACCAAACAGTGTCAGCCTTCACTGATACACAGAGCCCAGACCGTACTGCACCACTGAAAATGCTGCTGAGTCTTAGAGTGCCATTACAGCCACCATTCCAAGGCTTAACCTCTTCATCAGCACCTGAGGACATTTTTCTAGTTCCGACCTTGAGAGCTTAGAGAAAGACTTGCTGGCCACTTTTAATGGATGCAAGTAGTGTTAGGAAGGACATTGTTTAGATGTACAGCTGCTGTTGAAATATATGTAGAGCTACTCTGTGTGTAGCAAATTTTAAGATTGCTTTGCAGGATATCTCTGGAAAGAAATAAGTAAGGAAATCTATCTTACTTTGTGGTTCTGTTCTTGTGCCTCAGATAGACAGGTCCTCTTGCATGCTTTGTTATGAGGTGCAAGATGTTTTCAGGAATAGCTGAACTGTGGGTGTTTCTTGTTTTGTTTTGCTTTTTTTCCTTTCTGTTGTTGTTGTGCCATTTGTTTTTTTTTGGGGGGTGGTGGGGTGGTGTGGTGTCTTTTGGGTTTTTTAGGGACCTAGCTTCTTTGTTTTTTTTTTTTTGCTATGCTAATGAGGGTAAACCCCCAGCATCCTGTATTTTAAAAATGAATTTATGATTCAGAGCTCCAAAATAACACTTTTTTTTTTTTTCTTTTTAGTACCAACACACCAATGGGGGGGAAAGGGGAGCATGTGAATGTAATGTAGCGGTTTATTTAGAAAGGTTTTTCTTCAGACTTTTAAAAGCAAAAGGATATCTTGTGCCTTTCTTTTAAGTTGTTCAGTAACCTAATTGTTCCAAACTGTCCAAAACAGAGGATGTATCAGTTTAAAAATCTGTCCAGCTTGGAATGCGTGAAAATATCTTTTGAACTCTGGCCAACTTCAAAAGGTGACTGGCTTCAAAAAGTTACAGTCCAATACTTCACATTTAAGGAACGATGGGTTCCAGATCTGGATTTGCAGTTCTGAGGGGTTTGTTCTTAGAATTCTATGGTGACTTCTACAACATATGTCAGTTCTGAGTAGAAGACAAAAACAACTTTATGGTATACTGTATTTTTCAAGTGAGATTCACTGTTGTGTTTTCTTAATGTTGGGATGGATTGGAAAATGTTCATCTATTCTTGAAGGTAGAACTCCCAACTCTACGATTAGAAAGCTCTAGTCCATGGAAATTCTCCTATATGTAAATATTGTCTTTTGGAATGCTTGTACAAAAAGGTTTAAATATGAATTATGTGTATTTGTGTAATACAAGATACACTGATCCTTTTTTGAGTGTACTGGTTTCATGTGTTGTATTTTGCTGATGATACAGAGGAACTATCAGTGACAAAGCTGCTTTTTAGTTGCCTATAGTAATGATTTGATTTTATGTCTATAGAATGTAGTGTATCTACATTCAGATATTGCTCCATTATGGTGGGCCTTGTGTTCTGGAGACCAGCATGGTATGTCATTATTGTACTGGGAAATGTGGCAATTCTCTGAATCATTTGCAGATTCAGACACATAAAATTGATTCTTTAGCTTTATTGTAGACTAAATAAAATAGAAAAAAGTAGTTTCTAGCTTAGTGGGAAGACTACATGGAGACTATGTTTTAAATTCCATTAACAGCACAAGCCTATGAAAAACTATTTTTCTTACTGTTAATTCCTAAAATTAATGCAGAAATGTATGAACTTGAGACATAAATGGATCCCCTTCTTATTTTTGTGGTAAGTTGAGTAAGCATGAAAAAGATGATTGTGTTAAGCTGCCTACTTCATAAAGCAGTTAGCTGCTACTGCATGTTCCACTGTATATTCTGCTAAGAACTTCTGGAGAAACAGCGAGGGAGCACCATCCAGGGCAGGAAGCAATGTTTGAAGACCTGCTTGGATAATGTTCAAAGCAAACTGTTTTGAATTTAGTATTTTCCATTTTGAGCAGAAGTTTGCGCAAGGTGGTATTTTGAGGTGCTTACCAGCCTGAATGATTCTGTGAAAGATTTTGGGGGAGTTGGTATATCCATTAATACGGCATAAAATTTAAAAGAAAATAAAATGTGAATCTTTGCTGCCTATGTGAATTAAAAACCTCCAAAAGTGCTTTTTGAGCATTTGAGCAAGTGAATTAGATAAATGCTGAATGAAGGCTAGCAAAACTGGAAACCCATCAGAAAAAATCAGACACACTTACCCCTGCTGCTTCTTCAGGATGCCAAATATTTTGGGTATAGCTGCAAAAGAACCTCTACAAGAAAAAGTAACTTGAGTTGGGAGACTATTTGCGTTTTGTTTACTTTTGGTTTTCATTCCATGAATTGACTTGAGTTTTTTCATACCATGTTAACTAGTAAGATTAACGAGATTTGGCTTTGTCGTAGAGATTTGATTGATAGGGTTACCAAGAGGCAGGAACTGTTCCGGTGCACTCTGTGTGATTGTGGGTGTCTCAGGAATAGAGAGTGCGGACTTTTCATAAAGCAAACAGATGAAACAGTAGAAGACAAAGGTTAGAAGTTGTTTTTGTGAAGTACATTTGGAAAAACCAAGACAGTTTTCCTAAATGCTTATTCTTGATGGAATAAACATTTTGTACAAAAATATCTGTAGAAAGGGGCTCTCATGATCTTCTGGTACTAGCTTTGGTGGGATTCGATGTAAGAGAATAGTTTTTTATATCTGGAGTTCTGAGGGGTAGTCCCTCAGAATTAAATTGGGATATACTCTCGCAAAAGTTTGATTCTTGGATTCCATGTTTTGGTTCTAATAAGAATAAAGTATGTGCTGGCTTATTGCTTTGTGAGTTTTTATGTTTAATCTGAAGCTTTGTGAATATTCTGTATTTTAAAGAAGCTCATAGTTGCTTTTCTCCAGTGCCTAGGCCCTTCAGTCTGCCTGATAGCATGGAAATATGGAAGACAAAGGAGAAGCAAGTGAAAGGGCTATTAAACTGTAGATCATTATGTTATAAAAAATTAAACTGTGGCTTATCAAAAATTTAATTCAGTCTGATGAATGAACTGCACAAATCTAAAATGAATTCTTTGCTTTGATTAAATAAAATGGAGGGACTTAAGAATTCATTCCAGTACTGTAGAATAAAGTGCTTTTGGACTGTCATAATAAACTCAGAGCTCTGTCTTTCTGATGTAAGTGTATAGAGGGACATGCATGTTCTTCTTCTCTTCCTTGGATCACATGAATTTAAATTAGAGCTGAAATCTGTCAGTGGATGTCATTGTTGCTATTCTTGTTTTCACTGTAGTATTTGAAAAGCAATATGGAAAAATTTGAATTACGTTGCTTGGGGAGAGGCTATTACATATAATTTAAAGCTGTTTTCATTTTAGAATATGTGCAATTATCAAACGCTTCAAAATTCAAAAACTATTGATGCAATTGTTTTGTATACTGTTGTGTATGCATTTAATATTAGGTTAGCAAACTGTTGATTTAAGTGGAGTTAATTTCATGACAGTAGTGCACTAACAGCTGTATGAAGTGCATAGTGAAACCTTTATCCCTTACCAAGGATATGCAAAAATAAAGCTGAGAGCAGGTAAATTTTAAAGGGATAATTGCCTTATAATGTGTTTAAACAGTTAAATATAGATATTTTTAAAATTTCCTCTAATGATTCAATGGATAATTTTAATCTAGCAGATATACCTTCAGAGAATATATAACCTATCATACACTTTTGTATGACTTGTATGACATGACTTGTTGCTGTACATTAAGTCCCATTTTAAAGCTGTCAGAACCAGAGCGGTTGGTAATAGAAATTATTTTCTCTCTTAATCCTTCTACATGTATTTTTCATAGGCTAAGGTACGTTTGAGAGCTGCGGAGAGCTAGACCTAGTTTACCTATAGGCTTGTTGGGCAAAAGTAGACTGAAACTTAGTGCCAGCTCTTTGTTATTGACATACATGGGAATGGGACTGGAATCATGTTGTCTTCCATGTTTTATCACTATGGAAATTGCCTACAATGTAGAAGGGGTAAGAGGCAAATGCCTAAGAGGTCAAGCTCAGGTAACATACCCAATTGCTTTAAAAGGAGAAAATGGGTGATATTCACACAGTAATGTTTTCCAGACAGGTATTAGAGGCTGTTGAAAATCTGAGCTCTTGGAAGCAGCATGGCTGCACCTTTTCTTTTTGCCTCATCCAGTGGTGAATTTGTCAGATGTGTCTGGTTACCAATTCCATCCACTTAGCAGTTGACTGAAATAATGTTGTGTTATGTTTCTTTTTTTTTTATGAAGATAACAAAGAGACATAGCGTGAAACCTTTGCAGTCTTATAGATGTCACCTCTGTCCATTTTATTTTTCTGCTAAATAAATGAGGATTTTTGAATGCCCTTTGTTTCTAGTGAAAAAAAGGAAAACATTCTGGTAGTACTATGTAGTTTTGCATTCTGAACTGTGAAGTAAACTTCTGAATTTTTAGTGGTCTACAGCACTGGTCTCCTTTGGAGGATGACATTTATTAATTACTAATTAATTAAGCAGTTCATTGCACTCCAGGTGATACCAACAAGTTCAGAATTGTAGATTATCTCATGTAGTCCTGCTATCAGCAGAATTCTGTTGTGTTTTCCATAGCAGTACATGAGTTTTCCTCATCACTAAAGAGAACCCTAATCTACTAAAGTAATCTCTGGATTATCAATATGCTAAATAAAAATTAATTTCATCAATACATCACTATAGATAATAATGGGGCAGCAGAAAAATGTATGTCAGCGCTTGGAATGGGATGACAATCATGCCTTAGAGAGGAAGAGCTTGCTCCTGGGAAATAGCAGCCTCTGAGGAATGAAATGGGATCAAAAAGGTGAATCGAATGGCCTTCAGTATCTGGAGGCAAGGGTTTTAGGATTGTGAAGCAGACAAGCACTGGAAATCTAATGAGAAAAAGCTTTTCCTAGATGAGAAATGCTGATGACACCTGAGTTGAAAAATGCTAATGGAATTACTTTTCCTACATTATTTTCTCATACGCTGCTGTACCCCTTGACGTGTGACTAAAATAATTATTAAAAAACCTAATTATGGTTACTTCTGTGGGTTGCAGTAATTGCAGTTCAATGTATAGGGCTAAATGACATAAACCAGCTTTTCTGCTGAGTGTTGTTGGCAGTAAGCTTTTAGTGTACCTTCAATACTTTTGATCTAGTTCCAAAAGATCTTTCTTTAAAAGGTAGAGTGTAGCTTTAGAGCTAACCTGATGAGCAATCTGCATGGCAGGAGAAGCATTTTATACTAATAGAATATTTGTGTTTAGGAAGAGCAAGTCCAAACTACTAATTTCACAGGCTGACTTTGGGTTGCCCATTGTTGGATTTTTATCTGCCTCTAAACAACAGTTCTGTTACGTTTGGTGATGAAAATTGAGAAAGTTTTTAGGAGATTTTTTGTACTTTTTTTGTTTGTTTGTTTCTTCCTCACTCACCTCTAAGACTTGATGCCTTTTAGATAGATCAGTGTCAAGGTTTCAGTCTTGATATGCTGGTTCTGGACATTTTGACAGCCCATAAAATCTGCATGAATTTCTCAGGGGTGAGAGGCTCCAGGTATCTTTAGCAATATTTAAATATTGGAAAAATAAAGCCATGAGAGCCTTGCATGTTTTACTATATACTGGATATAAACTTGTTTTTTAAATAAGAAACATAATAAAAACTGTAGGAATTTTTTAATGACATAATTACGACAAATCCAGTGCCATTTGACAAGTATTTCAATAATTTATTGAATATATCAATCACACATTACAATCTACAAGTGTCCACATGCATAGAAGTTATTTGAATTCTGATCTTAGCAGAATAATTCCAGTTATGTCCCTTGCCAGAGACGAATTACTCTAATCCAAGATGAGTTATTGTGCTTGACAGCAGCTCACTTCCACCACATACCTAAAAACATAATTTGAGACTTGTGATCTAAATTGAATCCTTAATAGCTTGTCACACTTGCTATAAATAAATCTCCTTAAAGGGCAGCTAATATAATTATTTTAATTAGGAAATAGTATGATTGCAGTCCCTTGTTCTATTAATTGCTCATCACTGGCAGAGCTGACTCCATTTTTCCATAGTCCTTAGTACTGTCACTTTTCCGCTTTTCTCTTCATACTCTGTCTATGTCGACTACTTTCTCAAACTTACAGGCAAGTGGAAATGAACGTGTAGCCATGTTGGCTGCATAGGTTTTTTGTTCAGTTCTTTTTTTTTTTTCTTTCCCCCTCAGGTGTCAGCTCTTAGCAGTGGATTTTCAGCTGTTGGTTTCATTCTTACTAGCTTCTTACTTTATCATTCTCTTCTTTGTTTGCAATTTTGGTTAGAAAACTGGACAGGCAAAAATAAACTTTCTCCCCTTCCCTTCAACCTGTCTGTTACTGCTCTTCAGGTGGGCCTGCCTCATGTGCCTTCCTTTGGTAGTTCTTGGTCATCTCAGGAGAGGCCGTAGGATGAGCTGATCTTCACCCTTCAAGAATTATGCCTAAACCCCCGTGGATTATTTTTATGGTAGATTTTGTTCATGGTGTACTATTGCCTTGTGTACTGTCAAACTGTGTCCAGCGAAAAGGGGTCATAAATGAGTGGCCTGAATGTCTGTTGGTGCTTTAGATGTGGCACCAGGGTAGATGTTACAGAGGTGGCAATATTAGTTATCAGCTGAGTCTTTCTGAGCCTGACAGCTGCACTGCTGGTGTCCACCCTTGTTAGAATATATGTGCTTCAGGACAAATGGTTCTATCAAAATCTGCACCTACAGAGGTACTTTATCCTGACTATGTACATGAAGTGTCACATTTCTAACTGGAGATTGGGGTGCAGAATGGACCAAAAGGTAATTGCCTTCCGTGGAAGTCCATGACAGTTGATAGCGTAGATTATTTTTGTCCAAGTTTATTAGCAAGGCAATCAGTAAAAAAGTAGTGAGTATAGATAAGTCAGCATTGTAGTTTCTGTCCTGAAAGTCCATATGGATTTCTGTTTGATGTTTAAGAAGAAAGGGTTTGGTTTGTCTCCTACTTGATTCTGATCCCCTTGATGTTTCCAGAGGCAGTCCTTGTATTGCTGGAATCCTTTTCCTCAAGCTTTGCTTATTGGAATTTATTTTAAATTAAGGTAATTAATGCTAGTAAATTATGTATTGGGGAGAGGGGATGGGGGGGGCAGGCCATGAAGGTGACCCAGTTCTGTGAAGGGACAATCTGAAAATAACCTTAAGGCTTTAAGAAGGAAAAGTTTCATCAGTTTTTAAAATTAATGAATGTTCATGCTCCAGCAATATTTCCCACAGGGTACTTCTAGTTCAGATTTTGAAGCTCTGTTTGCATTTTGTATAAGAATGATATGCTTGCTGTGGTTTTTATTTAATGCCTGTGAAAAATAAATTTCAGCACATGAAAAGATGTAGAAATTTTTGGGACGTCTATGTGGAAGTGTGAGCACGTGCAAAAGCATGAAGGGTTCTGGTGTGTATTTTGAAAATGTTATTGTCGTCAACCCCCTTGTGCTGTGTAGTCTCTGCAGGGAAGCGCTGAAAGACCTCACTGCCTGACCTCTGTGCTCCAAGAGCTTTTTCCTCTAAGTGTGGAAATTGAGTGAAATTGGTGTCAGCACTAAAACAGACATTGAAGCCTGTAATTATGGAGTTTAGCTAATTTTTTGTAGTTTTATGAGACTCTTCTGGAGCTGCTTAAGAGTCTTTTAGGTTATGGACCAAAGAAAGAAAAATGAATGGAACTCTGGAATGAACAAGTTGGGTCATACTGAGCATCATTTACTCACTGTGTCGTACTCATCAGCACTTTCTGCATGAATCTGTGTCCAAATTTTCTTTAACTGTGCAACCTGGATATTATTTGACTGAAATATGATTACAGTGTTTCCTGCTTGTTTGACTTTCGCTGTCTGCTGGAGTTTGAGAGAGGATTATGTTTGAAATAGCCTCAGTTGCTTAGTATTTCTGAAGCAAGAAAGTATTCTTTTCCCTAATCATATATCTCTATTACTTACATTAAATTAAATGTTTTTTCAGCTTTTAGCATTATTTTATTCTTGTAGAAAATGAAACAGGAGAGATGAGAAAGTCTAGTAGTTACAGTATGGTATTGAACATGAGAGACCTCAGTTAAAACTTCTGTGATGTCAGAGACTTCTTGGTTGACACTGAGGACATCTCCATGGCTTGGTGGCTCCTTTGTAATTGAATAGTACTAGGGTCTTGTTGCAGTTCAGTAAAAAAGTTGTGTAGAACTGTAGAGTCACACTGTAATAGAGGCCTTCCTAATGGCCCCCCAAAATAGAATTTATCTGATATTAGGGCAAGTAATTGATAGTGGAAACACTGCTTCCAATTTGCTCCTGCTTGTTATCTGATAAGAACTCCTTAGAACAAGTTAATTTGCATCTGCAGTAGACTACATGAATGGCGTTTCTGCAGGAGAATTTTTACATCCCTGATGTGAAATGTAAACATGAATAAAGCTCTCCATCTGCTTGTAACAGTAAACTGTCCTTTGCTTTTAGTAAGTTTGAACAATGATGTTTATTACCACCAATTGATCTCTTGAGGTAGTTGTATCTCCCTGGGTGGTTTTTTTCATTTTTGGTGTAATTTAAATCACTGATAAGCTTATCTGGGTTTCTACATCATGATGCTTGATGTTCCCATTCTCTCCTTGACTGACAGCTAAAGATTGATGACAAAGATACTGAATGGCTGCAATAAGGAAGTTATGATTACTGTATTGTCAGAAGCCACAACTGAGGAAGGAATGCAGTTGACTCGTTGAATCGCTGTGGGCAAATCTGGACACGACTATATTCACTTAAAAAAAAAATGGAGGAAGAGGGAGTGGATTTTCTTTCTAATGAGCCTGAAAGTAGTTAACGCATTGTAAATAATGCATAGATTATGGTTTGTTTATTTGGCTTGCATGCTTTAATTAATTTGCTGTAATGAAGAAATACTATGATGAGTATTTTTAAAATCCCCTAATGCAGAGAAGTTTCTGAAAGCTAGGTCCTTGGTAGGAGGGGACAAATATTGATCAGACAATATATGTTATTTTGTGGTTACTTTGATGTACTGCAGAAAGGAAAAAAAGATAATTCCTAGGCTTGGCATAATTCTCATTTTATTACCAATAACCATGTCTTGTCTTTACTGAAATAGATAGGCTATGCTGGTAGCTTTTATTTCACAATCTGTTGGGGTTTTTTTGTTGTTTTTTTTGTTTGTTTGGGTTTTTTGATTGTTTGTTTTTTCTCCTGTTAACAATGGTTTTAATTAAGTGCTCCACAAGAGGACAAGTCCCATTTTAAAATGAATAGTTTCATACCAAACCATTTTCTGCATCTGCACTGTGTGGTTTCAGAAAACCTTGCTTCACTTTCTGTGATGGTCCCGTAGGAGGGCCCTGCGTTTCTGACAGCCGTGGTGATGCCTGTCGGCAGCTGGGCAGTCTGCCAGTGGCCCTTCCTGGTCAGGTACTCACAGGTGTTCTCTGCATGCACCTGCTCTCCCAGTCCTTCTGGGGACACTGCCAATATATTTCCATTGCTCTGCTCCTTTTTCCTGATTTCATTTCCTTTTCCATTGTTCTTTTTTTCTTCTGCCTCTGTGCTGTAATGATGACAGTGTGATAACTTTTGTAAGGGATAATTTTAGGAAGGTCAGTGCAGGAGCAGGTCAGTGGCTGCTCATGCTGGGCCAGATGTGGGAATAGAATCAGAATATTTTCTTGTTCAGCAAGTCTGTGATTTGCCACTTAGTCAATAATAAAGAAATTGCTTTCCTTTGGTATTGCTAACCTGTAAACTCCCCCTTTCTTCACATATGAAAAGTAAGGTATTTTATAACTTCCAAATTATTATTGGATTACCTTTTTGGGTCAGGATGCTCACAGTGTACAATGCTAGTTGTACATTTTCAGGATATATTCCAATTTTCACAGTTTCTTTTTTCTGAAGTACTGTGTTAAATAAAAGGAGTAGCAATAAATTTTTTTACAAAGAGGAAGCAATAATTTAATCTCGTCTATGGTTTTAATTTTTCCATGTGAATGAAATAAAGCCATGATGAAATCTTGAATTTTTTTTCTCTAAAAGAAAATGAAATAAATGTGAGAAAAAAGAGTCCAAAACAGTTTTACTGAAAAACTGCTAGTAAGTAACTAGAAACAATTGTTATGATCCCTGTAGAGCTGATGTACTAAACTGAAGAAATTGTGATTTGTATTGATATTAAGACAATAGAAATGGTAATAAGAAGACAGGAAGGCTGGGAAAATGAGGCTGATTTTTAGGGAGGGAACTATCTCACTTTTATCGTTAGCCGAATTGAACTTACTGTAGCATTATTAGTAGTATTTTTATTTTAGCATAAACATGCTTCATCTATACTATCCCTTAGAACTTGATTTTTAGTCTAGTCACTCCATGGACATCATAAGAAGAAAGGAAAACACACAAAATCTGTGGGTATTTCACTTTAATTTGCTTACTTACACTATCATTACTTCTATGAGATACATCTTGTGTTCCATTCCAGGCTCATTAGAAACATTCCCATTAGCTAGAATTTCTTTTCACAGCCTCCTTCACTATAGCAATAGGTGAGCACTTGGGCAAAAATAATAGATTATGTTTTCTTTTTTCAAGCTCAGCCACAAAAACTCCGAGTCAGTTTTGTCTTTGAGCAACTTTCTTTCCAGTTTGAGCAACTTTGTCTTTCCAGGCAACTTTTCCACATAAAACTGGTGCCTAGTGGGACATGGACTAGTAGGGTAGAAAAACTCAACTTGATAGTTTAAGGTTGACAGTGTAAGGGATTCTCAATACTTACCCTTCATCATCTTGGCATCTTCAATTTACTAAACTTTTGGACCAAGATTATTTTCATATGGTTTTGAGTTTGGTGTAATGAAAGTGTTTTCTGAACGCTAAGGGCAGCCTTGGTCCCATTTACTTTGCATAACTGACCTCCTTCAAGTCAAAATTACACTATGAGCTTATTTGGAGATATTAAGTATCTGCAGTATTTATGTGCTGTTGCCTGAGAATGTTGACTTGCTGGAGAACACTTGAACTTTCTGCTGGCCATAAGTGGCTCATCATTAAGAAAACATCTGAACATGCTCATAAAAGAGGGATTTGGCCACTATGAAGTTACATAGCGTTTCAATTCCTGCATGGAGATATCATAAAATAAATCTGTTTTTGTAGGCAAAGTGACAGTGCTTTAGCAATGTAAATTGCAATTATGAATGTAACAGTACTTATTTACAGCAGAATTAATTTCAGTTATTGTTTCATTTAGACAAATTCTGCAGGGAGCTCATATGATTTCTCTAGATAGTTTGTCATTCTAGTTTATGAAATCCATTGCTTCCTTTAACCCTCATAAAGTCTACACTGTTGTGTACTTCCTCTGTGCTCACTGACTTGAAAAGTCATTTTCAAAATCAATATATAATTATTATTTTTAAGATTAGGTACAGCTAATCTCTGTAAGTAAATAATGCATATTATGCTAACACTCATAAGACATGACATGAAAAGCTGGTAAGCATACCACTACTAAGAAATTAATGCCTGCATTTCCCCCTTTCTGTAGTAACAGATTACCTCTACTGTTAATTGACCTCAGATTTAGTGATTTGTTTTCAGTTCCATGCGAATTTTAGTGTGAGTTGAAGAAATCAAAATACCTCCTTCTTTTTATATTATCAGGGCAATTATTCCAATGTAAAACCCCTTACAAATATAACAGAAAAGAGATAAGCCTTTTATGATTGCACAGGCAGCCATGCATACCATGGCACAGATAAACAGGTTTGAAATATTTGTAGAGTTTTTCTGCTCATCATCAGTGTGCACTTTCCAGCATTCTGTATTGATCTACATGCGCTGGCAACACAGAAATAAAAAATACAGGGAAAAGCTCAAATGCAGGTGATCCTGATAGCCTTATTAAGGCACAGAAAGTGCTGGTCCTCGTAACCATTTTGGCCATCTATTTTTCTGTGGCTGAAGGGAAATTCTTTTTTTTTTTTCCCCCTCACTGAAAAATTGCTTATAATCTGATTATTTTCTATCATGTTTGTTCAACAAACCCAACTTGTTCTAACAGTTCTGCGGGGATCTTGCTGTTTGAACTGAAATTGAATTGACAAAATGCATGCATATTAAATCAGAAAGTCTGTATATTCATCCAGTTGTATTAGTGATTCTTAACTTTCCGAAAAAGTTAGCAAGTGAAGCTACTTCTGTGTGCTAAGCAGACAGTATGTCACAGAATCAGTCTATCTGTGACAAAGAATTGAATACCAATGGAATAGAGGAGTTGCTAATGAACTAAGGAATACAAAAAAATGGATATAGTCATGGATATATCTACATGATATTCTCAGTGGAAAGGCAATATTCCACATCCTTTTAAGGATAGGAGTTTTGCAAGAACCTTTATCTGGAAATTCCTAGGTGAGTTTAGTCTGAGGGGGCAGGGAGGGAGAGAAGACTTCAGATACTGTCTACTCGCCATTTGCGGTCTTATTTCAACATCTGAGTCTCTGAAAATTCACATTTCTCTCTTTTGAATCCTAATTTGTCTCTGCTGGATGCTTGCCACTTTGGATGGCCCTCTGGAGCGTGCCTGTTATATCACCAGGTGCCTCTAATTGAATTATTCTGGCTGCCATTTCAGAATATAGTTTCTATCTATTTTTATATTTAGTTTATACAAAAGCTATAAGATATCTGCAAAATGGAGGGGTCTTTGATCCTGCCTCTCTTGAAATATTTATGTGGAAATGAAAATGTTTTTCTTAGAGCTTCTGAATCACAGAAGCCAAGGTCTCAGTGGGATACCAATTAAATCTCTCCTGACTTGCTTTCCTGTTTGCCATTTGCCCTTGTTTATGTGGACATTACAGGTGCACATGCTGCTTGGTGAATAAACGCTGTTATTTTATTTATTGTGGAACATACATAAATTATTCTGTAGTTAGAAGGATCAGAGTAAGGTGACCAAAAATTGACTTCCATAAAACTAGTGATTGCATTTTTCAACCTGAATACTTTCTCACTGCTACTAATAGCAATTTTTTTTGACTTTTAATATGTGAAATTAAGCTATAATTCTAGGTTAATGCCCGTGCTTAGAAATTTGGCAGTGAGTTTCATTTATCATGTTGTGAGCTTGCATACTATTTCAAGATTTTAGAAAGCTTAATTACATTTCTAGTTATTTAACTGCTATGGTGAACATTGATTCTGCATTAAGTGTTGTAGATTTTTTTTTTTTGCTTAGGACTTTTCCATCTCTGTCATGCTGCAAAACTGTAGGACGGTTAATTTTTGTGTTCTGTTTTTATAACATTCTGTCAGGCTAGTTCTAGAAGATTAATTTCCACTCAGTCAGTAAGGCAACTGTTTCATCTTAGTCCCTGTATCACACTGTCAGAAAGTCCGCCGTTAGGGTTGGCTGGAGGGTTATTCTGTTTTGCTTTTGCCTTGCTGCTTCTCCTTACGAAATCTTTAGATGCTTCAGACAAAACAACTGCAAACTTAAACTGGTGATCTTTTCATCTTAGTTCTTAAGTAATTTTTTCAAACGATTAATGGTGTTGAACATTTTTCTCTAAAGGTGCTGAGAGGTGAAATATTTGCAACTTAAAAAACCAAAACCAACCAACACCTCCCTCCAACCACTACCACCAAACAGCCTCATAAATGATTAGCAATTTTCTAAGGTGCTGAACTTCTTTTTATATCAGAAGGTCTGTGCTTAGCTCTTTCCGCTTCTGGAAAAAATCGAGGCCATTTAAGGCAGTGCAGATTAAAACCTCAAAACTTCAATGTACCTCTAATGGTAATTGTTTCAAAAATCTTAACTAACATTGCTTTTATGGCATTAAAATAGTAGAACTCTCACCAAGTCAATCATCTTTGGAATTCTCTGAATTTCAGTTCTGTAATCTTCAAGTTTTATTAGATAATAAGGTGATCTTAGCTAAAGAAAAGGAAGTTTTTAATTCCTTTGAAAGTGACAAAGAACTAAGGATGCTGCCAAACACTTAAGTTGCTTCATCCAGCATTAGTTCTGAGCTCCATGGGAGTTAGAGTCATGCTGTATGCAGTGTCAGTTTTACTTGGTAAAAAAATAGCTATACCTTTGAAGACGGGTTTTCAGGTAGTTCCACTAGAAATGGCTGGGAAATGCCCTACAGCTTGGAAATCAGGTCCTTCTGATACAGCAGTAAACAACAGTTTTGGAACTGGAAAACTCCTTAAACATAATTCTGTTGTGAAAAAGATACAGTCTTGACTTGTGTAAGCTGATATGTTAACACAGAAGGGAGTAAAATTCCAATGAAAGTAATGCAGTTGATAGGATTTAAATGTGTGAGCAGTTAAAGATGAAGATCGTTGCATCCTTTCCTAGTAATTATTTTTAAAATTAAAAAATGCTTTGAGGGTGTTCTATTGATAACTAGAACTCCTGAAATAAGAATTCATTTTTCTTCCATTGGAGAGCAAGCTTATGGTAGAAAAATAAGCAGGGAATAAAAACCCTTCAACCCTGTCAGGCTGATAAACAATGGTCTAGTGAAAGAAATTTTATAAAATTCCACTTCTATAATATTCTGCACTTTGCTCAAGGCTTCTGATCCAAAATATAAAACTTTTTGTAATTTGTTTGTGAAGTATTAAGAAAAGTGCATGCCATATTGATCCTTTAGTGGAGAGCAGTTGCCAAAAGCAAATTGTGTCTAAATCAAATATTAGGCTGTGAGAACACATGGTGGAAGCTGGGTGTGTGACGTTGGGTGTGAGTGGGTTTTTTGGTAGGTCTTTATTTTTGGCCTGTCTGGCAGCAACACAACCACTTTTCAGAGAATGTTGTTTAGAAACAATTGCATTTCATAAGCTACCAAATTTGAAAAGCCAGAAGTGATAAATGGAGTTTTTATTTTGTGAGGGATGAACTATGTAACATTCAGCGGTTTGTCTTTAGTTGTATCATTTATTTAAATATGCAATAGGGGTTCGTTAATGAGACCCCATCAAATATGAGTTTCAGTTGCATTTCTGAATTGAGTGGTAATTTATGTCTATCTGAACTAAGAAAAACTGTAATGAACATTTTGATTTCTGCTGTGCTCTGCATATTAAATTGCATTTATGGTGAAAGGGACATAGTAGTTTACATTTATTTCATTTCCAGGGACCTTTGTATGGCCACTAGACATAAATCAAGACAATAGCAAGAACAAGGTCAAAGTTAACTGTAAAAGATGATTCCATGCTCTAACTCTCCATCATAGGGAAGCAGTTTTGATTTTTTTTTAAATTTCTTTGCAAATATTGAAACACCAGTCGACAGATATTATGTATTACAAATTCTCCTGATGGAAAGCTCTGATTTATGAAGATATTGCTACTAAATTGAACCTTAGATTTTTATTCTTATTCAGAAAGCTATATATACTATGTACCTTATCTTGCGTCCGTTGGGCTTAAGTTGGCTTGTTCTTGAGCTAGTTATACAGTTTAAAAAAAAAAGTAAAACAGCAGTTCAGATTTATTCCTTGAAGTAATGTTTCCTTGGGTTGAACCACAAAAGAGTGAAAGCTGAATAGATAGACAAAACGAGAATTACATGAATGAGATTACATGCCTGACCTAGTTTTCGTAGACTGCACAGGCTTGAATGACTGAGGTAATAGCACTTAACAAATACTTTAAAATATGAAGATATTATTTCATTTATAAATTATTTTGTAATGATTTCAAATACAATAATTATATAATATTTGGTTTATTTATTATATGTTGAAGCTATTAATTTTTAATATCCTATTTAACGAATACTCCCCTTGCTTCATTGAAGAACATCTCTGTGTTCTTTTAATAGCCAGATTTAAGAATGATTTATGACTAAATGTATTGGTCAATACTGTAGCCTAGAACTTGGCACGGCTTGATATTACCAGTGAAGAGTGAAATTACCATTTCATTGACTAGCCAGACTGGAATGGCCATCACTCCAAAGAGTAACACAGGAATACCAGAAAAAAAAATTAACGAAAGCCCAAACAAATAATGCGGTTAGTCCTTGTTACTCGTGCAATGCTATTATTTTTAAAAGTTAAGATTATTGAAGCCACAAGGTTTATAGACCGGTTGAACTCTTATTTTTTTATTTTGCAAAAACTACTTTATATGCGAAACCAGGACTGCTGCTGTATGTGCTGATTCTTCATTTCTTTTAAGATTTTATTGGCATTACTCCTCATTTACACTGCTATTACCACACAAAATAATGTTGTAGAAAATATATGTAAAGCCAGAAATCTACACTTGAATAAACTGAAAACTGGGACATATCATTGGCAGATAATGATGTGGTTTCAGGACATTTTATCATTTTTTGATGACTGTTGGAAGAATGGACCTAATATAAGAGATAATAATTTGCACTTATGGCAGAGCTGCAAAAACAAACCTTTATGTTAAGAGGCATTCCATAACCACCAAGCATTTGAGCCAGGAAAAGGTTTGTTATATCATTAGACTTCTGTGCCTCTGTTTGTGTGGGATGTGAAATTTTAAGTCTTTTCAATATACATATATAAGTACCTGCATGAATGGCATTGTTTTAAGATTTGAACCTTTTGACATGGAGAAAAAAAAAAAAAAGAGAAGCAAGTGATGTAATAGCGGACTAATTAATAAATATTTCCAGCTTTCCATGATAATTTTGCTAATAAGCAATATAGAAAAGCAAAAGCTGGAGGAAATAAGATAGGCTAGTGAATGGAGAATGTTTAGATGTTTAGTTGTGATACTTTTCTTCTCTGAAGGGGTTTATACTTTGAGTCTCACTTTCTTGTGTGTTTGGGTTTTTTAAGCTCTTAAGTTCTTAAGGCATAGGTATTATGTGTGATAATATACTTTTAAATTATCTCAGTTTTCAAAACCTCTGATCATGTTTGGAGACCTCAGGCACAGTTAGTATACATGTTTGATAGTTTTTCAATTTAGCGAAGAAGATCCAGTGCTACCTGCTGTCCAACATGGAACATTCGTCTTGCCTCTGTCAACGGAAATGCTAAGTAGAATTTGTCTGTGTTCTTTGGCTTCTTGTTGTAGTCTTGGAATTATATTTCTGTGCCTTTTTTATGGTGAATTTTTATAGTCATCAGGAATAAATAATTTTATCCCATTTGCTTATTGTAGAGAAAGCTGTGGTAATATTCAGTAGAGGCAGCAAGGCTAGCATTAAGCCACCATACCGGAGGACAGAAATGAACATTTAATGAATCATATTATACTCTCATTTTGTACTTGTATATAGATCCATACTTTTTTTTTCCTAAGGAATTCAAATTTATTTCCTGAAATATGACTGAACGTGGTTCTTAGGCTTCAGCTGTGATTTCCATCAAACAGTCCTTTCCTGGAAATGCCATTAAAATTTCAAAAAAAACAGCTTAGAAGAGCTACCTTATCTAAACTTATTTCTGGGAAAACGTCTGTAGAAGAAAGCAGCATTACGGACTTCTGTAGTACTTAAATAAAAAAAATCTGGAGTTTTTTTTGTCATAATAACTACTTGGTGTGTTTCATAGCTAAGAAACAATTGCAGTTGCCTTTTGATTTATCTCCAAGAATAAGGGAATTGTTTACTGAAAAGAAAGAAATTAGTTGGTAAGTTAATATTAGTCAAATTTTCCAACTCACAATTTTGAAATGTAGTTTTAAAGCTACACTTTAAAGCAACTTAGGTAGTTTCTCCTTTTGGAACCCACCCCTGAAATTCACTGTTTCCCTGAAGTCAGTGGCATTGGGAATTGTCTGAACTCCCTTGTGTTCCAGTTATCTTGTTTCTGACCAGGAATAATACATATCTGAGAGGAATCTCTGACTTTTTAATGAGCTAGCTTTCATATCCTTACCTGAGGACAGTATCTAAGGTGGTTGTACACTGTGACCAAAACATATTATTTGGTGGGAAATGGCGATGTTGGCAAAAGAATATTTTGATGTAAGTTTATGTAGGTTTCTTGCTTTTGTGTATTATTTGTGGAAAATTGTATATAAAGGTTGTATTTTTGTTCACCTTCTTTCAGGGATTTCAGTCTTGTGCATTTTCAGATTATAATGTTAACAACCCTTGTTATTTTTTTGTCAGCATTGCCATAGAGACATCATTTTACCTTTTGGTGCTATGTGAGTGCATCAGTATGTCATCTTTCACTTAAAATAAAAACATGTGTTTCTAGTCTTTTTGAATCTGATTTTTTTAAAAGTAAACCATATAACATGCTGAAAAAAAAAAAGAATGTGTTTTGATGTGCAAGAAGAAATGGAATATTATCTTGATAATAGCCCAAGCAGTTTGAATATGCAGGACCAAGTCTTTTAATACCTCGTCTCTATCTTCCTTAGATTGAAAGGATGGTATTTTCACATATCTAGCATTTTCTGTTGCCAGAAGCAGTCTTTGAATTTGGGAAAGCAGTGTATGGGGGGTTTGGCTTTAATTTCCCATCTCCTCTGTCATGTTTTTGTTATAATTCTTGTAAGGGAATTTCAATTTGAGTTAACTTTATGTGCAAAATCCCAATAGCATTCATTTATTTCTTCTAGTGAATTTTGTGATTCAAATGCAATACAACAGTTTTGTTGTATTAAATGCAACAATGTGCAGTAAAATGCTTTTTATGTCAGAACCTATAGTGTTACGACATGCTTAGCCCTTAAAATAAGAACTAGTTTGCTGCACCTTATTAGACAGCATTAGCTGCACAGACCTTTCATGATTGCATCAGAACCTATAGAGGGTTCTGAAAATAAGAAACGTAAATTACAGCAAACTCTACCCATACATGGAATGAAAGGAGCTGAATAGTGTCCTTTTCTGTCACTCAGAATTTGCCTCCAACTTGTGCTTTATATGGTGAAATTGTCCTAACTTGACTTCTGTGAAGAAGCAATTCTTGGTTTTGAAAAGTTCAAATGTCAGAGTATTGTGGGGACAAATGGGAAGAGATTGGATTGAAGTGATCTCCCCCACCCCCAAATCTCAATAAAGATAGCTGAAATCTTCAATTATTGCAGTTTGACATAAAAATAGCTCTGGTTGCTAGGCAATGATGAAGATTTGTTCTATAGGAAACCAGATTTGTGTTGCCCGGCATCTAAAATTGTATGCCGGTCGTGTGTGTGTCTGTTTATTTTTATGTATAAGAATGCATGTGTGTGTGTATATGTATGTGTGTGTATGTATGTGTATATGTATATATTTGCTAAATTCACAAATCAGTATGAACTTGAAAGCTTTCATGCACTAGGGTTTTGGAGTTTTTGTTGTTTTTGGTTCCCCCCCACTCCTGTTCTTAGATTTCATATGGGAGTATAGCAATGATGTACTCATTCCAATTCCTGTCATTCTTGATGTGTATGGAAGGCTCCAGTTGTAATTTTTGTTTCTTATTTGCACCCCGTTATAGTTCCTGGTATATCAGTGATGTAAGAGCATAGAATCTTTTTATAATGTTTCAGTGGAAATGAAGACATATTTGAATTAGATAAGCAGGATTTGTCTCCTTAGACTTGCTTTTAAAAAACATCTTTTTTTAATTATTGTTTTTATATGGTCCACTATTATGTAATTATCATCAATTTGATAGATTTCAATATTCTTTATCTCCTTTGACTCTCCTTAAAGGAAACATTAGAACCTTTTCTTTCACTTCACTGTGTTCAAATTCAAGGACCAGCCAAAGCTTCAGTTTTTTCAGCCACCCTCTTAGACTATCCTACAGTGCTGTATCTTCATCTGAGACAGTCCTTAAAGCCAGGTAGGTCTAAATTAACTACAGTAGCAATACTTGTTATTCCTAGAAGGAATCCGAATCTCAGCTTGAATTGGTAAGCTCAGTTGTGCACATGGAACAGTGTGGATTCTCTTTGGTGTTGATTTCTGTCTGCCGAGAAACATGCTGATGTTACTCTCTTTCAGTTTTTCAGAAGTGCACAGCCATGTGAACCCCTACCTCCAATACAAATACTTTACATACACAACAAATTATAAAAGGATTTCTGTAAACAGGAAATTAAAATTCCTTTTGACATACTGAATAAGCCAAGAGCATATATAAATTTAATTTGGCAATGACAAGAATAAGAGCTAAAATAGGGAAATGTTTTAGACTTGAAGAAAAGGTAGCATAACAATGGGTGAGGAGTGTGTCAAACATTGCAAAAGGGTGGAATACATATTTATCAGCCTATTTGAACAGAGTACTAGAGCTTCAGTTTCATCTGCCACTATAAAGAAGCAGTATCGGAGCGTGAAATTAGCAGTCAAGTAATACATATGCCATAGCCAAAAGCAAAACAATTAGCTGCACAAATCCACAGTTTATCTACTGATTCTATTGCATTTTCACCTCCAAACTTGATGCTTTTTCACTCACTGAGCAGCAAAGGCAGTAAACAAAACTCATTTTCTGAAATAGAAGTATTATTCTAGCCTGCAGCAGCAACTCAGGCTTGTAACTTTAGTGAGCAATATGGTGCATGTAGCATCGTTAGTGAATGGTGAACTTGTGATTCTGCACTGCACACTAAAACAGGTGAGCTCCTGTTAAAATCAGTTGGAACTCTGGACTCCAATATGGATATGCATTTGTGTATGTGTTAGAGGAAACCATTCAGAAATTTGGCTTCTATATTTAGGACCAAAGCTCATGAGCCCGGCATTTAGGTCTGGATTGGATTTTGTTGTCTTTAAGATGTATGAAAATTATAGTCTATGATAATTTACACTGTGAACTATAAATATGCTCTTCTTATGCACTGTTGGCTTTCATAAAGCATCAACCTATGTTAAAAACCCAATTTGAGTCCATTATCATTTCTGTGCTTCCTGATAAAATTAAATCAATAAAAAATTGTGATAATGGGTAAAGAAAATACCTTTTTTTGCTTGCAAAAACTGTTATACAGTAATACTTACAAAAACAGTTTAAGGTCAGTGGCAAAAAAAATGCCTAATAAATCTTTGTGTTGCTCAAATGTTATATATTAAGTAAAGAACTCAAGGCTTTTGGCATTTTTCCAGGCACAGTCATTTTGCTAGACTATAATAAGGTGCACAGCATGTGCTGGATCTCAGTTAATAACCTTTTATAGTTTAAAGATGTTCTCTGTAGCCGTGTTTTTGTGCTGTCTGCTCTTGTGAACAGTTACAAAGCAGCATCCACAGTCTGTCAGAGCAGGCACGTACAGAAGACTACTCTGAAGCTCTGCCTTTCAAATCCTTGTGAATGAGGTTTAAATTCTGGGAATTTAAGCTATAATCAGTAGTGGCAACAAATTCCAATGGAAAGGATCTTCATGTCATATCATGCTAACAGCCAGCTGTCCCTGAATTACAGAATTACGCTTTCTATTTTAGCCTTTTAAAAATGAAGTTAGAGAATGTTTCCCCTAATGTTTGTCTAAAGGCAATTTTAAAAAGGAGCATGGCAAAAAGAATAGCAAATGAGAAAAAGGAACACCAGATTCAATGCAATTTTCATGTGACTTTTTAAAATAATCAGGCATAGGTATTTCTGTTCTGGTTTGTTCCTGCTCTCCCCTTGCCTCCCCAAGATGTGACAATGAAGCAAGCATTAAGACAATCAAAACACAAATGTGTACAGGGTGGATTTTGTTCATAGGCTTTAAGTCACCAGATTTCTTTTTGTTTTCTCTTTTTGTCTTTAGCTGGTTTTGCTTCTACCTGTAAGTTAGGTAATAGAAGAAGGATATTCCTTGACACAGCCATGACTGTAACTTGCAATTTTTGACACAAAACTTGTATATGTGTGTTGTGGCAAGTGACTTGTAAGCCTTTTAGCTGTACTGATTCCAGCATTTACCTTCTTTTATGAGGGTTATTTGCCCTGATTTTCTCCTTTTGAGTAGTTAAACCAAAGCAAGGCATTGTCAGTAATGTAAGTAAATAATTCCCTTTTATTAAGAACATAATAAACAGCTTTGTATCAAAGATCCATATAGCCAAACATTCTTTTGCAAATGGTAGCCAAGAACGGAAGCCGGTAGCTGAATATTTAAGCAAGGCTGGCATATATAAACTGTCCCTTCTTTTCCCCTCCAAACCTTTAACTGTTAGAATTGTTCTGGTAAACTTGTAAGCACTTAAGTGATAGTTTAACAACTATAGCTACATTGTATTATGTAGTAATTTGCCACATTGTTGGGACAATTTAAAACGTTGACATTTTATAAATGCATATTTTACTATGAAAGTGATTCTTGGGGAACTGTGTTCAGAAGGAAGTCAAGGTACAGCTAATTATAGAAGAGAGGACTTTGAAGAATAGATGCAGTTGAGTGGAGTTTTTTTTGCTTGTTTCCTAGTAGGTTACCAACTAGAGAAAATTAAGTAGAATCACTATCACTGTTCTGCTTATTTAATAGTTTCCAAATAGCATAATTTATTCTTCAAGTATATATTAAAAAAGGAAAATAAAAAGGCTGAAGAATTAATATTCCCTGATTTTTATGATCCGAGCCATATGTTGTTACCTTTATGGCTAATGAATGTAGATACAAAGTATAACTCAGAAGTGAGTTTTGAAAATGCTAAAAGAATATAAAACTAATCTGGGAGAGAATTCTGTATTTTGTGGAAATCTAGTGTAGTTTTAAAGAATGAAATTGAAACCAGTTGTTTAGTGTCTAAAATAAAATGCATTGAAATGGCTCCTCAGTGTTTTTAGATATTAAGACATACTTTATTTCCCCCTCACAGATCCAAGGATCTTGGGATTGTTTTTATAACAAAGTAGCTATCTTAAAGTGGGACAGCAATGCTAGCTGAAAAGGAAAAGGAAATTAACAGAAACAACAGCAAAAACCCCCAACAAACAAACCCCCAAATAAATCCCTTCCATTCATTAACTTTTTAAATACCAGATGAGACTATTTGCGTTCAGTAAGCTAAACAGGTGTTTGAAGTTCAGTCTGATATAGATGCATTGTATTCTTAATTTAATCAGAAGCAAAAAAAACCCCACCCTGAAACAATCTCCCTGAAACCCCAAATAAGCAATCAAACAAAAAAAAAAACTAAGAAAAATCCCTAAACTCCAAAGAACTAGAAGAAATAAAGAGTACTTGAATGTAATTTAAACGAACTTGAGTCCCAATAGGCACAGGAAGACTTTAAAGACATATGTAATCTGATGTTCATAGAGTTGTTTCCCATGGTGTGTTGATTTAAGAAATGTGAAAGTACTCACTGGTAGAGCTTCCAGGAAGTCTGTTGTAGAAACATACATTTTATAAGTGTGGCTATTAAATTAATTACTGTCAAAAGACTGTTGGAAAGTTTCCATGTAGCCTTTGTTTCTTTTAACTAGGTAGCTTTTAAAGAACTTTTTGATATCACCTGAACTCTGGAGTAATGCTTAAAAAAAGGTTCAAGGAGATTGTTATGTTTTCCATGGTTAAATATTTCTTTCCATGGCGTTGCACTAAGGACCAGGCATATCGTCTTTCTGCTTGCAATCCAGTGGTTACCATGCTGAACTGGTTACAGTACTGGTTAATATAGTGGTAGATTAGCTTGTTGAATACTGGATATTAGTAAAGCTGAGGCATAAGTTTGAATGTTAATATTCAGGTATCATAGCAGACTGTTCCCGGTTATCTGTAGTCTAATGTTCACTGCTAAATTTCTAGGATTACCAAAAATGATAAAAGGCAAATTATTTTTGTGTAGTTCTCAGCCAGCGAGTTAGCCTCCTTAAATTAGGAGATGCTGCTTTTGTAGACACCACGAGTGTCTGCAGTGTTGTAGTACTCTGTATTTAATTTTAAATTATTGGCTTCTGCTTTCTAAACCTCTACATGGAAAAATAAAATTCTGTTTTGGAATGCAAAGTTTTTTATTCTATCATGCTTAAGGCTGAGTTTATTTTCTTCACAGACTGTAGTAACAGTTCTTTGGATAGAAAGAGTAGAAAGTATAGTCCTTGGCGTGGCGGGCAGGAATCCAGAATGATTTCAAGTACTGTATGCAGGAGTTTCTTAAACATGAGCTAGAGTAGCAATTCCATTTTTTGACTGAGAATCCTTTCATTTATCCCAGAAAATGTTATTTATATAAAATGGATCTCCTCATAACAAGGGCAATGTTTTTTTGGGCTTAGAAGACTAGGATTTATGGATGAAGCTAGGTTACTGTTTGTACAGTCTCTGTGTCTGGGAGCTTTCCATCTGGTCTTGTTTTATTACATTCCAAGAACGAGTTGCCAGTAGCAGACACAAGGAATTAATCAATGAATTAAATTAGTAATCTGTCTTCTAAATGGCAGATTTGTTGCAAGGTTTCTTATGATGAGACAAGGTCTTAGAAAAACAGTGCCAAAACTTGGTTAGGAGTTAGCTTGGGTTTTATGATTACCCTTTCCGTTTAATGAACGGGGGAAAAAAATGAGGACATAGGCTAAATTTACAGTCCTGGGAAGTATTATGTTTTCTAGCCCAATGGAAAGTAATTAGAATAGGAAATTATCAGGGGACCCAGACTATAAGGAACACATTCTATGTATACACCAAGTAACATGAGGTTATTTCAAAAAATGATCTCAAGGACTCGCAAAAGATTTCTCAGAAGTGAGTTTAAGTCTGTGTATGGTTTAGTTAGCAAGGCAAAGGATTCTGCTTACATACAGCACATGAGATGAGAGAGGAAGATTAGTCCTTTCATTAGCCCTGTGGCTTAAAATATATAATCTAATTTCAGATCTGTATTTCCTTACAGGCTTTCTGCATGGCTTTGAGTTTCTCTGTACCTGCTTTTTCAAATTGGAAAAAGGGGTCAAATTCCTTGCTTTGTCTAAATAGTCTGAAAGCAGATACTTCAAGGCCACCAGTGTTCTAATTAAATCCTGAAGTCTGTGATATGATTTGATACTTTATTAAAAAGTATCAATATATGTCAATATATCAAGTGATATATATAAGAAAAATTAGGTATTAATATATCAAGTGATATATATAAGAAAAATTAGGTATTTATGTTACCTTCATGGTCAAAATATTTTACAAATTATGATGATCGTACCATGAAAACTTTTTACTTTGGGACAAAATAACTAATCACCCTCAAGTGTGCAAATGATAGAGTTGGTTATCAAATTACCATCTTAAATTCTTCCTAAAAATCTGCTTCCCTTATAAGGAGAGCACTTTGTTAGAGCTCGAAGTCTCCCTCCTGTCCCTTAGCTGTTTAACTTTCTGGTCTCCAAATGTTCCTTGGTGGTAGATTAAAGTCGAAATTTCTTTTTGTGTTAGTAAGTTGCTGTGTGCAAAAAGCAAGATACAGTTTTACAGATTCAGTGCTTTGAGAGAAGCAAGTGTGTGAAAATGAGGGATTTTTTTTTGATTCAGTTAATAGTAGGGATGTTAATGTAGGTCATGTTTTCTCACAGGATTAGTGCAGTGATTTCAGTTTGAAGGGAAATACTATAATATGTGGATACTTTAATGTTTATGACTTGTCTGGCAGTATCCAAATCTGATTCTCTGAATGAACTCTTGTTAGTTTCAGGGTATTTGCTGCAGAATAGCAAAAGTAAAACATTTATTTTAAAAAAAGCTGGTCTTTGTTATGTAGTACTATGTTTTTCTTTGCCTTTTCTCAGTGTATATGAAGAAATTGTCAGTTTTATTTCTATTTGTGTTGTTTTCACTAGTGAGTTCTCCTTTATAAAGTGTTGATATAATTTGGATTTTTTCCACGTGTCAAGGAAATATTTGTAGTATTTTTTACTCCTAGGTAGGGGTGAGTGCCTATACATACATCTTTATTGACAAAGGAAATAAAATAGAACCAGGCTTCCAATTGTTTATCATGCTGTATTTTGTTGTTTTTTCTTTATAGAAAAGAAAATCTAAAATTTCAACTTACTTATTTTGTACAGTTATGTGACCTATGGTGAATTAGCAAACTTGGCTACTTTTATTTGGTCTGGATACAATGTATCACATAGAGGAAACTAAAGTTGACTTGAAACACAGTAGTATGTCTTTAAGCCTATTTTGCCTCCAGATGTACTCTGTTTTCTCTTTTTAGAAAAGTTAACTGAATTTAGCACATACAAAAATTAGTCAGCTCAGATTAGAGCAAACTGTCCTAAGAGGTTGGAGAAAGTAGTCTGCACTGGTTAATACATATGTTTTCTGGATCCCAAGGCTACTGTTCCCATTCTTGTTAATGATATTACAGAATCCTCAGAATCTTGCGTTTTCTCATCCATCTTGCACAAAAAAATTGCATTACTTGTTTTGACAGATTTCAGTTTGTTGTAACTGCTTCCAGAGTGTCAGCTTCTTGGCAGCTGCTTACCCTGAGTGTAAAATCCTCTTTCCAAACCTGACCTTGCATTGGCTGATGGCAACCAGTAGTGGTCAGGCAACTGTGCTGTAGCGTTGGGTGGTATTGACAGTCACTGCTTTCAACTATCCATTGATGCTGCCAGGAGAATGTGTCCTTATGTAGGCATTAAGTAGTTTTCTGAAAGAGTGAGCACTTTACTTTCACATGTTCCAAAAATCAAATGAAAGATCAGATTTATCACGACAAAGTGTGCAGTTCTTCTGATTACCTGCTTCTGGCTAGGGCAGGGAGTTATACAAAGTAGAGAGCTAATTGGAGGACTGCTGAAAACTGTAATAAGTCTTCCTTTATTATAAGTAGGTTTTGGTGTCCAGCCTTTCTTTAAAGAAATAATTAGGTGATATTATGTAGCAAAGTTGGTATTTGCTGGGAAAGAAAAATTTTCCCCGTTGCATTTAGCATGCTAAAGACTTGTTTGTTTTAATACAGATTTTTAAAACTTTTCCGTTTAGTTGATTGAATGTGGTTTAATTGTTCAAAATACAAAGTCATATAACAGATTCTGTCAATGTTTTAGGTCACAACTAGCTGTTGTTGGACTATTTTTATAGTATATTATATTTTTATAGAGTATGTTATCCATCTTAAGAGAATATTCAGCAAGTAGGCAATGAATGATGCCTCTGATTACAAACTGATGAGCTTCTACTTGCTGGATAACTTTATTCCCTCACTTTAACTCAGAGATGGAAATGTCAATAATGTGATAATTTGTTTGCTTTGCTCATGACTAGTTGAATGTAATAGAAGTCTTAAATTGTTACCTATTTTGATTGCACTATCATTTCTCTTCTGAAATAATTTGTTCATAGAATCACAGAATGGTTTGGGTTGTGACTTAAACCTGAATGAGATTTATATTAATGGTAGAAACGAATAAAAATAGGCAAACCTATTCCAATTTTCTCAGTATTTCAAAAAGAAAAAAATATGTTAAAACTAGTTACATTTGCAGTCCTGTTATGGTGAACAGAAATTTGTTAATAATAGATCATTGCTAATTAGAACCTTATGGAATATATATTTTTTAAATTTAAACTATCTGTTTATTTGTGGTAAAACCAGATGTAAAACTTCACATAGAATAATCTTAAAGACTGTTATTTTAAAAATTATTTTTACGTAATAGATCACTTGATATTAATACTGGAGGGTAAAAGTGTCTATAAGGTCCTAGAGCATGAATTAGTGATACAGTTGATGCTTGTAGTTTTAGATTTCCGAAAATCACTGCATAATAGTCAAGATATAGGGAAAATCATGGGGAGTGGAGCTGAAAGGGAAACAGATTTACCCATGCTAAGACAAAGAAGCTTCTTCTGATAGAGAAAGAGGAGAGAAGTACATGTCCTTAACTCATCTTTCCTTTAACTCCTAGTCATGTGGATATTTTGTCAGTTTATTTGTATCCAAAAAGCATCCTGTAAACTCTCTCGTTCTTTCACTGTACATTGCTGACTTTTTAAAAAACATTAAACAATGAAAAAAAAATAAAAAAGGCAAAACCAAACCAATCAACCAAACACAAAATCCAAACCAACCCTCCATCAAAAAATCCATCACCATATGGAGTAACTTAGAGAGCCCATATGCTTTGTTCTGTTCCTAGAGGAATGTGTCTTTATGGTTTCTGGCCCAACTCCCTAGTTCTTATCAATCAATACACCTTTATTATCTTTGCCACTGACTCGGAATTCCTTTAGTTTTAAAAAAACAAACAAGCAAGCCAACCAAGTGAAACCCTCCTGTTTTTGGCCTGCTGGTAACTAGGTTGCTGCCCTCTATATTCTAATAATCAGGACTATAATTTCAGTGAGGCCACCTGGAACTTATTTGATGGTACCCTCTATCATCACATTGTAAAGAAAGTGGATATTTTAACAAGCTGCTTTTTGATTGTAAAGAAATATAGGAAAAGGTAGAAATATTGGCACTATATATTCTAGAGATAAGTCTACATGAAAACTTTAATTTTTTCATCTTTAGGAACATCTGCAGATTTTATAGATTCAGAGGAGTTTGTAAAAGATTCCGTTATCAGAGGTAACCTTGTTCGTATGTCTGAATACATTTGGGAAAAAAATACTGATAGCACAAAAAAATCTGTTTTCTAAGATAGTTTTGTTGCAACGTAGATATCAATGTAGGCCTGTAATGGGAGAGACCCCCAAACAGCTCTTTGGTCTCTCAAGTAGTTCAGATCTAGTTGTGTAAATCTATGATAGAATCTGTCTAAATCTGAGTGACTATCTTGAAGAGAGCGTGTGTATGTGAGAGAGTGAGTTAACTGGGGCAGGGGGGAGGGAGGAAGAACAGGAAAACATACAACCCCAAACTCCCGAAAAGGAATGAGGGAAGAATTTTGTTACAGTGACTTAGGATTTGCATGCAAGTTGTGTGTAGTTCAAATATTACCTTTTCTCTATTAACTATTCAATTTATTTTTTTACTTTTGTACTGTTCTGCTTCAGCCACCTCATAAACAGCCCAACCTAAAGACAGTTTGAATCTGGCATTCAACAGGGCTGACATTCTCATAATTGATATGATCGTGCTGATAAAAAATTTCCACTTAGATTCCAGAAGAACTTGCTGATTACAGGGAGTGTAGAGCACAGAAGAAAATCATACATTTTTAAAAATGTATTTTTTTTAATGACTGATCAATTTATTCAATATCATTGTTGCTAGGTCTCTGAGTAATGAAATAAGACATTTTTCAGAGCTCCACGGTCAGGAGCACAGCAAGGCAGCAGTGCCACCATCACTGGAGTGTTGGGTGTCTTAAGATGTCAGGAAGGAAACTAAAACCAGTATTCTAGTAACTTAGAATTCATTGTTAAAAGATCTGTATAATCTTTGCAAGAAATTGGCTTTTCTCTTGTTATGAGTTAATTGTCAGTGTGGCCTTTGCAGTAGTCTAGTTGCCAGGAACAAGATTTGTATTCATACCTTTCATACCCCTCTTCTTACAAGGTGAAGTGATCACGTAAAGCAGTTAGGAATGCCAGTTGTGATGGGAAACTGTCTCTACTTATCACAGAACACTATCATGGGAGAATCCCTAATGTTCCCTTATATGACAAAATTTGAATTCTGACTTTACTAGCCTAGAGGATGTCTTGACTGTTAATACAAATCCAGAGTTCCCTATGGAATTCTCACATTTTATATCTAAATTTTCCAAGCAAAATAATTTTTTCCAGAAGTAATAGTGGAGCAGACTAAAAAAAATTTCTATTTTAGATTAAAATTAAATTTGAATTTATATAATTTTCAGAAATTCCATTTTACTCCTTAATTCCTAAAACCTGTAAATCAGCAAAGTATGTCTGCATATTTGTTTCAGCAATTCCCATATGCTTGCTTTTACAGTTAAGTAGTCAAACCAGTGAGCTCTCATTGTCCTTCTGGGCCTTGATTACTGTATCTGGTAGCTTTTATTTTTCCAGTGTTCCAATTACAGTACCTTGCCACACGCATTACTGAGTTTAGACCCAGCTTAATGGTATTTTTTCATTACAATTGTATTTTTATTTTGTTATAGGAAAAAGTTTTTCTACCAAGCTGAAAGGCTGTGTAAGCATTGGGGTAATTTTCTGTGTATACTCCCATGATGCCCTATTTAGTTAAATGGTGGTCTTAGTGCCCATTGGACCATTCCAGCTGTCAGTCTTGCTGTCAGTTTTTGACTCTTTCCTTGGGTTAGTACTGGTTCCTACAAGACATGAGAACAAAGAAAAACATCTCTTGTCAGCCCAGGAGTTTGGCAGAGTTGCATCCAGAGTATGTGTGCTGGTGTTGATCATATTTTCACTTCTCAATGCCACCACAATCGATGACAATAGTAAAAGGTGCTCAGAAAGAAGGTAGAGGCTTTGAGCCAAACTTGCGGACAGGAAATGGCAAACTGTTATATTTGATGGGAGAGGTGGGAAGGGAAGAAAACCTCAAAAACCCCCATTCCTAAGACAAGCAAATAGAAAGTAAAAAATTTAAGAAAGATGAGACCTCCTTATCTCCTGAATAAATTGCTTAGATCATAAAACTTGTCTCTCAGCATATTCTACTTTGTGACTAGACACCTTCTGCTGAACTCAATCCCTACTGTGTTAGGATAAACATCTTAACGGGGTCAGAGGTCGTGGGTATATAGGGAGAGCAGGATTAGAAAGGTTTAACAAAGGCAGGGGTAGACTGAAGGTTAGGAGATTAGATGTGAAATCATAGAATATGTCAAGTTGGAAGAGTCCCATGAGGATTATTTGGTTCAACTTCCTGCTCCTTGCAGGACTATCTAAATCATATGACTAAGAGGATTGTCTGCATATTCCTCAAACTCTGACAGGCTGGTGCCATGGCACAGTGTTGAATCACATTCAACTTTCCATCAACTCAAACGTAGTCAGAGGAACTGCTGGCTTTATATCTGTACTGCCTTAGTTCTGGACACAGGTGCTACCAGTGTGAACTTAGTTTCGCATGGTGCTCCGCAACATTTACAGTGCCCGTTTTTAGGTTATAATCCCTTATGAGATGCTAGTATCTGGAGAGATGGCTAGTAGAATCATAGATTTGCATCATGGTATCATAGAATGGTTTGGGTCGGGAGGGCCTGTAAAGGTCATTGCATTCCAACCTCCCTACCATGGACAGGGACTCTTTCCAGTAGAATGGCTTGCTCAAAGTCCCATCAAACTTGGTCTTGAACGCTTCCAGGGATGGCAAGTAAAAATGGAAGTAGAGCTCGGAAAGTTTGCTTAATTTATATCTTTCTATTACTCCTGTGGTTACCTGCCTGAATGGAAATCCGTACAGAAAAAGATTTCTGTGGATCTGAGGGATTCCAACTCAATTTCATATGGCAGTAGTGGTGAGGTTTTAGAGGAAATAACCCCCTTTTTTGTTTAACAATTTTTTGTTGATGATTTGTTTCATCATTTTTGAATCCTGTAAAAAATGAAAACTGAATGAAAATGAAAACATTCTTTTGAATTTTTACACATCTTTCTATTGATTCAATCAGTAACAAGGAGATATTTTTCCATGTAGAGCCCTTTAAAATATATTTGAAGTCAAGTTTTATTTAAATAGCACAGTACAAAAAATTGATATATGACTTAGTCTTAAGGAAGAAGCTTTCTTCTCAGAAAGTTCATTTTGTTCCACAGAAATCTTTTGCAGGCTAGGGTGAGGAGCACTAGGTGCTTCTGGACAGTAGTGTTTGCCAACATAGCCATCAAGTAAAAGTACTTAAGTATGGCACATCACTTCCAGTGTATTGAGCACTTTACAAGTGTTAATAAAATGAAGCATTTGAATTAAACACAGTGCATCCTGTGATGCCAGTGGGGCTTTAGAAAGTGACCAGGAAGAAAAAATACACTTAAATACTCTTTCTTAGAGTTGTGTATCTGTGGACAAAATGGGAAGCATGCTACATATAACTTCTGCTTTTGTAACCCATACATCCCATTTTCCCTGTTAAACTAGTTTGTGAGGATAAAAATCATACTTTCAAAGGGGAAAAAAATCTGATCTTACAGCTCATGCCTTTAGTTTTGTCCTGATTTCCATCAGCTGAATTTGAAATGCAGAGATAGTTTTATTTTTCACATGCATCCCCTAGTTATATGTATTGCTTCAGTGTCTTATTGCTGAATAAGCTAGAGGCAGGTATTTGGAAGATGTGAATTACTGATATATGAATCATTACTTTTTTTTTTTAAACTAGGCCTTAATTAAGTTCTTTCTTCTTTTAAGAAATAGTTAAGGTAAAATTTGTAATGTTGTGTGATACTTGAATGGGATTGTCAATGAATCTCATTCACAGACAAATTATGGAGGGCACCTGCACCTTAGGAAGCTGTGTGAGGTAATTACGCAGCCCTATAAATGGAGAAAGTCTCTTAAGCTTCAAGCTGATGAGTAGGTTCAGTAAAATACAGTTTGTGAATAGTGTGAAGTTTGACAGCCTGCTTTGATGAACTGTTCAATCTTTATGCTGCAGCACATTTTTTATCAGAAAAATTCATATAAAATTTAAAAGAAAAAAAATGGGAGTTCTAGGCCCTGTAATGAAGTTATCACATTTATAACAAAATTGTGACTTGTAAACAGAGGGCATTGAAGATGGGAATTTCCATAGCAGCATTAATTTTATTATTCATCAATGTTCACTTCTGTTCCCGTGATGGTCAAGCAAATTAAAACTTAGTATTTAACAATAGTTACACTGTAATTTCTTCATACTATTATTTAATTTTAGAAAAATGAATGAAAAATTTAAGTTGACCTGTTCTCTCACATCTGTTCATTGTCTTTCCTGGTCCAGTGACAATAACTACTTGCTGTATCATACATAGTTTATATGCAGAGAGAATATTAGGAAGTAACATATTTTTGTGACATATGCTGCATTTGCTGGTTTGATAGATTTTGAAACCAAAAACTACAGACTCATGAGACACAACAATGACTGCCTTTAAGCACCTCACCTGCCCTCTGCTACTAATGCAACTCTGCCAGTCCTGCTTCTAAGCATTCAGGCCTCTGCGGAGCTTCCAAGTTGTTGGTGTTCTCATTTAGAAAATGACCTGTCAGAGTAGGAGCTTTATTTATAAGTTTTGGTACAGGCATATTCAATCCTGCCATGAGCAGGATGTGTTATGAGAGCCAAGAATGGACACCATGTATCTTTATTTTCCACTAGTCCAACTTCTGATTCCTTAAAAAGGCTATGTTCAATTTCACAGTCATGCATCAATTCCTAGCAGTGCATCACTGGCATGCCCACAAAGAGCAGGAGATGATCTCTATGTCAGTTTGTTATTCCTGTTATTTAAAGTGATGAGGTTCAGAAAGTGAAAGAATTCCCTGTGCTTGTTGTCATTCTATATAGCATAAATAAAATTTGATGGAGTTGTAATATGCAAGTCAAACAGAAATTTAGCTTTCCTCTCTTCTCTGCCTTAGATTTCAGTCAGAATCCCTGAATTTGCAGGAACTATGTATGTTTCCTTGCATCATAAATGTACCAGATGCAGTTTTTTTGGTCTACAATTGTTGATATTGGATAATTTCAATGATATTTAGTGTCTAGGAAGTGAATCAAAGTAATATATGCTACCTAAAAGAAATTTAACCTGAAAGAAGAAAAATTTCTTGTGGATGAAAAGCCTGTGTCTAACATCTAAGCCATGGTCATGAGATTCAGATAACAGAAAAATGTTTCCATAGCAGTGGGTAATAAATGAGGCCATAGCTACTTGATTAAATAATAGCACTTGCACATTTCTTACAGTGTGATGTAACTGGTCTTTTAGGGGGAAATGCCACATTTAATATAAATATTTCAAAGTAATCATTAGAACAGTTAATTTGTACGTACATCTGCTTTCTGAATACTTTGAGAAGTAGAACTGTATATCTTTTCTACAGATTCCTGAACACTTGGGTGCTGTCTCGCTTCCCACCACACCACGTTCTTTCGGTCTGAAAGCTGCATTGCACTCTGTAATTTGAGTGACAAGTGTTACAAGCTAGTAAATATTTTTAATTACTTATTGGCTGACCTGCTGCTGTTCAAATATTTGTGCTGCATACTAGAACTTACTTTCCTATGTCAGTAAAGGCTTAGATATGGCTTTATATCCTACTCATTGTGCTTTCCTTTATCATTTTATTACAATGAGAATAAATGTGATATACTACCCTTGAATCAAAAAAGGCTCTAGAGATGATTGGTTTGTCAAATTTGGCAGATAATAAAATGATTCTGTGGCATTCTTCAAATTATTATTATACATGCATTTTGTGATATTACCATCTAGTTATATTCATGAGTCTCTTGGTTATTTTTGTCCCACTGCCTCTCTCCTTCATCTTTTATCCTATTACTTTTAAAACCTCGTGAGAGATCGTAAATCTCTTTGTAAAAACATAAGTGCAATTAAATTCTATTTGACAGCCTTAGTATTGAAGTTGCCTATATAACCATAAAATACCAATAATTTGCTATTTCACATGAAATAGAAAACACGAGTGTTAAGTCCATACCTTCCATGTGAAAATGTTTGATTTGAGTCAAATGAAGACCTAAAATTCCTGTCACCATGTTTTTAGGTGGAAAATTTTTCTTTAGATTACGGAAGGGAGTAGTTAATTTCTTTTGCAAAAGGACCAAGATTCCAGTTTTGGAGTAGTCACAGTACCTTGTGCCTAGACATTGTCTCTTAAGTTGTGTACTGCTGTTTCTAATCTATGGATTCTGTATCATTCTTGGACGTTAGAGAGGTGATTTGGAACATGAGTTTTAGTCACTGGTGCTGGCTGCCTTGCTCTTCTTGAGTTTACAGAAAAGGGCAAAAATTTGCTTCTGCAATTCAGTCTGCATCTCTTTCTCTTGGATACCTCTGATAGAAAAGCAAGAAAGCTTTATGAAGTTAACGCAGTGAAAGAAAGCATACTGTTTGCTAATAGATAAAACCCTCTCCTCTGTGACTGAGCAGCGTGGGAAAAGCATGCAACTGAAGAGGTTCAGTGAAGTTAAACTTCACTGACAAAGCAGTTTAATACTTACTTTGTACACAGTATTTGTGAGTATCTCTTAGTGCAACAAACCTTGTATTTTTGGAACCTTTTAATGACCTATTTTGATATTAACTATTCCTGGCAGTGAGTAATTATTTCAGCAGTTTTCTTATTTCACCTTCTACCACATCATTATTTTGTAAAAAATACTCTTATAATCTAGATCTTATAGATCATAAAAGATTTACTAGTAATACTTCCCTTAAAATTAGGAAAAGTCAAATTTTTATATGTTTTTCAATCTATGTTTCTTTCTTTCATGGTACCAAAAAATGAGGCAAGAGGTGATGATTGAAAAACCTGGAGTTGTGTACTACTTAATGTTAATAACAACAACAAAATTACAAGCAATTAACTAGAGTACTTCCTGTAATCAGAATAAACAAGTTAGGTAATTTTCCTACTGTTTCTTTTTTCTTTTTTTCCTCCCCTCATTTTTAAGACCTGTTTCTTCCATTTGTGAAGCACGCTTAGACTTTTGAATTAATGATATTTAAAATTTGTTATCATCTGTGACAGAAAGAAATTTCTCCTGGATTAATAGGGTATAGGTAATTTGGCAGTTTTCATTTCATGGCAATTTCAGAATCGATTTTACTTTCAATTGTATTCTTTTCTTGATTTGCCTTCTGTTGGGTGGGAAAAAACAAAATGGGAGTATAAGAGAAAATGTGTGCTTTTCCACTAAGGAACTCTTCTTTTCTGTAGTTTTAATAACAGTACTCTCTGATATTGCTTAATGTATTTTTACGAGTTTAGTTTCCATTGTATTTAAGGCTACTCTACTGTAAATGTTTGTTTTTTTTTTTTAAATATATTTTGAAAGAATGATCTCAGTATAGGGCCAGAACCACAGAAATTATGATTGAAGACTAATATTGTCTTATATTTAATTGCCTAATCTGCTTAATGTACCTATTTCTGTTGTAGGTAGGGACCAAAAAATAATGACGTATGCAATTTAAACTGAATGTCCCCAGTAATAAAATGAAATGGTTTTATCTGCTACTTTATTTAATTGTAAGGGCCTTCAGAGAATATTTTAACACAATAATAATTTGATCTTTGTAGAGGAAATTAATTAAAGAAATGGTGTACTGACTATAAAAAGGAAAATAGATTCATGGGCTAAGTGTTACTTTTATTTGTGAAATCTTTTCAATGAATGCTCTTAAACTGTATATCACTGACATGTCCTATTTTTTAATTTATTTATTACAGATAGTAAGTTCACCTGTTATGTAGTCTTACAACAAGGTCATGGCTTGTTTAGTTCTATAAATGTGGTCTGATACCTAATCAGAAGCAGAAAAGGAAACTGAATAAATATAAATGATAGTATTCTCACAAACTTCTTAAGCTTATGTAAGTGTTGATATCAACTCCTGCTAACTTGAACCAATCATGTTGCTAAAAAGGCACCCTGTTTTTCCATTTGAATGCATGTAAGTTTGTAATGACTTTGTCCTATGTTTTTTCACTATAATGCCTGGAGTTATTAGTAGATTCCTGTTTACACATTCCTTAATATGTTGATTTGTCTTATATAACTAGTCTAACTATCTTTACCAATTTTTAGTGTCCCTCCACTATGCCTGCGTTGTCTCCCATTTGTGTAATACTTAAACACTGAAAATCCTAAATATATTTATCGGAACCCTACGCAACAGAAACTACTGTTAGTCTTGTTTTGTAGCTGTGGGGTGAAGACCCTACACAGTGTGGCTGAGCACTTCCAAAATTTGGTGGCAGAGCAGGGACTTCCAGCATGTCTCTCTATTCTTAGGCTGATACGGAAATCTGTCAGCCAGCTTTCCAGTGGTTTGGAAATACTGTTTCACATCAATGGAAGTGTAACATTAGAACATTTCTATTAAAATGTAGAAAGTTTTACTCTTTGAACTGAATTTTTTTGTACTTTCTTCAGATTCAAATAACCTAGGTATGTGGTGTTTCATACTCCTAAGTGAGAACCATACTCAGGAACCTTTCATTTGACAGACTGTTGTACTGTTTGTGGGATCATGTGTGGAACACTGTATATTACTAATCTAGTTTCCCTTGCAGGCCAAGGTTTTAGAATTAATTCCTCTACTGCAGTAATTTTTGTCAGTCAAAGCAATGACATGAAAAGGGGATTTTATACAAGTAACCCATACCGGAAATATGAAGGGCACGGAAAAAAAAAATCTGTCAGGATTACTGATGGCCTGCACAAATGCAACAGAGAAGCTGGTTACTGGAAAAAGAAAAAAAAAAAGGGTGGTGTTTTTCTGGTTTTTTTTTGGTCAGTACAGAAAGTAAGGCTCTGGTTGTAACTAAGGACTGGCACAATGCCTCTCAGAATTTCTGCAGGAATGAAGAAAACAAAAGGAATAGTCTGACAGGAGTTTAACATCTCAGTCTCAGACTAGTAAGAAAACTTTTGTACTCTGTTTTTGACTTCATTTTCTTAACCTGCCAAATTCGCAAAGACCAAATTATATAGCTTGTGAATGTTTTATGAGAGCAAAATGCTTGATTATCTTATCAGCCATGGTTTCCACAGATCATTGTGGTTCTTTTGTTTAGTGAAAGGAATAATGTTTGTATGGGTATCAATAATTAATTCTTTGAAACTAGTCAAACCATAGCTACAGTATGATAACTGACGTCAACGTAACTTAATATTGACTGGGAACCTAATATTCAAGGAGATGCTGTGGATAGGCCAGTTTATAAGGAGTACCTCAGCTCACATTTATGTACTTTAGCATCTGCTTTCTCTTTCCTATAAGATGTACTCTTTTCCAGAGAAGTAAGTCTCCATGCAGCTATTAATTTCTCACATTGCCATTTGTTTTGTTTATATTCCAGTGAAAACCTGTGTTTCCTAAACTGCCTTAGAACAGGTGAACTGCTTCAGGGTTTTTTGTTTTGCTTGTTTTTACCACTGAATGAACTGGAAGTAGTAACTATTAAGATGAAGACTACAGATGGTAACTATATCTTATGGAAAGCATCTGCCATGGCAATGTATTTAGGAGGTACTGAAGTCTTAACGTGTGCTGTACATTCCCCTGCTTCTGAGAATGCAGCATAGTATGATGGTTTTATGTAAATTTAAACCCCCTATTTGGCGTTATCAAAATAGGTGAGTGAATGTATCTATGGACATGGAATTAAATTATTGATAGAGATCCAATAATTTTAAACTAAGTGTTTTAGAGGTTTACCTAACAGAAAGGAGAAATAGTCTTACGTGCAAAATTGTCCCTGTTCACATAGCACCTGTTGGTAGCTTTGGGGAAACTGATGAATGAAAAGGAGAGGAACATAAACAGAGATTCCTAGTATGTAAGAATAGCCAATATAGAAGTGTTATTGGTCTAACACCTTTTAAAATGTAGGCTCTAGGAATGTAGTACTGTTAATTGAAGGGTAGTTAATGGAAATAATGATGCCAGGAACTTGCAGTTTTATCTAAAGTATCCCTTTCCTGACTTCTCCAAACTCTAAACTAGATGCAACTGTGATTCTGGTAGGCCTTTTCTGATCTTGTGTTATCTAGGAGGAAATTCAGAGGCTCATACTGGGCTTGGTACATTGGTACTACTGTTTTTTGAACATCTGCTTAAATTGAGCATGCTGTTTTGTCTTGAGTGATGTGAGCATGACTCAGTGCCCTGTATTCTCATTACAGGTGATACTTCATGATTTTTGTGTGATATTCAAATCGTTAAATGTTAGATAAATGGGAATATCAAGTCCTTTTCTTTGTTTGACCAGACTCTAACCCAGTTCTTTTCCTTATTGTTACCTGCCTGCTTCCTATGTTTTCTAACATTTTAACAAGTTCCGTACTTCAGAGTGCGCTTGTAAAGTTGTCTTTATGATATCCTGTGGTTTTAGGTCTTCTAAAATGCCTTAAAATTATTTTTAGGTGACGTTTTAAGGTTTTGGACTAGTCTTCTGATTTTATTTCATGTTGTCCTGGGTTGAATGGAGTGTTTATTCAGTGGTTCTATGTTTGTATAGGGGTGAAATGAAGCAGGCAGGACTACATTTTCAAAACCATGAAGTGTTTTTGAGTGTCTTTTCCCTTTTTGGATTCTTCTTCCTTGAAGTAACTGTGTTTAAGCATCTCAGAATCTGTGTAATCTAAATCAATATTTATTGTTGAAAATAGGAGGCAAAGCACTGAACTTTATGGTCCAAGTTTTTGTCAAACCATTGGTAGAACAGTGAGTCCTGATTCCTGTACACCCCTTCTCATCACACTCTCTTCCATTTTGTCATTAAATTCAGAAGATGCATGTTTGACAAAATTTGTTGCTTCTCACTTCATCTACCCGAATTCAAGTTCCTGTCCTCAGGTAATTAAAATAAGGAACACAAGTAAGCAGAGTGCATAAAAATACCTTACTTGTAATACTGAACTTGTAAATAATTAAACAATTATTGTCATTGTCAGGTCATTATTTTAAGCATCTTTTTCATATTTTGGTGTTGGTTACCCAATGCTTTGAGGTCAGGAACTAGCAGTGGAACACACTATACACTTTATAACTGGCCTGATTTGTACTCAGTGTAAATAAAAGCAACCTTTTAACCTTCTTTAGTGATTTCTGCACAATTGCAAAATGACTTGAGGGTAAACTTTTCTTAATACTTAACAGCCAATTAAGTAAGATAAGGAGCTAGCCATGTAGATAAAAAATATAAAATATCCAAGCAGAACACAAATATTACATAACAGCAACTAATCTGCATATTAATTATAGCTACAATAATGGCAAGAGCTTGGCTGATCATAAGAGTCTGCTCCAAGTGATACTTGGCAGGGGATGATTGTTTTATTTACATTCCAATTAAGAAATAATATGGGTGGGAGATTTTAATAGAGGGTGGAATAAGTGGTATAAATATAGAAATACAGCCGTTCAAAAGTATTACAGACTTTAACACCTTCAGAGAATCTAATATTGAATAGGCCTGTTATGCCTTATTAAGATCTGTAGCTATCAGTGTTTTTGGTAAGGTATGCATCCCTGTGATTTTCAACAGAGGTTGCTAGGTGGAAAAATCAAGAAAGGCTGTGGTTTCATCCTTGCTCTGCCAATGACTTCTCTAGTAACTGAGTTAGGCACTTAATCACCACCTCAGTTTCTTACCTTAGAGGAAGAGATAATTGCACCTCCTTTACTATGAAAATCACATTAATTCATTCAGTATGAACTTGTACAGAGGAAGACCATGCAGCAAAATGTTGTGTGTGAAGTTTATGTTCTGAAAGACAAGCTCTAGCAGTTACAAAAGGCAGAGAAACTGGTGAGAAGAGAGAAATAAGTGGAGTGTGTAGTCTTTTAATCATCCATTAGCTGTCACAGCGCTGAGGGCTCCCTGTGGGCCAGTAGGCTGCTCCAGCTCTGGCTGTGGGGCTGGAATGAGGCCCTGGCTGCCAGGAGCCTCCTGGGGGCCAGCCTGGAATGGGAGCCTGTGGGATCAGCCATGCAAGGGGAACTGGCTATGGGTTGGCTGAGCTGTTGGGATCTGGCTCACCAAGGGTGAATAGGACAGGGCTGTGTGAGGGGATGGCCCTCGACAGGGCTGAAATGGCATCCTAGGCCACAGAGAGAGGTCAGGGAAGACCCTAGAGGAGACTGGCCAGGGCCAGTGATGCCTGTGAGTGCTTCCAGGGCCTTGGAGATGTGTCTGGCTTTGGTATTTTATTACACCGTCTGCTATGTTGAGCTTAGGTCTGGTTTATAATCGAAACTTTGATGGATGTCAAGGCATTTCTTTGGGATTTATCTATATGGCTTGGTGATACTATGGGTCACCACTTGTCTCCAGCCAAGTGTTACCCTGCTGGAAGCACCTTGTGCTGCACTGTACACCACTGTCCTGTGCTGTGAGCTCATTTCTGTAGGTTGTGCTCTGTGTGTGTCAGTACAGGATATGTCTATCAGTGCTGAGTGAAAAGCATCTGATGCACTGTATTCAGATTTGTCAGTGAATGAGGTCCAGTTATGCAAATACAAAGGTTTTATTGTCTGTCTGGTTATTTGCTAGGGAAATGTCCTGAATTACTGTTGTGACTCTGAATAATTTGTTATTATCAATACAGCCACATTATGCACTGTGCTCTAATTGCTAGTAAGAACGGAGAGCCCTCCCTGCTTTTTGGGAGGGGAAACTGACAGAGAAGAAAGAGTCTGATTAGTTAATTAAGTTGCGATGCTGAGATTCTCTTAAAACAACTGTTGGTCTACATATTACATTTTTAGTGTTCCTCTATTGTTTGCTGACAGATTCAGTGCAACTGTTTATTAGTTCAGTACTGCTGTCAGGACATGCGTGTATCCTTATGCCCAGCTGTGTCTTCAAGGCCATCTCACAGCTATGTGTTTTGACCATCACAGTGTAGCATTCCTAATGTAGTAATAATGATCACATAACCCGTGTCAAGCATCTTTGCTTGTATAACAGATATCTCAAAGGGGATTAATGGCAATTAGTTTCCTGCTTAGTGGCCTACAGACAAGTCATCTATAAACAAGATCTTTCAAGCTGTTGGTCTGTTCAGAGTGCTTGAAGCACTAATGTAGATCTGTGTGTGAAGTTCAAGTGCTTGGTACTTCCTTTAGCACTGGATTTTGCTGCCTCCCCTATGCCTGTTTAACATGTCAAGTATTCAGGAAGTCATTAGTATTATGCTGTCACCAAAGGCATGCTCATAGCACAGTCTGATACTTTGCATATGATATGTTTTAAAGTCTATACGATCCAGGCTGGCTTTTGCTGTCATTTCTCTTGATTTTTGTGTAGCAATCCATGGCTGTAGCACATAGCAGGCAGTTACAGAGCATGACATCCTTGCTGCAGCTTCCATGAGAGACTGATGTTATTTCCAGTGCATGTGACTCATCAGTCAGCTTGGTGCAGCTGAGGCTCCTCTTTAATTTCTAGCTCTCCGTTCTGTGAGAGCCACTTGCTGACAGAATAATTCCTGTGATATGTTAAACACTTTCATTGAAAAACTGGTTCACTGATAGCATGGCAGCTCCCTGCAGATTCTCTATGGTGTATTTTGATCCACTTATACTTGATAATTACTGTATTGTTACATCATGCTTCTTAGTGAAGGTTTACTTGGATAATTAATTCTAGTGATATTAAATTAACGTTGTGCATAAATTATGTTCACACCTAGTAGGCATTGTTTTGAACTAATACATCAGAAGGTCTTTCAGTGTATGTGTGACAAACTTATTTATAGGTAGCTCTATAATTGCATACAAAGCTCTAGTCAGTTACGCTGCTTATAAGGAAGGAACATAGGGCATCTTTGATGCCAAGTGTATGTTTTTCAGACATAATGTCAAGGATAATATTTTTGTCTAGTTGTTAGTCTAGTATCCTGTAGAACATTGCTATTTCTGTTATTTCTAAAAAGATATGTCGAATTAGATTCTTAATTTCATCTGTCAGGAATCCAAGGAGACCTATTTTTTGATTTTCAAATAATTTTTTAGACACAGCTTTGCTCTGGTTTTCCTTGTCAAATTGCTAAACATTGACTAACCCAAATACTTACTTTGCAGGAGGCCCAGAAGATCAATGGTGGTGGAGACACACAGGCAGATGGAGCCTGCAAACCAACAGATGAAAAAGAGGAGAATGTGGCAGCAGAAGTGGGATGGATGACGTCTGTGAAGGATTGGGCAGGAGTCATGATATCTGCCCAGACATTAACTGGCAGAGTACTTGTAAGTTTTCTATGATTTTCTATGTTTTTATTTTAAAGAACACTTTTTTAAGAAGCACTGTGTCCCAGCATTCGTGGAGGGTTTTTGATTGGTTTGTTGCATCAGCACTGAGTCAGTCTCAATTTTCTCTTTCGAAAGTAAAAATAAGAGACTATTTCCCACTGCAAGAGAGAGGCAGAGACAGTGAGTAAGGAAAACTGACTTCCAGACCACTCCCCAGCCTATTTCAGTGTTCTGGCACCATGATTTTGAACTGTGCTACAAACACTGAATTTAGTAATTTCATATTAGTGTAAAACTATAGGTTTATTTTATCTGGAAGTATAATTGTGTTGGGAAAAATGGAATCCAACTGGGAAAATAAGCACAGTATTACAAATGTATGTAGTGATCAGAACCATAAAACAAAGACAAGTTTGAATTGGCTGTGCAATGAGATTTGTGATATTTTCAATAGAATAGTAATAATTTTATATTCTCTTAATCTTTTTCTTCATTAGCTTAGGAAATCCTTCAAACATGTGAACAGATGTATCAAATAGAGCCACATATTGATAATATGTGGTTTTAAGTTTCACTGAGAAAAGCACTGTAATTTCATTACAGCCTTACTAAATACTAAATTGCCAAGGGTTTTCCATGGAGTTCAGTGCAGTAAAAGGTGTCTCCTGTGTAATTTTGATTAGTTTTCTTGTTAGAATGCATCTACTTATAAACTAACAACTAAAGTGATTTAAATCCCATTTAAAACTTCTGACATTCCCAGTGAGACTTTGCGATTAGTTTGGGTTAAACTGAAAAGGGCTTTGTGTCTTTGTTTATTGAGAAGTGGAATGTCCACTGTAAGTATCAAGGCTAGACATCACCCAAAACTGGAGTCCTCTGCTCCTAGCAATGCAGTGAGAAATTGGGCTCTGATGTTTTTACTGAGCTGTATGTGAGTATAAATACAAACCAACAATCAAAACCTGATATAAATAATATAAAATACATTGTTCTATGTATTTTTTAATATACTGCCAGAAGTTATTCAATTCCATTTGATGACTTAGTTTACCATTGCATTTTATAAGGGACTGTTGCCCAGTGTTGTTGGGTTAAAGTATTTCTGAAAGCATATATATAGTCTTGTAAAGCTCTAGCAGCAGGTATTGTGGTCCTTTGGGTTTATCAGTGTGACTAATCATCTAAGAAGTAAGTAGTGATGTATGGAATCTCTTGGTTAATTGAGTTCAGTTTAGAAAACAAGATGCATTTATTTTAATATAGCACACTCATCAGTTTCAGTATTTGAATTGACAAGATGTAATTTATGGAGGACCATTCCCAATATGAATATCAGCTGTTAATTTAAATTTTACTTTCAGAGTATATTATTAAAGGTTAACTGCTTCAATGAACATTTGTGCTAAAGGTAATATTCACATTATTTGTTGATAAGGATGTAGAATTGTTTGAAAATAGTAGGACTTACTCATGAATTCCTACTAGTTTAATACAGTCTCTTTTCCAGCCAGCTGTATTTCTGAATCAAAGTGTGGAATTTTTCTTTTTCCCTGAAGAAGAAAGAACTGTTGATTTCACAATTCTATGAAATCAAAATTGTATGATATATCTGCAGCTAAGGAAATTCCAGTACACTTTTACACTCTGGGAGTTTAAATTAAAATCAATCTTATACATCAGTTCAGCATGATGACCTGAAAACAATTGTGTAACTGCTGCCTGGTTTTATATGAGGAGTGCAGGAGACAAGTTAGCTCAGTGTTGAATACACATCAGTGTGAAGTAAAAGCTTATTTGTGTTTTCTGCTCATGGAGAAAACTCCCATCATTATTCTTACCTGGACAGTCATTTTCTGCACAGTGAATCTTAGTGGAGTGTCAAGTGCTGTTTGTGGAATCTAAACAGACTACTTTTTGGACCTCTCTCTACTGGAGTCTGTCACCGTATATTTGGCACATCTGATCTAGCTTTTATTTCTTCCCTAGTAGCCTTAAAAACAGCTTTCTAATTTGTCAGATCAGTTTGTCCTGGTACTTTGTGAATGTTGAAACAAATATTTCTATAGTGGGTACTCCTATAATGACCTCTTTAATATTTAATCTTTATGGCTACCCATTGTGAAGAAAATAAAGGCCAGCAGTATGGAAAATACAGGACAAAAATTGGTGTTTAAAGGTCATAGCTTTACAGTACAAAATTGGACATTTACATCAACATTGGACCATTTGCACAATTTTCTAGAGAAATGAAATGGTTCTGTTAAGACAACAGAAGAAAATCGGTACACAATCTTTAAAATATAGACTGGAAGGACTTTATCAACATTGTAACTGTAGAACTAGTTGAAAACCTAACTGTTTTTTTTATAATTTTTTTAGTGGAAAATATTTTTTGTGTGAAATCATTTATGAACTCATGTTTCAATGCATCTGCTGGAAAGTAAGGGATATTACTTTTTACTCACGATCTGGGTCATTGGAAACAGTGGATGAGGGAAAAGTTCTCTGATTGAAATGAAAGTTGAAAAAACCCAACCATATTCTTAATCTCTTCCTCTCCCATTCTATTGAATAGAGGAATTAAGTTTAAAAACTAAACAAAGAAAGGAGAAATTAAAGTTTTCTAATACTTTGGAATATTTAGTTTTTGAGTTCAATTAAGTTTTTTTGTTTCAAATAAAATTAAGTCAATCTTTTTAAGTGTCTGAAACTCTTTGTAAAATTTGTAAGGGACATCTGGGCCTGCCAGCAGTGTTTGCTGTGAGTTGTAGGAAAAATACCCCTGACTCATAATTTAAATTCTTGTGCTATTTGTAGTTGTGCATGTTAGAGCTAGCTAGGTGAAGCCAAAGATAGTGGTGTTATGCTAATTAATCTCGATATACCGAAAAACTTTCTCACATTCCCTGTGGAAGTGATTTGGACAACCAGCAGAATTAACTGTCTGCCCGGCACAAAAGCTTCTCATACTGGTGCTCTTAGCTAAAATTTGTTGTTTGCACCTATTCTTTCTTAGTTTTTCAGAGACAGAAGAATTGATGCTACCAGTTTCCTGTGTTCCTTCACAAAAGTGGTTAGTTCTTCAATATGAAATGCTTTTATATGCTACTCCCTCACCATGGGACTATTTGACAGCATGTTTACTGGAAAACGTGGTGTCTCAGATATATTCTGTTAATATCTCCACTTGTGTCCTTTGTTCATGGTTACATGAGGTAGGACTTGCCCCTCTTTCCTGTCCCACAGAGTGTTTTTTGTATTAATTACAATGGAGAACCGTTAGGACACAGATTTCTGTACTTAAGGTCTCTAGGAGTAGTTTTAAATTTGTTAAATAAGAGAGTTTTCTTTTCCTTGTTAATGAGAGCGTCACAAGTAATGATAATGACAAAATTTTAAGTAATTAAACCATTGAATTTTCAGAACATTTGACTATCACTTGCTTTATTGTTATGTCAGCTGTGTGTCTCCTGGACTGCGATTCTTATCTTTATGACAGCAAGATTAGGCAGATTGAACTTAAAAGTAGCATGTGGATGGGATTGTACAAATATTACAGTTGATACAGTTTATGTGAATATTGTAAAGAAAAGGTACTGAAATGGAAATAGACTTTCTTTAGTGCTTTAGGAGCTAAATTCTACTGGCATTTAAGAAGTAGTTTAGGCACAAAAGAATATTTACACTACCCAGTTTGATCTGAAAGGCATGTTATGGAGGAAGAGATTTGTAGAGGGTGATCCAGAACATCCTTCAGTTAAAACTGTTTTGGTTTTTGAAGTAGTGTTGCTGGCTAGGTGTGGTCAGAATATCCTTTACTCCTCATCCTTTAGATTTTAAAGGCACAACTGGAACATAGTGTACTTTGTAACACCACCTTTGGTAATGTGACTTTTGCACTTAAACAGTTTAGATGAGAATTTAACATATGGTTTCATAATCTGTCCATATTTAATTGCATAAGTGCATGATTTACGAACATTCTAATTGAACCCATGAAGTTCTGTTTGCAGTTGATGTTGAGTGGCATAAATATAAATCATAGCAAACGGTAACAGTTTGCTTAAAATCTCTTCAGGGAAATACTGGTTTACTTTGAAGTGCCATATCATGCTGTAGATGATGATGGAAGTGTCAGATAAAAATTCCTGAGATGGGTTTCTCACAGAAGAATCAGAAACATTCATAATTAATCTGAAGATGCAGGAAATGAAAGGTATTTATGAACTGATTTTGCTTCTCGAAATTTTTTTTTAATCATTTGAGTAAGAAGAAAAATACTTCCTTAATTAGGTTGGGTGTTTGATATACAAGAGAAAGTCATACACATATTGTTGAAGTTGACAAAGTTCAATCTAGGGCCCATTTGAATGTGGAGTCTCCTTTAAACTGATAGGGAAAGAAAAATTCTTTCAGCTGCAAATCTGGGAGATAAAATGGTGGAGAAAATTACTGTGAGTTCCATTTTTAACTTGTGGCCTGTAAGCACATAACAGATATGAGCTTTAGCTTGTGCTAAGCACCATGTGGTAGCTTTGGTTACTGCCTTGACTCTCACAGTACCTAAAGAACAGGATGTTCCCTATCCTGATTGGTTTGGGTGGTGGGTTTGGATTTTTCCCTAATTTTTTCCTTTTTTTCTTCCTTTTTCTGACCCCCCCCTCCCCCCATTTGTTTCTGTTTCTTATTTTAGGTCTTCTGAGATTGAAATAGTTATGTATGTATTATAGGTTATATACTATTACATCTTTATAAAAGTTCCTGTTTGCTCATCTTGGTCAACAAGTAAGTGAAATGACTTAAGAATGAAAGGGCAGTCTTACTGAGTTAGGGCATTTGTATAAAGACATTGCACAAAACTTGTGAGAATGTACCTGTCAGTGTGTTAGTGTAACTGTACAGATCTGTTCATTGAAGTTGTTCATAGATTATAAACTTCTTGTCAATGTTTGTTACTTACCTACTGTTCATAAAGGATAGTTTAAATTCTTCTCTACTGAGAAAGGAACTTTGTCCATTTAGTTATTTTTAATCTTTCATAGCACTTAGTGGCACATAAGTGAAACCAAGAGATGAGTTCTAGATTGCCTTAATCTCCTTTGACAATGATGTGGGCTATTTCCAGGGTTTCCATAGGAATAGGAACAACGTTCTCCATTTGAGTTCATGAGATAATGATAATGGAATAGAGTAGGAAGTGTTGAGTAAGTCTTGCTTGTTTCCATGGTAACTGCAGCTAGATTAAGTTCCATTTATGCTTTTTCTTTTTCTGAATATTTGTTTATTATTGACAGTAGCAAGGATTGTTTTGCAGAGTTTTTTTGCTTGGGATAAAAGGGTGGTCTTCTACACACAGTCTTATGGGAAGTTCTTCAACTGTGCATATTTCTTTAACATTGAATTTTTCAATTCTGCATATAGATGCTACATGTAGATGTAGCATTTTTGATTGCCACTACACCTTTAAGACAGCCACCTTGTGTCTTTGGAAAACTGCTGCAATTTTAGTGGGTGTTATATTTAAAACAATTTATTGGTTAAACTAAAATAATAAAAATAAGAGCATGCTAACCTCTTTGTATGAGGTGATATCTAGGATGAAGAAATAATTTCATTATCAGTTATGACACTGTAATATAGGAATAAAGGTGGCAGATTGCAATTCTTTCACCACTAGTTTGCTCTTAGTATATGTTTTTACTATAGTTTGGACAGTGCTCTCAGGCAGACGGTGATTCTTGGGGTGTCCTATGCAGGGCCAGGTGTTGGACTCAAAGATCCTGATGGATGCCTTCCAACTCAGCATATTCTATATGCCAATATATGCCAATCCTAGACTTTGGTTTTGTAAACTTGTATATGGCTAGTCAAACCTAAATAGAATTTCTTCTCCTTTATTTTACTAGTTTTAAGTACTGCTGTGTGGAGAATGGGTCAGGTTAGTGTAAGGTAGATGTACTAGGTAAAATCAAATCAAGAAAAGGATAAAGAGTACATTTCATAAAGGCATGACTTGAACTATCCTGAGAACTGGACTTGAAACCTTGCATTTGAATTCTTAGCTCAGAAGGTGGAGAAATACAAAATTAATGTATACATCACACACACAGTCCATAAATGTTTATCCTAATTGAAACTGGTAATTTTTCTAAACCTTCTTTTTGCAAGCCAGATCTCAGTGTAGCCTAATCTATCTTATTTATGTGGTGTTTCAATCAGCTTATAGCTGCTTCTATGGAAGCTACCTACTGTAAGATTATCTCCAAACTTTGTGCTGTGCTGCGGTGAGTTCTGTGACCTCTAGATACATGACCATGCTTGCAGCATCCATTCTAACAGTGTTATAATACAAGAGGCTTTTCCTGCAGTGGGAATAAATGTATTCTTCTAACATTTTTGGCATCTACCGTTTCCTTTCTTGTCTAAATTAAGATATCTGTGGCATTGTATTACTAAAATGAAGATAAGCAAGCACATTTCAAAATCATGTGTCAAGTTTTAAATGGTATGGTTATTTAGAGCAGGTAATTTCTCCCATGGTTACTCTTCAGGCAGAGCAAAACTGGTTCGAGTAAACTACTATTGTTTCTGCTATACAGGTTTTCATTGTTGAAAAATTACTGTGAGTGTAGTGTATCACTGTACACATATGTCAAACACAAGTTAGGAAAAGTCTTTGCTACTTCTTTCTTTAGAATGAAAGTGTGTAAACACAGAAGTGTTCCTTTTGATAACACTGTGTTACATCCTCATGATAAGTGTGTGGTGCAGAGGAAATTTACCTTTCACCTTGTGGGCCATTGACAATAGTCAGGTATTGAACAAAAGATAGGCACACAACTGTAGCAAATGAAGCATGTTTACAAAGCTCACTGGAGGAGACAGATGGTTTTCCCTAAGGCATTTGTGCCTTTTTCATGCAAAGGGCTGCTCTCATGGTGCGGTTGATAATATTGAATTTTTTTATGGATTTTTGTTTTCCTCTTTGCATTTAGTGTATTTGATAAAATTGTGCTTGTAGTTAAAACACTGTTGTGATAATGCGTATTTTTAAAGATAATTCTGTATATGCTTTTGTACCATCAATTATTTGTTCTGAGGGGTGGAGTAAACAGAACAAACTGCTAAGCTTGTGGCTAAAAAAAAAAAAATCTTAATTTTGGAGTTCAGGAAAAATTAATAATTTTTACACAAAATATTATCTATCAAAATAAGTTTCTTTTTCCTTCTTGTATATTTTTTTCTGTTTTAAACTGTTGTTGGGTATTTACTTGAATGTGCACAAGTTTCCTGAGAATGGCTCTCAGCATATTCTTCATGACTTCAGTAGTTTTATGTGGCTCCTTAAATGTGCATTGCTTTGGCACAGGAGGTTCTTCTCTGTCGTAATTAATGCTTGTTTCAGCTTCAAATGCTGCAGCAGAGACAACTTCAAAGCTTACTACTACAGCTGCTCAAAGTCCCACTTCTCCTGTGAAGTCTGATGTCTGTATTGGTAGGGTTTGGAAGGCTTGGTTCAGCCTGAGGTGATAGTAAACAATGTACAAATATTTCTGAGAAGGGAGCAGGAAAACTGATAATAAGATGGAGAAGTTGTCAATTCAAAGTAAAAATCAGGGAATATTAATTGCCTGTTCCATGTGTTTCACCTAGAAGCTGAAAGTTTTCAGGCTCTTCCAGGTCTACAGCAAAATGCCATGAGTTTAAAAGAGAAACTTGCATGTCTGCTCTGAATGGCCCCGGTTCTCCTTCCTTGTCATAGAGTTTTTATCCTCCAGACACCTTCCTTCATCTTAGGAGCTAGGAGAAATTGGATAAAGCTAGGAAAGGTGGGAGAAAAAGGGAAAGGGATGGAATTTTTCAGAAGTCTGAAGCAGTCCTACTGGGTCTTTCAGTCTTGTGAAGCTTGCTTCTATTCAGCATAGCTGTCTAGAATAGGTGGGTGAACAGGCAATTTCTGCAATGTAATTCCATGCCTTCTTATGAGTTATAGAACCACTGACTGGACCAGAACAGAGGCTCACAAAACTGACTTAATTGAGGCAGTGTAAGCATGGAATGGAAAAGGAAACATAATCTGATCCTTCCACTATTTCTAGACCAAACTTAAAAATTTATTTCAAACACAGTGTACTTGTTACTGCTTAGAATGGTGATACCACTTGGGAACTAAAGTGAAATGTGGAACCTGGTCCTTCCTTGCACAGACAGATAATCTTCACTGCATGCAAACTAAGCCATCCAGTTCTGTCAGATGCCCACAGTCCCCTCTTTGAAAAACATGCAACTCCTACATGCTGTTAAAAAAACCCACTTTGTGCCTGTCAGGGTAAAATCTTGCAAAAATTGCTTGAGTAGAGATGAGTAGATTTTAGTGAGCCATCTGATTGTTGTGATATACGAAATGTGATATTGTCATGAGCCTGCTGCAAAGGATAGGAGAATGCTGTTTTTGCACAGAGAGGAACTATTTTCTTTGTTACTGTCAGCCATTATATTTAATCCTGTAACATTCTGAAGGTGCTAAATGTACCTTGAGAAAATCTGGTGGTCTAGCGTGGTAACAAGAGTTATATTGTCTGCAGTTTAGTGTCAGTGCAGAACATTTGTAACATCCTTGTGAGTGGCTTAATTTACAGTTTTTCCTTACTTTTTAATCTCTTCCTCATGAGGAAGGAAGTCTGGTCTCGTGACTTTGGATGCCTTGTTTTGGATTTTTAAGTCTATCCTACCCAGACACTGTAACCCTAGATAGAGAATTTTGAATTAGAAGAATCGAGAGTGCACCATTAGGGCAGTCAATCTGTGTGCGCTTCGGATGTCATTAGACTGTGAGGACAGTGTTGCATGCTGCCGTTTCTCTTCCATGCTACAGTTTAACAACCATGCATATGTAAGCAGGACCTGGAACAGTCAGTTCTATTGTTTTAGCTAAATCAGAGAATTCAGCATTCTGCTCTAAGCAATGTGAAGATGTGTCACATTCTTCTACCCCTCAAAAGCTTGGCATGGTATTATGTATGGAAACTCAGCACAGGTATGAAAAGATCAGTTCAGCAGGGTCTTCCTTGACTATTGTAGCAGTTTGCTCAGAATTTTTTTCCAAGGCTNCCAATGATTTAATGAATGTGATCAAGCTGCACACTGTCAAAGAAGATTTTAAAGTCCTTTTCTGATATAAAGGATTGTAAAATATTATTAAAAATAATACAGTAAATGCAAATCAGAGGGTTTTCCATATTACAAAACAGAAACATAAATCAGCATGTAGAACATAAAAGGCTTGCATGTCCTGCTAATGAAAGATATTTGAGGAACCTGTAGATATTTTTTTTATCAACCTGTAGAAAAGTGTTGCAATACTTTCCCTATATATTAAAATTTCAGGTGTACCTGTTTTTTCTTATGGTAAATGTTACAAAGTTCTTTTGGATAACTTGTTTGATGTTTTTCAGTTTGCTGTTGTAGAAGGCCATGAAAAGTAACAAAGAAATCCAAGCCAACAGATTTTATGTTTACAGTTGCTCTTTGGTGTTTGTAAGTACACTAGAACATTTTAAGGTTTTCCAGACTGGAAAAGATTGTTGGCTCCTGGCCTAAATCTATTGGAGGAGTTAGTTGGGCAGAAAACTCTGTCTTTGAAGTATCAGCTAGAGGAAATACAAACGATGGTAGAGTCCATAACAGTAACTCTTACTTTCCTAAGCATTTTCTGTCTTGAAAAATTATATGAGCAATGTGAATTCAGTAACTGCAGCATGGGTTTGGAAGTTTGACATGTTTTGTCAGGTATAACAGTAACTTCCTTGATTTTGAACAATTAACTAAACTTACTATTCTTGCTTTGTTTCCGTGCAAGCTAGTATTAAAATTATTTATCCATGCTTGTAAAAAGCATTGTAATCAGCTTTTATGAAGTACTGAAATCAGGAATTTAAATATTTAGTGATTTTTTTTTCCTCTTCCAATACACATTTTCCAGTCCAAAATATATTTCTGTCTTATATAGTTAAATCCATCTAGTATTGTGAAATAGGTTATGTCTTCTTTATAAATTTTTAATAGCTATGCACACATATATTTATCTATATATGAATTATTTTTACTTCCGTATTATGAAGTTGAAGATTGCATACTCATGCATCAAAATATTTTTTACTATACAGGCTCTTTTTCTTAGTGTTTTTATTCTGTACTTCTGGGTTTTTTAAAATCTCTTTTGCCCTGATAGGTGCAGACAGATAAACAATCTGAATTTTTCCTTGCCATTCAGTCCATTAGATTTATTATGTATTCTCTTTTGGAAAGCGCCTTGGGCATCAACACTAGTTGCTCATGGTCTCTTTATAGCTGATGTATCTTGATATGAAAGACCTATTTTTTAATGATGCTATTCCATTGCTTATCCAACCCTACTGTTTTATTTCTACAAATAAAAAGCCTGCTTGTGTGAGATCTTTTCTTATTTCTCTTGACAAAATATATCTTGTGGTTCCAAAAAAAAAAAACCCATTAAATCTGGTTTTATAAAACTTAGTTATATAAGTAGTTGAGAATTAGTTATGGGAGTTAATTCATTGGTATGGAATTACAGGAATAAGCATAAGCTAAAGCTTGAAAACTTTTGGGTTGCCATGAAGTAAGAATTGGATTGAGAAAGACTTCAGCGTTGTCTTACCTAGTGTAGCTAAGTATACTGACATCAGATGCTTGCACATGTAAGGGAAATTTCTGCTTGTCTTTTTGATTATTCAAAGAATAGATATGTGTGAAAAGGCTTGAAAAATACATGTTCATTTTTGTTACACTTTCATAATTAACATGCTACCTGTAAACAGCTTTATTGCCTATACTATAAGATCTCATTTACAGGTGCAATGATGTGTATATAGGAATTCTTTCCCATTTTGTTTTTAAAAAAGTTTTAATAGTGCAGTAATTTCTGACTTGGCAGAAGTAGAGGGATTTTAGTGTTATTTAGGTGTTTATATGAATTTATCTTTATATAGAACAAAAATAAAAATATATTCTGTAATTAATATAAAGTGTCTTATCTGCAAATTTGGCATCAAATTTGAAATGATGTACAATGGTTAGGATATCAAGGATAGCAAGATTTTTTTAAAAAGCAAGCAATATCATTGTTACAGAAAATACAGTGCAAGTAGAGATCAGAAACTGACATTTCTGACTGGCTGATAAAGTGTTCAGATTCCTATTGGGTAAACCCTTACAACTGTGATAAACATGAACCTGTTACCAAACTGTTAGATATGAAAATGATTCTAAAAACTGATGGAATTAATTAATGAACTACATCTAGCCACTAGAAGGTTTAAATCATGTTTACATTTTTGTTTTTTTGGTGTGAAACTATTATTTAACCCTCAAACTTGTTACATAATTCAGGGACCTCATTTATTCCTTTGTGAGTTCAGTGTGACTGCAGTTACTGACAAGGAAGTTCCATTGATTTTGTCAGTAATACAGAAAGCATAAGAAGAAACAGTTTTAAGATATGTCTGAAATGCAGATTTCTATGACCAGTAGAATTTTGAGAACATTGCAAGGTTAAAATGAACAGTTTCCAACAGTTTTCATACTGTGATGTATTACAGTGGCATGCTGGGCATTTGCCAAAGTCCTCTGTTTGCCTCATGGGAACTCGGGAGGTTGGTACTGGTGATACCATATTTTTCTAGACTTTTACATTACTCTTAATTAATATTTCAGTCACTTCACTAAATTAAGGCATGCTCTTTTATTCCTTTTGGTGTGATAGCACTTTAATCAAACTTAAATACTGTAAGATGAACTGACCAGTTCTGTGCTAGTTAATCATATAATTTATTGCAATTGAGGGATGTAGTGGTTTTTGTTATCAATTCAACAGGCTTATTCTTAAACATTCAAAATGCTTGGTCTTTTCTGTTCTCTAATCTTGACCATATTTTTTATTTTTTCTATTGGAAAATTTCTATTGATGCCTAAGAATGATATCAAACTTGGAGGTTGCAATGATCAGTTCAAGAATTCCCCTTCAGATGAGGGATTGGATTTCTGTATCAGATTGCCTACTTCCCTTTTAGTATAAAATTTGTCTTTTAATTTGCTCCTTTTTCTTATCTTATGTTTATAATGGATAAGAGGAGTAAATTAGCAGCAGAGATTATTATTTTAAATGTGATTCCATAAAATCATGATCTTTTTAATGTTAGGCTACCTGCAGTCTAGGGGAGCTGGTTTGACAAAGAGGAAAGGGATCTGCTTGTCAAAGAAGCTTTTTGTAGGAGGTCCTAATCCACTAAAGGAGACAATCAGGATTGTCTTCAGCTGAAAGGCAATAAAATGCAGGAGCTGGATAGTGTCTGTGTTACTGTTTCTAAGCCCTCGGTAGGGGAATGTGGGAAGGGGGCTAGCAAAAGCGTAAATTTTCTGTCTTACGCACTGGCAGACTCTATAGAAGGACAAGAGAAAGCACTATTAGGTTGAAAGATGCAGTTTATTTATGAGATTTGTTCATCTGAAATGCGCTGTAATTCTCATGCTTTACCCTCAAATAGAAACAAACAGTAGAAAGTGTATTTTGAGAAGCCATGACTTGTCCTCATCTCTCAGGTTAAAAAGAAACCAGTGCGTCTTTGCATCCCTTGTACCTTCAGAAAGCTGTGTGCATGCCTGTTATTTCCTAACACAGTGCGTTTTCCACAGTTTTGTTCTTGTGGATGATATGAATTCCTTCAGTTTCTCTAACAGAGTATAATGTTAGGTCAAGAATTCTGGTTTAGACATTAAAAGTAGCAATAACCAAGGAATGCAGAAAGTGCCTCTGAGCCTGTGTTTTGGTTTTGTATGCTGGATTAGTTTTTGGCATGAGAGATGTGAAAAGATGGTTTAGCCCTATAAAAATGAATACCTGACTAGAAAGAATTCAGCTTCGCTTAGAAAACTTCATTAAGTATGATTGTGTATAATTAGCAATGCTACTGTTTGATCTTTCATGTACTAGGCACTAGGTATTATTGACTGTATTTTGTCCATTTTTGGATGTTTTCTGACTGGAGGGCAAGTAACGCAGTAGAATTTCAAGCTCTCCATATAGAAAAGGTTGACTATGTCTGCTGTGATAAGCAGTTAGTTCAAAGTGCTATTGAAATACTTTCAAGTGTTGTAAAAACAAAATGCATGTATTTATTTGCTGATATGTCTAAAAAGCTTGTTCAGCTGACAGAAGTGTTGACAAATATGTTATTTTAGTTACTTTCACTGCTTACTGGTTTGGGTTAATAAAATATATGGGGTGATTATTTATGAAAATGTCGAAAACGAGTTCAGAAAGAAAAAAAATCTAAAGAACTGTAAGACTGAAAGCATGTTAAAACACAAAGTTAAATTGAAGTTTTAATTTAATTGAAGTTAGTTCAGTCAATCCACATTGAAGCTGGTTTAATTGAGGGCAGATGTAATCTGCTATATTTGAGGATGGAAATAACATATTTAGAAGAGCATGTTTCTGTCAGAGAGCCATATGAAACTTTATCAGAACTGGAGACACCTGTCTCCCTACAAGAAATCTAAAGACTAATATATATGCAGGCATATTGTTAATGAGACAGTAATAATGGGTTGTTTCTTAAAGGAAGATGAATAGTCTTTAGAATTAAAGAAAACAAAGCAGATGAACTTGCCTGCCACAGTCCTCCAGGGAACATTTGAGGCTCAAGGTCAGATGCTATTAAATAGAAACGAAGTTCTGTCAAAACTCCCTCTGTCAATCCTTTCCCTTGGAAGAACCAGATATACACATACACTTCATATTTAATGATAGTAACAGTTATATGTTAAGCAATAATTTGACTGAAGCAACTTTGTATGTGTTTGAAGACATTCTGGTTTTTATATGCTTCTCTATAGCACTTCCACTTCTCAGTGTTGGAATACCATGCTCTTGTCATCTGAGTCTGTGAGTTTTGAGATGGAAAACAGATGATGGAAACATTAGTAAAAATTTTCACACTTAACAGTGAGTTCTTTTCTCATGCGTTTGACTGGGAAATTATGTTTTAATTTCCAAGCTTTAATTATATCTCACTATGGAAGCCCTGCCATTTTTTTTCCTTGGCAAAATTATATTAAATAAGTAGTGAATGGGTTTTTTTCCCCACTTTTGGAGGATGATAATGTGAACCAGTAAGTTTCAGCAAAATACTGTTTCTCATAACAGTTATCTAAGAGTGAACTTTGTGCTGAACTGAAGGTCCATTAAGTGTGCACATCTGCGTATATGGAAATATATCAGTGTGATAGTTATTCCCAAGGACACAAGTATACATGTTGTACTTCAGTATTTTCTCAAAAGGCAGCATAGGAAATGCAAACTCCTGATTGTGTGTATCTTCTGCTGTGGGAGCAGGGATTCACCATAATAGTAAGTTATTGAAACTGCATGCATATGTTTTAGAGTATAAAGATTGAATTTAGTTAGTGATTTTTTTGGTGTTTTGAAGCAGTTCTTGCTCATTTGCACAACAGTGAGGCAGACACCAGCTTTAAATGCAGAACTGGATAACTTGATTTGTTTTTTGACCTTATCTCAAGTAAGGATGTTTCTCTTTCTTCCTATACTGATTTCCTTTAATGCAGCATGAAGAAATCAATATTCAATAATGAATAAATGAAGACAAATTTTAGTCTTGCAATTTAAATAACAGAACTCATTAGGTCTATTGACAGATTTGGTGTTATATGAGAAGTTTTGTATGAAATATTGCCTACTTTCCTACTACTGCGTGACATATTATCTGTTGGTCCATAGATAAGACTTTTCCAGAAAATATTTTAACACAACCATGTAGAGACTTTCATACTGTTGTCTAATAAATCAAGGTCAAGGGAAGTTGTAATACAAAGGTTAATGCTTGGATTTTTGTCCTTTCCTCAAAATATTTTGTTTTTGTAGTTATACAAAATAATGTTTGTAGTGTGACTATTACAGCAATGAGTTCTCATAGTATTTCACTGTATGAAGACATCAGTTAGAAGTAAAAAGACTCTTGCATAGGAGGCATATTTCAGCTCAGTTAATGGTAGTTGGAAAAGGAAAATGGAAATGATAGGTTTTTTTTCTTGTCCTACTGTGCTAAAGTCCCCCATATTTATCTGGGTTGAACCAGTCTTCTGAGAAAGACAATACATTTTATAAGGAAAGCATTATACTAGTGTCAACATTTTCTTTTAAAATCAATAGGTCTGGCAATGTTTTAATTAGAATAGTAAATTGCAAAGCATTTCTTTTGAGAAGTACTTTGAAATAGTAACATGAAAAGACTATCAATTCAATGTTAATGTTATGAAATATCTTGACAACATAATGATTTCAATTAACTCTGAGTGGAAATTTAACTTGCACTCACTCATGTAAAATGCCACAGAAAAGAAGTGGAATAACTTAACATTGTGGCAGGTATGGAGCACTACTTATCTGAGTTATGTGTATGTAAGACATGACCTGGAAAACTGCCTCTAGATTGAGCCATCAACATTTGGCTTTTCCAAGTCACATTGCATGTGGCTATATGCTACCATCTACAGAACACAGTAATCCACTGTATCTTGTTCTGTTGCATGATGAGCACAGGTCTCTGAAGCTTCACTTGAGAATTACTGACTTTATAATCCTTTTCTTCCCCCATCTCCCTGGTGTATGGTAGACAAGAGCATAATAGCTAAAATGTTTGTGCTTACGTATGTCCTACTACAGGTGTAGTTATTTTGACAAAAGTTTTCTTCCCAGGAGAGTCTCTTTCAAATACCAAAAGCAGTTACTTAGTACAAATGACTTTTTAACCACCAAGATATGGTAACGTATGACTTGTTCATTGTGGTAAAAATGATTCATTACTGAACTTTTGAATATTAACATGGAAAAAGAAATAAATTTCCATTGCTTCCTTCAGTTTTAACACAAATGCTCAGGTTAGCTTCTAATTCAAAGGAATGTATGATGTTCAAAAATAGCAATAAAGTCCTTTTTATTTTTCTTAAAAGACAGAGCTATGTGAGAACTATGATATATAGGCTGAGCAAGTTCATATAAGAGGCTATACTTATTACTTATGTTTTCAAATTTATTTATCATATAACTGCTCATTTTTCATCAGTCCTACCTAACAAATGGTTAATGGGGTTTTATTATAACAGAAAGTTTTAAGCTCTTAGTGTTTTACTAATGCCCCTTGGGGAAAAAAAAGTCGGTAAACCCCCCTTTTTTTTGGTTTAGGAAGTAAATGCATAAAAAACTGTAACATTTTCATCATGTCTCCTAAATAAGAACTAGGCTTTGCTAAGCACTGCAGATACAAGAGCATGAGCAGATGCTTTCCTAGACAGCTTTCTGTTTGATTAAGTTGGAAAGCGGACATGAGACCCAAACTCAAATTGCATACTGAAAGTTTACCCAGGAAGTCAATACCAGTATTCAGAAGTGAATATTAATTCAGTACTCTAAGTGATCATTAAACAAAGATAATTTCTTTCTCTTTATCATATTGTACTACACCATTTTCAGAAACTCATGACTGCATTTAGCTGGTAAGACTGCTTAGCCAAATTGTCCTAAATGGAAGAAATATTGCATACATCTAACATTCTGGTGTTTGTCTTGTAGTGCTAAGGAAAAGGGTGTTACTGAGTTCCTTTCATTTTGAGGGAGACCTAGCACTGAAAAACAACACCTGTGATACCCCTTTCTGTCTTTGCATGGCAGCAGGGTAATTTTGGGATAATTAATATTGCCTTAGTTTACATCTCAGATGGTGACTTTGTGATTGTCTTCACATGAAGTTGACTTGGACGAGGGGAAATACCTTGGGATATATAGCCTGGCCACATTATTTTAAAGGCTTTCCCCTACCCTGTTCAGATAAGGTAACCTGCCTTCAAATAGTGTTCCCTTTAAATAGCATGCCTGACCAGTCCTGTCAGATTGTATCAGGCATCTCTTTTTTCACCTTTGCTTGGAAGAGTGATATTATTGCATAACAGCAGAAGTGGTTCCTTTTGTGTGTGTGTATTAAAAAACACAACAACAAACCACACAAAAAAACCCCCCCAAAACAATAAGGTTAGCAAATATATTGTTATTCTCACTGTGCTTAAGTAATTTCTTAGGCTTTGAAATATAAAAAATTACTTACACCCTAAAAAGTTGTTAAAAAAAAGCCCCCCAAAAAAACAAACAAAAAAAAGGCAACCCCAAAACACCAAACCAAAGAAACTTCGGAATATGAGCCAGTAAAGAAATCAATATGAATGTACATTACTGAATTTTCTGCATCATCCTGCTGAATGCTTTAAGACACCAATATGAAGTGAACTTAATGCTGCCTGTAAATAATATGGTTGTTTAGTAGGCGTTTAAGCAGTAATTGTTATCACCATGAAGTGTAGAAATTCCAAGATTGTCTGTCTGGTTTTCAAATCTCCTGTTGCACAATTAATTTTGTGCTGCATTGTAGAAAGCCCACCACAGGATGAACAGAAGTGCTGTACAATGAGTTTGAGTGTGATGATGGAAGATTGGGATTTTTGTAATGCTTGCTTTACAATTATCAGTTTGTTACCCTGGTTTTCTTATTATGGTAACAGTCCCTTTTTTATCCTTCTGTATGCCATTTTTTAGCAGATTGTTTTAGTGTTGAATTAAACACTATGGAAGTGGAAAAAGCTGTCACTCTGTAGTTTGTGAAAACATGTATATGGAAACTGTGGACCTGACTCTGACCTTGCCTAGAATTCCAGAACGTGAAACTTCAGTTTCTGGACTTGATTATGAAATCTACTTTTAATATGAAGAGAGATGGTCTTTTGATAAATTAGCATTCTTCTTTGTGTACAAAATATTTTATGGTATTACAATACCTGTTTACTACAAAGATTTGCAAGGTGTGTTTTGAAGGTTGAAAACAATGTGGTTTGACTTCTGCTGACTGTGCTTGAAAGGAAAACTGAATCAAGGATGATCTAGGGATGTTTCTTCTCCTGACCTGGTAAAGAAAAGAGATTTTGAGGCTTACTACCTAGTGTTTCTGTTATTGTTTAGCTGACATACTGTGATTGAAGATGATGACAAAAATATTAGTGTCTTTTTCCCATCTGTTGGAACCACTTACCCACTTCAACAAGAACTTATAACTGTTCTCTAAAAATAGGTGTTATTGTAATAACTACATTACCCTACATATGAGCAGAATTAATTAGATTTTTATACCCAGCTTTTAAATTATTTTAATAGGTAAAGTTCCACATGAATTTGTTTAGTCATTTCTAAATAAGACTAATGGGTAAGGCACTGGAACAGAGAAGTTGTGGATGCCCCATCCCTGCAGGTGTTGGAGGCCAGGCTGAATGGGGCTGGTGAAAAATGTCTAGTAAAAGTGTCCCTTGTCCACAGCAGGGTGGTTGTAACTAGATGATCTTCAAGGTCCTTTCCAACTCAAACCATTCTATGATTCTACTAAACATTTAGTGCAACAACAGGTAATTCCTGAAAGCTGTAGGTATAATATAATCATTGTTTTGGAAGAAATCCTTGATTTCTTGGAAAAAGTTTCATGATAATTAAATTTCTTAAGTTTGTTCCTTCTACAGAACAAATCATTTTACTGATCTCATTGTTAAACACAATTATCTTTTTCTGCAATGTAATGGTTAATAATGTACAGAACTCTGTTATTTAGAAGCTTAATTCTTCATTTGTCCCTTGACAGGGTTTTGTTCTCATTCATGTTTCCAATTTGTTGGCATATAATACAGGAGAATTGTGCGGTGTTTTTTTTTCTAACTCATATATGAAAATTTAAGTTGGAGAACCCCTAGGTAACTATTTTCATTGTAAAAAGGCTTTTTTAATGTCTTTTTTAGCTTTGGTATCCTGTGTTGCAATGAGGCACATATGTCACCAGATTTAATATTAATATTGAACACAGTTAAAGGAGTACCACATGTAAAACAAAGGAAAAAACAATCCCCACAAAACAGAGATTGTTTAGGGCACGTAATTAACTCATTTGGTTCTTTGATATAGACATATGGATAGCCACAAGAGCATCACTCTATGCTGTTATACCTGTCTGTGTTTTCTGTACTGGCTTACCTAGTCCAGTTCAAGTCATCCAGATGATCAAACATCTGCACTTCTTAAGGGAGATAATTTTGTAATTTAATAGGTTACAGCAGAGTCTCTAATCCTCATACTCTGAGTTTTATCTACTGGCTAAGACATTTATGTGTTACCTATACCTTGTTGCTAAGCAGATTCAGGGATTTCCCATCCTTTTACCTTTGCATCTCTTCTATCGTGTTTAACACTGGCATGGAGCTAAAGCATTGATCACATCACAAATTGTATGTGTACAAAAATATCCTAAAAGTCTTTAGGTTTTTGCAGCTTCTAAAACCACTTTTTGAGATAAAAGTCACTTGCAATTTGTTTAAAATCTAGGGATACTGGCAGTTTTGAACTGAGTTTTTCTGTGGAGAACTTCTGCTGTGTTTGTCACCCAGCCTTAAAGTTTTAGTAACAGCTGAAGCATGAACGCAGGCTTTAGAACAGCTTTCATTGTGTGGTGTTTTTGCAGCACACAAATGATCTGAACACAGAGAAAATGTGGAGAAGATAATATGTGATTTTTAAGCAAGTGGAATATTTTAATGCATAAATGCAAAAGAAAAATTGAGGATGTAAAAGTAAATGTTATGGAACATGATATTTATGTGTTTTTTTGCAGTTTTTACCATGTTTAATGTTGCACTACTGTTCCACAGTAGTTCTTTTATCGTTCTGTGTGGCAGGATGATAATTTGTGCAATATGCAGAAATTTGTGACAAGACATCTATTCTAAACAATAAGTAAAAACCCAAACTTGGCATCTTGTCACTTAGTTTTTCACCACCCTAGTGTTATCTCTAAAGGATATCCAATGTGCTTAGTCTGAAACACTGACAAAACAGCTGGGAGGAACGTCCTAGTTTTACAAGGAGGGACCAGGACAAGGAGTTTTTTTTAATTTCAGTGGCTAAAAATTACAATGAAATATATTTCAAAATTATCCTCTCTGTGAAAATACTAAATGTAATGTAGTCTAATAACAAGCAATTTGAAAGAATAAATTTCAACTTTGGCATTTGGATTCCAGTGAAATAATTAAATAATTTTAGCAGTATGTTTAGGACAGTCCATAATTAGAACCTGTCTGCCTACACCAAGGTTTATTTTATTTATGTTCTGTTATTTTCATTTGTACAGAATTAATTTTGATTGTGAAGGTATGGAAATTTTGAAATTATTTTTAATAAGGCTTAGATGTGTATGAACTCCTTATGTCCTTAGATATTTCTCTCAACATTTGATTTAGTTGTGAGTCCATTCAAAAAAGCGGAAGAATCCTTCTATTGTAAATCCTAGGCAATAAGGACTTTAATGATGGTACTTTTTACTATACCAGCATTATCTGTTTGTTTAACTACATACTCAATTCTTTCATTGTATGCATTGTACTTTTCAGAGAGTAATGTTAGAATATCTAAAAGCAAAATGGTCTGAACTCTGACATATATATTGCATTGCAGAGGTATTGCATCATTGTGCTCAAAACAAGTTCTTGAGCCATCAGGACCTACTGTTATCTCCTCTCAAGTAATCTAAGTTCCCATGACAATACTTCCCTGGACACACTTTCCAAGTTTTCCAACACCACATTTACTTTGCTGCAAGAAGCATAATTCCAACATTGCATTCTTTTCCTTTTATCTATTCGTACTTTTCACGGTTTTTTACTGTCAGGGAGTTCTCCTTTTCTTCTATTTTATTTACTTTGATGTTCTATTTCTTTAAGTCACATTACACAATTTTGATATTGTTTCTCTTTTGTTCTTTTTTCCCCTTAAAAAAACCCAAACTTTATTTTTAATTGCATGTAGAAACCCTGGGACTGAAATGCAGTAAACAGTGCTAGCTCTGAAGCTGGATAATTTCCTTCAAAGGAAGTTTGAACACCTTTAGACATTTGAAATATTGTTCTTTGTCTCGGGTGGATATTGACATGGAAAAGATGTAATGAGGAAAAGTGATTGTTTGAACTTGCTAGGGTGACAATACTTGTTGACTTAATAAAGTGTAATAAGTGATGGTTATAGAAAGAAAAGCCTGAGCTTATTTTACTGGGCCTTTTCATGTGCGTGTTCACTATGCTCGGTTGACAGGGCCACCACCAATATCAATGAGCCCCATCGATCCTGAGATGTTTGCAAGACTCATGACCAGTTGCACAATAAAACTTGGCACATTTGGCCCCTATTGCTTTTTGAACCAGTCAGCTTGTCAGTGGTGAAGGAAAATAATGTATTGAAAAACTGCAGATGCAATCTCTTTTCTAATTCCATGGTGATTCTCTTGGACTGCGTGCAGGTGATACAACAAGCATGTAAAACACACATGTATTTCTTCCTGTTTAGCTAAATTTACAGAATCCTGTGTAATTTCTAGAATATGCTGTTTTATATTTTTTCCAATCTGATGTCACATGTTCACTGAAACTCCTTTAAATATTACAGCTTATTTATTTTCCAGTTTGTGAACAGCTGGAGTATTGTATCAGTTCCAACTCCTACGTTCCACTTCTTTTCTAGCTTGACCAATTTGTAAATATTTTCAGGCTGTTTACCTGGTATTCTTAATATTACAGGAAGAAGCAGAATTAGAAGCAAGCCCTTAGTAAGATTCTTAAAATTAAAAGCTTACATTGTCACATGGTGTTGTCAATTCCTCATTAGCATTAAAGTTTTGTTATGTTTCTGAATTGGCAGAAAGTTTTTCCATTATGCTGAGTTCATCTGGATCTTGCTGCATGCTGCAGTGAAACTAAATTGGGCTTGATTCTATTGATTATCAGAGCTGAGGTAATTTCTTTGAGGTGCAAATGCAAGTAATAGAAAGTCTTGAGCAGGAAAGTACATCATCAAGATAGGATGTGTTAGTGGCTCACTGAGAGAATACATATATATGTGTGTGCATGTGTATGTGTTTCTATATATAAACTTCTTAGAAGAATATCTGTCTGTATATGTATATATTACATGTACAAAGAATGTATCTGTGGCATAAGACTGCAAATCAGGATGGACTCTGGCACTGATGTGCTGTGCAATGTCCAACACTGATCTTGTCCTTAGTTTCCCATTTGTAAGTGGAAATTATGGCTGATACCCATCCACTGTATGTTGAAATGGCTATTTTATCCTAGTCTCTTCATTGGCTAACAGAACTTTCTTGAATAGGAATAAAAACTAAATATCTCCCATAGGAAAGAATATGTTTAGTGGCTGAGGCTATTTTACTTGAAAACTCTGCATTTGCACATGGTTCTGTATGGGAAACTGAACGTTTTCCCATTCCTTCTTAAATAAGTTCAACTGATAAGAACTTAATCTTGTCATCATGTGCCTAAAAATGTCTAGAAGTTTTGAAGATATTGTCCCCTGAAGTATAGATAGATTAATGGCAAAACCCATTTGCACCTTGCTTTGTAGTTGTGTCTGAACATACCCAAATATTCACAAGAATCTCAGGTCGTCTAAATGATATAAATTATTTTAGATTTTTTTCCTGGAAATCAGAAGGAACACCACCTATCTAATATAATTTCAAGCAAAATGTAAGATGTGATGATATGAAGAGAATAGGCTGATTTTGCTATGTACCTGGTAATATCCCTCATCTTTAGTCTTCAATACGTTATGTTCCTGTTAAGTATCTTTCATCAATGTGAACAGACTCTAACTAAGCTGTAGTTTAGTTTCATTGAAGTGTTTCATAGGTGGATGGCAAAGAAAGAAAGAAGAAACACCCAAGAAGTTTTCCTGTGCAATAAACCCCCTATTTTTGTCCATTGTGTTGGAAAAAAGTGTTACAAGAAAACACTAGCCTTTGACACCTTCATGAGACAAATCAAAGATGCGTGGAAAAGTATAACCAGCCATACAACTTGTGCTGGGATTTATACAGGAGTCCTGTTCAAATCATTTTGACTGTAGTCAGAGTGGTCTTGTGTGCGTCTCTAATGCCCACATCCATCAATTTCCACAAAATATGAAATAGCAATAAGTCTTAATTGTAATTAGGTATATCCCTGGTTCCAAGGAATTGATGTTGATTTAACTTACTTGACATTAATTTAATTATGTCAGGTCTCTATTGGTAACTATCAGAGAATGTATATGATTGCCTCATTATCTTGCTGTGATAGTATATGCCTGTTGTGTTTGCTCATTCTCTTGATGCTTGTTTACTCATGGCCCTCAGGGAAACCCATATTAAATATTTCTGCAATAATTTTTCCAGAAATAAAAAAAAAATGTAGCATTTTCTTGTTTTCCATGCTGACAAAAACCAGTTTGCATGATTTCCACAAGCTGAAATATATTGGTATGGATTTAGAAATCCCACCTTAACTTCATATGAGACAAGGATTTCTAGAAAGAACATCCAGCTGGGAGCTGGTATTTTCATGTGTTACATAAAACAGCATTCGAAGCTTTTTTGTCAGTCACTAAATCACGGTGCTTTAGAGTTCCATGGGGAAGCTGCAGCACTGTGCAGCAGCCACATGTGGGTGGCATGATGTGGGAACAGAAAGCTGTAGCTAATGAAAAACTAATGCTGCCTCAGTTCCCATATGACAGATCTGTACCAGTGTACGTCTCTAAGATTCTGTTAGCCTACTGTAACTGCTGTCATTCCTGTTACTTCTCTTGGGTTGCAGCACAGCACAAAACCTTTCAACAATTGGTTGCCTGGTATTTCAAGGTGATTCATGAACTGATTAAACAGAAACAGGGAGGGCTGTTCTCTAGGTACAATAATTTGTTTTTCCAGTTACTGTAGCTAAAGCTCACATCAGTCTCATGAAGCAGATGAGTAGCATGACATCATTATAGAACAATTAGAGGCATGCAAACCTCAGCATTTGTTACACACACATCTATATCGCATGAAGTATATTTACTTAAATAAGGTGGATATTTTTGATTTCATGATCCCTTCAAAAGCTGAGGATCTGCTCTTCCTACCATCTTGTGGCACTGTAAATCTGAGTTTGATTTCAATGAAGTTCCAGTTGTAAACCCAGGTTTGCTGTTGTAAAACTGGATCAATACTAAAATATTACAGAAACAATAAATGGAAATATTCATATATATAGAAAAGCTATAAATGCAGCATAACTTAACAGTGAGCTTGTGGCTCAAATTCATATATGAAATTTAGAAAACAAAACATGTTTAACTGTTTGCTTTTGAGGAGCCAAAGCTTCCTTCTTTGTTGACCAAAATTTCATCTGTGAGTCATTTGCTGTAAACCTTTCTTGAATATATTCACGAAGTCTTGGTCTACGGCAGGTATCTTGTATTATAATATGATTTTGAGGCTGACCAAGAAATTTGTTAGATGAAAACATTAATTTTAATTTTGAGGGCCAAGACTGAATGCTTGCACAGAGTTGCTGTTATTGTGTTTTTATGGAACATTTTTTGTGATAATAAGAAATGTAATGGTGCAGCTAGAGACCAGTTTGGAATTTTAGTGCTGATGATAGAAACATCTGTTACAGTCATGTATAGATATCATTATATCAGCAATCTCTTTTGTAGTCCTAAAATATGTAAACCTAATTGCATACACCCACTAAAGGAGGGAATAGTTGGTGGAAGAGAAAACAAACAAAAGAGGTGAGACCAGCCTTTCTAGCAAATCAGGACATGATTGTGGACTGTGACAGAAAATTAATATTGTCTCCCTGAGGCTTTTAGTGTGGTTTAGGGGGATTTGTTTAGTTTTTGTTTTTGAGCTGTAGAAGTAGGGATTCATTTGTTCTGCACATTTTACTATGGTTTTTGTAAAGAAACAGAACAAGTTTTTCCATGTACATTCTCTAAATGTGAATTTCTGTTTAATGTGGCACTGTTCTCCACACCTTCCCCCAAAAATAGCCCAAAAGCAATACACTCAAACCACAAATCCAACCAATTTCTCTTTTTATATTAGTGTTAGGCATTAAAGTTTGCAATGTTTGAAATGACAGGAAATCCTAGATCTTGCCTGGTTTCTTTCATGATGATGTAAAATGTACATATGTACTACATTCTAGATGAATACAGGTGAACACGATTGTCACAGGATGCAGCTTTGTGCCCTTTTTGGGGTCCTTAAAGGCAACACATCCTGTCTCTGACAGCTGTGAGGTCAGGAAATTAAAAAGAATCTCATAGGTCTTCTCTTGCTTTTAAAACCCTTGAGGTAATGTTTTCTCACACGTTGCTGTACTCTGCTTCACTTCCTTTTGCTGACTGCAAAATGGTTTGTGATAAGAGCTTTTCTCAATTTTTCAAATTCAAGTTTGTCACTGGCATAATGCGTCATCCCAGTATATACTGTTTCTTGTTAGACTGTTAAAAAATTTCTGAGTTTTTCCCTTGCTTTTTAGGATTAACAATTGTAGAATTGAAAGCAGTGAGTTGATAATCAACTTGAAAATCCAACAACTACAATTTATTTTAACGTGTAGTTCACATTCCTAGTGTGGAAAAAAAGATAAGAGTTTTCAAATTGTGAATGTTACAGCTTTTTTGTCATCCTAAGCTCTCAATTAGCTTAAGAACAATGGTGGATAGTGCAAAGAGTAACTAGGTAGGATATGTACAGTAACTACATTTTAATTCTTACTAAGTCTTTTCAGTCCTGCATTAGTATAATGAGAAAAATGCATTGCCTAGGTATGATCTAAGAATACAAAATTAGATATATCTGTCTCCCAAAAATCTGAATTTTTGAATTGTAGTCACTTTCTACTAGTCAGACATAATTTAGTTGACATAGTTGACTTTTACTCTTCCAAAATTAAGTTCTAGAATTTGTAATTTTCAGAATGAGCTAATAAACCTCTACAGTTCTGTTAAACATTCTCAGTTATTTACAGAAGTTTCAGGAGCCTTTCTGGTAGATTACTTTGGAGATGAAAAAGAATTTTTGCATCTATAAATAGGGCCTTGATGCAATCTTTCATTAGAGAAAATGCCAGATAACTAATGTGGACGCACATAGTGTGGTGGATAACAAAACAGAAATGATATGACTGAGACCTAAGAGCAGTAAACTTCTGAGTTATGTGCCTCTACCAGCATTTTCTAAGTCTCACAATAGTTTATGATTTATATATCAGAGAAACAGTGCCAGTAGTTAGTAAATATCCAAGCTTGAAAATGCCTGTTAATATATTGTATAACTTTGTGTTACTGACTTACATATGTAATCTTTGCAAGACTATAATATAAATTTAAAGACATTGTAAGGGCAGAAAACCCAGAAAACCTGTTTAACTAATTTTGACCAAAAAAAAATATATTCTCTACAACAGTATTGTTTTGCTACTGAAAGGGAGAATTTAATCACATTTGTGGATTTGCACTGCCCAAAGACACTCTCATGTGTCTACAGAATAGTCTTACAATGATTTTTTTTTCTCAGTTGCTAGGCATCTGTTTATATTCACGGTGTTTATGCATATAAACTTGGAAGAGTAAAAAGTCAGAAATAAATTAATTGTTTTGGAAAGGGACTGAATTTTCATTTATGAATTTTCAATTAAATAAAAAGATAAACAGGTAAAGTGGCACTAATTTGCAAAGCCTTGAGGAAATCTTTTTTTTTTTTTTTTTGTTACTCCCCTTCCTGTACTTTGGCATTGATGTTCTATGTGCATGAACTATGTTTTTGATGTCTTTCATGTCAGTAAGAGAAAACATAAACATTTCTCTTTTTGCTTACTCTAATGTTAGTATTATGATGCTCTATTATATTCATGGATTGTAAAGTTCTTACCTTTAATAGTGACTTATTCTGATGGATTTAGTATGAGAATATGACCTGTAACATCTGTCAGTACTTATAGTGTTGATAAGCTGAGTGAGGATCACATCTATGCAAAGATTTCATTTGTTGGAAGAGAGCTTGGTCTACATGTACACAAATAAGAGATGAGTAAAATTGTTCCTTACACCTATGCACCTCAACTTTGAGTGCAGTGAGTTGAGTCACATACAAAGCCTAGATGAAGGAACTCTAAGTAATTTTATCTATCCCACATTCCTATCTGAAAAATGAAAAGAGGTTGAAATGTTAAGGGACTTATGAGGTCTCATTGGATGTACCCTTGGCCATCCTTTAAAGAAAAATAAAATAAAGTTCAGGGCAAGTAGTGCTGTTGTTTCACCTGGGTGTGTTTTTTTTATATACCTTTCCCTCATTGTATAACTTTTACCTTGGCCTGCTGTCTTAGTTCAAGAGAGAACTAAGATATTATGCTGGCCAGGAAATAATCTCTCTCCTTTAAATTTAGGAAAACAGAACTTTAATTAGGAAAAATATATATATATATATA
>WBMV01009006.1:1235795-1252373 GCA_013396655.1 Campylorhamphus procurvoides | reverse complement strand
CCCCACCCCAGGGCGTTGGCTCCAAACCTTTTGGAAGGAATTCCTTCTTGGGCTTTGAAAACTCCAACACCTGCCTAGGACCAGAATAACAAGAGAGAGCCTCCAGTTGAGAGGGATATTTTGACAGATGTCTCATCTAAAATGACTTTTTTTATTAATAGTGCTAGCTTTTCTATTAGTGGAGAAAGCAGGAAATCTGATAGGCTGACAGGGAATTCATACCATATTGTTTAAACTATAATAATGTGACCAGATTTCATGGGGTGTCCCTTTCAGTAACTTTAAAAAAAAAAAAAAAAAANAAAAAAAAAAAAAAAGAAAGAAAAAACAAAACAAAAAGGCCACCAATTACACCAATTAAACTTTCAAAGCAACTGTCATAAGCAATTAGCACTGTAGATGACTACTGCTATAATGTCTCATGCTTTTCTTGGTAAAAGAGTAATTCTATGTAAAACCTGTTTAGAGTGAAATAAAGCACAAATAAAAAGGCATATGAAAGAAACAAGCAAAAAACATTGTCAGGCTAGAAGGACTAACAAATTATTAATCGCCTACAGACTATCTGAACAACAGGTATGATCATTTTCTACTGCTTTTTACAGGGGGATGATTTTCTGATTACTTTGCAGCTGAGGTTACTACTGAGAAGATGGATCTCTGAGAAAGGGAGGGTTTAAAGAGATCCCTTTTACTTTTCAAAGCTAGGCCAAAACAGTTTTTGGGGACTGACTGACAGTGTTGCCCAACTCTTTTTATTTTACTATGTTTTGTTGTTGGTTTTTTTTTTTAAACAGAAAGCATTTTGCCCTGATAGTTGACAATATCTAAATCTTATGGCTCAATTCTAGTGATTGTTTGTTTGCAACTGGTGCAACAACAGCACAAAAGCCATTCTGTTCTCATTTTCAGATTGTTTATAGAAGAAAATTCCAAATTGCTATAATTTCATGACTTTTCTGGCTTATATTAGGAAGGACTATCAATTGTTCATTTTCTTTTGATGATTTAAACCACCATCACTTTGCAGATCCCTAAAACTAAATCAATTGCTTCTATATGGTATGAAAAAGCCGCTCATTACTTTTTAGTGTGAGATTGTCTTCTAACATCATCCTACCCAGAAGCATGTTGGAGATTCTGTAGTAGTCCACAGTGTAATGTGCTAAACAGCATATTAAAAAGTCACAGCATAAATGGTGGTTGGAAGCAATATTCATCCTTCATTAGCAGTATTTCACTGTTTAGAAGAAATTCAGTTTGGTATTGTCACTGAGTGAGTGCAGTAATTTGATCCCTACTTCATTAGTCCTCCATCGCTGGCACTGCTGGCAGTGATTTGCACAATGCAAAGAGGTGGTTGTGCATATTTCATTGAAACATTGAAGCACATCTGAGTTTGGGAAATGGCAGCTTTCTGAAACACACATATGCTCTCTCTCTGAAGGCTAACCACCTTTTCAGAACATTGTTCTCCAAATGTTTGTCTTGTATTTGTGATAATAAAAAGTAATTTTATTTAATTCAGCATTATGGCTTTATTATTTCTGAGAGAGTAGTAGTTCCACTTCTGCCACACTGCTATACATGTGCAAACAATCAGATGTCATAGTTAGCTTGGGGAAGGTGAGGCAGTGCTAATATTGCTGTTCTTTCTGGAGATACCAGACAGGGAATGAAAATTTTCAACTGCTGAAAACGTTTTTAGGAGAGAACGCTTTGGGACTGTGCTGGACAGCATTGAGCATACCGGCAAGATGAGATTCATCAAAAACTCTGGGATAGTAAAGCAGGCTTCCTCAAATATTCAGTCTTCCATTTCTATTCCATCATTAGTTTAAAGTAAATGTGTTGCTTGTGGACAGACAGATAAGCAAAATATATTTGTTAAGCTGCATACTAACAAGGATCTTGTATATGTAGCATTGCAATGAATTATTTACCTATGGGTTAGCACTTCCTTAGCCTACATATTAATTTTAGAGTAAATCAGGACAATGTCCTGCTAATTAAGAGCTGGAAATTTTAGATAATACCCCTTATGATGCATAAAAAAGTCAAAACAGTAAAACGAATAGGGACGCACTTTGGAACCACCCTTGATAAGAAGCCTTTTGTATATAAAAGTTCTCAGAAACTGGGTTGGGTTTTGAACTCCTATCTCTAATCACATGAAGATTAGAAGCCATGGCATAAGCAAACCTGTTTTGATTAATGTAACCTCTTCTGTGCTGATTCAGTGTAGAAGGTTTGAAGGAAAAATACAGCAATTCCATCAGGAAGCCTTCAGAAAAACTTTCCTGTGTATAACATAAGAGCTTAGTTAAACTGTGCCAGACTGGGTACTATAAATACTGGTGGTGTGCTCTCAGTGTACTATGAATAGTACTGATCACATCACCTATAAAAAAGATTTAGCAGTAATGTAAAGCATGTGGAAAAAAAAAAAACAGAAAAAAAAAGCGCAAACAAAACAACATATAAAACAGCTGCCAGCTGTCTGAGATATAAAAAAGAAATATTTTTAATGCTTAGGTATCCCTCTGATATTTTTAAAATTCCTCCTGAAGGCTTTGATGTCGTCAGACATAAAATCACTGTGGGAGACATGAAACTGCCCACTAACCCAATCTGATTAATTATGTGGTCCTTTCTTTATTTAGTTGATCTCTGATTTTACCTGCTACTTCAACTGAGGTTGCAGTGTGTATGGATTGTGCAACGGAAATATAAAGTTATTGTAATTAAATAATACTTAAAATGTCAGCAAAGAGTTAACTGTGGCAATTCTTTATTGAAAATTCAAGTGAACAAAAAATATCACGGAGTAGGAAGACAGACATTTTGACTAGAAGGTCATTGTTCTATTAATAAGGAACTAATAGGTTTTCCAAATGAATGACTTGTATTTTCAATTTGAGGAGAGGTGAGAGTATGAGGTGATGGAACTGAGGGTGAATTGAGAGTTTAATGTATCAAGAACCTTTGTCACTGAAAAGATAGTGAATAGATGAATTCATTTACAAAGTGTAATGAATTCTTATTGAGAATTAATTATCTTGGCACTTAGTTCTTAAACTGGAAACATATTTGCCCCTTGAAATCAATCTTTTTTTCCCCTCATACCATCAGAAACTAGATAAAACTTCCTAATTTCAACATGCTCAAACTTAGAATTTATATTTTTGGTTGTGTGTGTTTGGGTGGTTTTTTTTTTTTTTTTCATTAACACATTGCAGTACGAGCATGAATGATGTTCCTATTCATGTTTTTAGTTTTAGCACATGTCTGAATTCTGACTGCACTTCTTTCTGATTATTGCTGACTTTTGGTTAAGTAAATGAATGTGATGGTTTATACTGTTAAGAGATGGAAAGCAGTGTTACACCCCAATGTGGTTGAGCACCTGGAGATGTAAAGAAAAAGGCAAGGATTATCTTGGAAGTTAAGGTAGAGGACAACACTGAAAGGATAAAAGCTTTGAAGATCTTGACAGGAAGAGGAGGAGAATCATGGGAGAATCAGTGTCTGTCATGGAGAGAAACATTCAGAATAACAAACTAAATGGCAAGGGAGACTACATAGCTTGTATGTGTTTCGTTTCAAAAACATATGAATGCAAGAGTAACTTTGTTGTCCATGACATACATTGCATAAACAGATAAAATCTTTAGGATCAATTTTACCTCTACCTTTTAATCTCTAATTCTACGCTTACAGTATGTTATAGAATAAATCTGACCTTCTCTAGAAGTTGTTGATGAAAGATAAAGAGTTACTGCTCTCTGAAAGATGCTACTTGTAGGGAAGAAGAAACATTGGTTATAATTGACATTTTTGCCAAGTTCAGTTGATATTTTGCAGGGCATCTCAGAAGTCATGTTGTATCATTTTTTACTCTATAATGATGTCTTTTTATATTACTGGTTACTGAACAACTGCAGTTCACCACACAGCAGGGTGGGAAAACTGGAAAAATCTTGGGGGAGAAAAAAGAAAGAAATCCCTCTTGATGCCCTGTCAACATGTTCATCATTCAATGTTTAAAATATTAAATATCTTCCAAAAGGGAAACGAGAAAGGTAAGATTAGAGAGTTACTGATTTCTAGTGTTTCCATTTTAAGAAAAAAAAAAAGTAGTGCTAGAGCTTTCTCTTATTAAAATGGTTTCCAAATTTCCATTACACAGGATCAGGTCTAAGAATGAGAATCAGGTTGTTTTTCAGATTATCAGCAGGTATACCTGCTGTCCCTGAAAATATCATGCATCTCGCTAAGTTTACTAAGAGACCTTTGCCTCAGGTATAAGAAACTTCCAATCTCTATTTTGTATTCCTGAAATAAAGAATTTTGTCATTTTAATGCTGAAAACATCAGTCTTCCTGATGAATGCATGGAAAGTAAAGACTAAAGGTGGAGGTTTTTTAATTGTTATTTCTTTAACATGCCTTGGTTTTGTAAATTGTAAGTTCAGTGTTTCTATATTTAGAATAAATTACAAATTTACTTTTGTAAAATACAAATTTCCTTCTTGTAGGAGAAAGTTGCTAACATGACTTCTACTATTTAATTGTAAATTTACTGCTTCAGCCATCTTCACAGAATAAATTCTGAAATCTATGAGATTTTTCAGTCAACTTAAAAAAAATAATCTACTTCTAACTAGTTGGGTTTTTTTTTCTGACTGGCAAAATGCATACGTATTGTAAACTAATTAGTCAGATCATGTAATTTTTGAGTGAAAAGGAGACTTCCAAACAACAAGGGGACATCCAAGTTAATCACGATAATACTGATTTTCTTATTTCCTAGTACATGCAGTTAACTTCAGATACACCATTGTAGCTTCCAACAACATAATTGATTTGAATGTTCTATTAGCTTTGGATATTCACATGACCCACTTTAGAAGAAAAAGGACTATTGGAAGCATTTTTTTTTTAAGTGAAAGGTAGAACTATATAATTTGTCATATCTCATTATTTATGAAACATTTTGTGAGTTCTAGAAAAAGAGGTGGTGAGTTTTTAGCCTTCTCCTGCCTTTCATTCAATTGTGTCACAGGTGTAGAGAAGATCCTTTTTAAGAAGACCTTAAGTATCTTTTTATTGTAGATAACAACCAGTAGTTTAGATGTTTCATACTCTTTTGATGATGGAGATTCAAAAGATTTTAACATTTTTGGATTTTATTTTCCCACCAATTCAGTACTGGGTTGATGAGACAGCACTGAGCCTTCAAATGGGCATGTAAAATAAAGCAACTTGTTCTGTGAATTCTGAGGCAAATAACCTGAGCTTTTGCATCGTTTGCATATTCCTAGAAAGTTGGTAGCACTTATAAAGGAGAATTTTTTGGGTTTGAGTGTTAATTTGTTTTCTGCCTGTCAATTCATATGTTTGTTTCCTCTCTTCTCTTTTGTGACAATATTGTTATTGAAGGGAAGTTATGGCTGCAATTGCTGTGAATTCTTTATAATTTCTTAAGTGCTTTAAAATGGGTTAAACTTAAAAAATGACAGCCTCCTAAAATCTAGACTTTTTCATTATTAAAATAGTATTCTAAATTGATCTTGTGCATAGACTTTTTAATAGCTTCAATTGTCATTGTGAATTGTGTGTTGTGCTCACAGAAATTCAATTTAAATGACAGGTAAGACTGATTTTCAGTATTGATTGCAAGCACTCTTCCTAAATAATTGTGAGGTAGAACACTCTTCAGTTCTTCAGTTTTTTCCAAGATCCTAGAAAAAGTTGAATGAAATTTGGATACTTATGCACATGGCTGCTTGTGCAGTTTGTTTTTGTAGAGTATTAAGGGCTCAATATTGCATAAATCATTAATTTTAGTTTGTATGTAAGCATCCAAACTTCAGAGCCCTTCCAGAATATTGTCTGAAGAGATTAACGTAGACTTCACAACCAGTAAAAATGTCATCTAATCCTATCTTTGCCAAATGCATGAAATGTGTTTCCAGATATGTAATAGATTTAGAAAATAAAAGTGTTTGATTTTTTAAAGCAGGTTTAATTGTATGGATGGGTAGTCAGGCTACATAACCTAGGAAACTCACAGCGCCAGTTCTTAACATCCTACTTTTCACTTGTCTCCTTAGTCACCATCTCACTGTAACGTTCTCTGTCCTAATAGTTTTCAAGTCCATATAGAGTAAATCTGGTAGTTTCAATTCTTTCATAGTTTGCATATTGCAGCTTTGATTAATTGGGAAGAAACAGGAAGCTATGTGGTTGCCTGCCCATGTTTTGTGATAAGTGAAGCTGATGATAATCTACCCTGTTAAATCTGTCCCAGTTAAAAATGTATGTAAATACAATAGTTGCTTTAAAAGAGTCAAAAAAAAAAACAAACCACCCAAGCAAACTGAAAAAACTCCAAAGCCAAAAAAACCAAAACCACAGTAAAAAAAACCCCTGCTTGCAACGGGTTGTTTAAGAAAAGAATAAAGATGTCCTCCCACCTATTATGTCACTGGAATTATTGACTAATTTCAGTTAATTTGAATGTATCTATGAGAAGTGTTTTAAAATAGTTCTGCTCATCCTCGGTAATTGACACAGTAGCTAAACAACTAGCATGAGGTTGATGTTCACAGCAATACCTTCCAGCTGCCTTGGAGATCCTGCCCATTACAGTGACCATGCCTTGCACTGCTTTACCCTTTCAACTACTCCTTTAATGGTCTGCAAAATACTGCTGCAGTGTGTTTTGAAATCTGCTTTTATCAGCCTAATAGAGAGTTTCCATTGAGAGGAGCAGGAGCTCAAAGAGGATGAGCGTTGGAGCAGTAAATCCTGTGCTGTTTTATGCAGTTTTATAAGCATCTCCGGCACAGATCACTTTATTAAAGCAACATCTGCTACAGCACAGTCCTTAGATTAAGGATGACAGCCATTTGCAGCCAAATGAACTCTTAAAAATAGAAGATATTTAAGTTTGACAAGGATTAATGTTTTATTAGCTTGCTAAATTCTGAAGGTTTACAATAACACTTTCTGTGGATGCTCTTTATATTTAGTCTAATCTAAGTACGATCTGCATCATCAGTTTTCTCAGCTTGACTTACATGTTTGATTGGTCTTTTGTCTATCTGTTCTCTGTCATGAAAAATCATGAGGCTCAGGGATATGACAGCAATATTTTTCCCATTATGGAAGCTCTAAAAATATATCAGCTGGGCACCAAGAGGAGGGTATGTCTGTTCAGACTTTCGTACCACATCTACTGCCATTGGGACATCTATCTCCAGTCACAACAAGTTTTTATTCAACCCTTACCACTATCATTGCTATTCATATTCCTGCCACAGAATCCGAACTTTGCTAACTTTAATTATGGATAGTTTCGGCATTTTGTATTCATTCCAATTAGCTTCTCATTCACACCATTTCAAACTGTTAGGACATAGTAGCTGACTCCAATGGCAACCTCTGCCTATGGCTAGAGCAAGCAGTGTATTTTGTGTTTTTATCTGCTCCAGCATTTACTCCTTTAGCTTTAAATTTCCACTTCATAGTCAGAAGTGGTCCAGATCTGTTTCTCAGAGCTTCAGTCGTATATGTAGTTCGTAAGTGCTGGGGGAAACTTTTACCTAAGGAAAAAGAAGTAGTTCTAACAACTGCAAGTAAAGAAATGAATGCTGCCATGCATTAAATACAATCAGAGAAACCTTTTCATTTTGTAGTGATTCAGTGTTGGTTCATTCAGTGAAAAATACATATTTTGAAGACAAATCACTGGCATGTTTAAATAGGATGTATTACAGTTAACTCCTGCATTGACAATAAGTTGCTGCCTAAAAGTCTCACTGGAGATTGGTGCCAGGTAGAAACTTGAGAAAATTGCAATAATAAGGAACAATCTCTTATCTGAAAAGCTTATATCTAAACAGACAAGACAGTCTGTTGAAAACTTTGAAAGAAATAGAAATGCAGAAAGGTTTGCTGTTAAGAGAGTCTCACAGCACGTACAGACAGAAAAATAATTCAGTCCTTGCTGCCATTTGTACTAAACCCAGGTAAAGATAACCATGCTGAACTCGTAGGAGGTGCTTCTCCTTTTCACTGTTCATCCATTTGCAACCAGTGAGGCTTTGTGACCCAAGATCCATTTTTGCTCAAGGGAGATCTGCCAAGTATAATTTTCTTTTCCATTTTTTGGTGAGCTACTGGATTAATGTTTCTATCCTCAGTATTTGTTCATTAATCTTTGCTATCCACTCAAAATGCATATAATAGAGTGAAATTAGTGAGACATATTTATTTTCTTTCTGTACAGTGGGTTTTGTAAGTGACCTTGGGCAAGACATTTAGCCCTTCTATGTGTCTTTACAGCTCCTAAACGTGTGTTAGGGCATTTTCTTACCATGTGGAACCTGCTATTTAATGTAACTGGTTTTTAGATACTATGGTAACAAGGGCTATATAAAGTAAGTAGGATACTTAAATTTAATATGGAATTGCTGGTTCAAAGGCAAAGCTGTAGGACTGAAAGAAAGATGTGTCAGAAGGACTGTAGATGATTGCTGGGGTGCTCTTTCCCTTACCTAAAAATCGTTTTTTTCCTTGAAAAGTTCTTGTGTTAATTGCTTGAAATTGTCTCAGAGGCTTTAGCATTATTTTCTCTTTAATCCCAGTCTGGAGTGCCATTTAGTAGCTGTCCAGAAATATTTCTCTCTGGTTTTCATGCTATTTAGCCATTTGTGCTCTAGTTTTTCCTTTGACCTTCTGGGTTCTTCAAATGCTGTTTGTAAAATGATAACAGTAGAAGAATCCTAAAAACTAAATATATTCATTCATTTAAATGCTTACTTAACTACAGACACCCCCAGGCTCTGGCCTCCCCCACCAAAAATGTGATAGAATATTAGATAAACGATAGATTTCTCAAGTTTGTTTATAACAAACAATATACCTCTAAAATAGCTAATATCCATGCTACACAATAATGAAGATGTTTTCTTAACTGCTTCTGTCCATCTCAAACCCAAAGGGAGTGATTTCTTCATAGCATATATATTTTTCTATAGCTACCTTTTGGTTAGCTGCTCATACAGAATAGAAATGCTGCAGATACTGAGGACTCATTAATAGATGAGACTTCAGAATCTTCGAAGCTAAAATCCACAAATATCTTAACGGTTTAAACGAGTTTTACTTAAGTGTTTAAGGCATTCACTGTAGATCTATCAGGATCCTATAGAGGATCCTGTAGTCTCTAGTCACTCTCTGTAACTCAACTACCTGTTTTTGAACACTGTACAGGAATGTGTAATGGATGGAGTTTGAATGAATTATCCTGATTATCTTAGAGCATACACACTTCACAGAATAAAGGGCTTTGAATTAAATACAGAAAGAGTGTCTTGAACCTGCAAACATGGTTCCACTGGAAAAGTATAGCTAAGGATATTAATGAGAAGAGAGTATTTTCATTTGGAAGAAGATATTTTTTTTGCAGTGGTGCAGAGCTAGCCATTGGTTCCAGTTCTTGTAAACTGATGTGTAAGGGATGCCTCTGTTCCCAAAATAATTTGATATAATGCCCACTGTGTAGCAGTAGATGAAGAAAAATAGTTAACACTTCTTGTTTCAGAGTGAGGCCATTGAATTAAACAAATAAAGTCTGTAGAATTTCAATCAATGGCATCTACTGTTTTATCACTTTATTTGGGGGAAAATGTAGTTAAGACAACATTAGTCATATCTCCCCCTCCCAGTTATAATATGTTAGCATATTTATTGATATCCTTTGATATGATAGTAAGTGGATCATACATGAAATAATTACATCAACCATGATGTCAATTAAGGAATTAGTACCAGAAAATTGCTAATAATTTATCAGTTAAATAATAAAAAATTATTAAGTTGACAACTTACAGAATTTTTTTCAAATACATTTAGTGTGGTCAATAAAGCTACCCTAATCTGTAGCTAATACCTCAAAGTATCAAAACATATTTACATGTATCATAGTAATATTTATAAAAGGTTAGAGTTCCTTGAATTCTTAATTTATTAAGAACAGCAACTTCTCTAGGGAAATTTTTCACTTTACTCTTATGTAAGGCACAGGATTTTGACTGTGGAAAGCTGATTAATAATGTATAGTTTTATGAGTAATACAAATACGTGTTAATTCTCTCAAATGTCATAGGAACAGTTCTCATACCTGGGGGAAGGAAAATGCTTGCTGCACTTCTGCTTTTGCCTTCACAAAATTTGGATGCATGACTATACTTACCTTAGTTTGTAAAACGTAGCAGAGTTCTTCAAAGATGTCAAATGGTAGTACATTTGTTTTGGTAGGAAGGTAGGATGATAGGCTTCTCTTCTGACTAGCAGAATTTTGCTTCATTAGGTACTTCAGTGATTGCCATTATTGAAAACCCTCAGGCAAATACGTACTCTTGAAGAAATAGCATGTGGATTATTCCACTGTTTGGCAGAGTTTGGTCCATTTAGTCTTCTATGTCACATTCATAGCTCCTCTAAATGAGCAGCTATTTCTGGAACATAAGCATCCATAAATTTTATTAAATAATAGCATAACTCTTGTTATCTGAAATCAATTTCAGTTCATAAATAATAGTTTTTATCATGTGGCCAACATAAGTATGAAATATGAAAATTACAAAAAAAATGCATGTTGAATACAGGTTGTTCTGGTGATCAGTCATAACAGGGAAAATTAATGAATGCATTGTTGTTGTTGGCAAAGATATAAGCATTACACTGTATATCATTATTATTCATCTTTATCCACATTAAGCCTTCTTTTTTCACTTTATAAATTCTTTTCTGTTTAAAAGAGAAGATAAGCGAGAGTTCTGAGGTGGCTTAGAAAAATAGAAACAGAATAAAGCCTCAATAAGTGTTACACTGGATGTGCTCTTGTAGAGTTAATATAGCTGGCCTATGTGCCCCTGAGCCTCAACCCTGTAATCCAGTGAAAGCCCAAGTTAATAACTACATGTCATTGGAACAAACTCTTGGTTGTCTAGTCAGATATTGAAGTCTTAATATGGATACTAGAAGCTCTGTAAGATTCCATTTTCTGAACCGTCTGCTTGCTTGAAGTACTCTACTCAAAATTACAGATGAAATCAGACATGATTAATGTCATTGATGTAATGAGCATTTGGTATTTAACTATATATCTGCCTTTTTATACTCTTTACTTTCTAGATTATGAAAGCCTGTGCAATAAGGCTTTTTTTGTTGTTGTTTTGTGTTGTTTTTTGTTTTGTTTTTTTTTTTTTTGTTTGCTTGTTTCAGAATTCTGTAATGGACAAGTTTATATCTTGAACTTTTTCTAGACTCTGAACTATAGTTTCTGTTACCATCTTAAAATCTCTTTTTCCACTGGTTCCACTGGTTTCCAGTGATGGTTCCGCTTTAGCTGTGCAGCAGTACAAGATTGTATATGAAGTCAGCATCACTATATGTGACTAGAATTAGATAAAATATGAACATCTACTTGTGAATTATTTTGTTCCTTGGCTCTGAGATGGCTTTTTTTCAGCAGTTTCAGGTAGCTTCATATTGCATTAACATCTGATTTGGAGCCTGCAGAGTGTGATTAAGTTGTGTGTTTACTTCAGCAAACTCTTAGAACTGGAAAGAGGGCAAGCAGCATTCAATGAATCTGTGTTTTGAACTGGTGCTAGGAGACAGTGATATCAGGGTGCTGACCTTCACTTGATTTGTGGAAAAATCATACTGTTAACTCAAAATGTTAATGTCAACAATCAAGTTTAAAAGTTCTAACAAGAAGTGATTAGATTAGATTAGATTTTCAGTTCCATCACTGCAGTTTGGATACCATATTAATGACAGAGAATAAAAAAATTAAGGAGGAAGTGTTCAAGAACTGGAAACCTAAAAAATAGTGTGTATGGGAAGCCTGATGCAGAGGGGAGTTTGCCATCTGGAGTTAGTGTTGTAACTTTGTCTATTAACCTTGTTCTCAGCCTTGGAGGACCTTCCAAAGATACAAAAACATCAGCTGGGACTTGCAGAGTATGTTGTTGTGGAAGGATGACTTGGCTGAAACTGGATGGCTCAGGAAATAGTGATCAGTGGGCCCTTTCACAGATGAATTGTTTCTCCATGATAGTTTAGACACATTCCCTTGATATCTTATGCTTGCTAATAAGAACACAATGGACTGATTCGTAAGCTGATCCAAATTAGACGTAAGGGAAGCCCTAGAAGAGAATTTGGCTTAGCACCTTTCAAAATTGACAAGGGAACAGTATGGAATATATAGCTTATGTAACACTAAGTCTTGTAATTATACACTTGTTTGAGCAGATGGATGTGCTATTTTGGGACTGAATAACAACTGAACATTCACTCTAGTAACTTGGTTGGTGAAAAAAAGAAAGCTTTTTCGGTGATGGCAATCTGGACAAATGTGCTGCAACTCCAAGAAGCTAATGCAGCTGGTGGAGGCAGAGCTCACTGCGGGCTGGCAGCCTCCTGTGCTCCAAGCCCACACCTTTATGTGTGACTCACTTTGTGTTCCTGCTCATACTCAAAGCCCAAGGCAGAGCATTGATCTGATCATGTAGTAGGGGTGGACAAAACAGATTATTTATGTTTTATCTGTACATCTAAAATACCAGACAAATGATCAAATATAAGAAAATCCGCCCTTGTATAAGTGTTGGGTGAAAAACCTACACACACCTAGGAATATCTAGTTATATGATAAGATTAGCTGGCATGACATTATATTTCACTCACATCTGTCCTTCATTTCACTTAGCTTTACTGGTGAAAAACAATACCCTTTCGAAGTTGTCTGCAAATTGCAATGACATTTGCAGTCTAAAATATTCAATTAGTTTTTAACTAATCTAGATAGTGATTCTATTCCTATATCTTACTATTCCAATTTTTTATTAAAATTAAATTTAAATCTATTTGAATATGCTGAATTACAGTATCAAATGTTCCTTTAAGAAAGGAAAATATGTTCAAACAAGTTTTGTGTTATAAAAAAAGAAAGCTCATGATGTACCTTTCTTTTTTATCTTTGGCCTTCACTTAAATTTTCCCATACTTTCAGTCGCATGTTCTAGTTAAATTCTAGTCTGTTCTGCAAGCAGCACTGCAGTAAAATGAAGATAACATGAGATCATACTGTGTCTTAAATGATCATGCAGCCCCTGTAAAATGAGTGAACTGACTGAACTAGACTCACTTCTGACAATTATACTGTTGTTTAACTCTGTACTGAGGAATCATACAATGGCAGTCTTATGGCTTATTTGATGCTTCAGTTGGTTTGGAATTTTTCATGACTGACTTCTAACTTTGCAGGCTTGAATGCCACTCTTAGAAGATGACACCTATGTTTGTAGAATAACTACTTCTCTGCCTGGAGAGAGAAATTTCACTCTGTTAGTAAAAGAGAATTGAAGCTAAAGATTCAATTAATAGTTCTACATTCTTGAAGAATATCTTACTTCTAATTTGATTTTCTGAAAGAAAATTCTTCACAAGAAGTCATGGTCTACCAAAAGAAGATATTAGCATAAAGTTAACTAGAAAGCTATTACAAAAATGTAATTTGTAGTGTTTTCATTTATCTATTATCATGAATAATAAATTTTTACTGAAAAAATGTCTTGGTGTTTCAGTTTCATGAATATTGTAATATTTGTATGTACAAAGTGGCTTCCCTTTAACTTCAGGTTGACAACAATTACAAGGACCTCTGGCAGCTAGAAAGTCCACATGGCAATACTAAGAATGTGGATAACCTTCAACCTAAAGTTATCCAAGTCAGGAGAGGCTCTACTTTATAAGATTTTTTTTCTGTCACCTTACATGTCAGTATGATGTATGTTATTGATGTGTTAAAATAATTTTCCAGATATTCTCCTGGTTATCCATATCAAAATACATGAATTATGGTAGAGCTTGCTTTTCCATTTTTGCTCACAGAGATCATGCAGATCCAGTCCTAATGGGCTATTAATGCCATTCTGATACAGCAAAACTCTTGTTTTTTCCTGACTTTTTACTTCATGGAGTTCTAGGAAAGAAGAACATTTCCCACAGACCATTTGATATCATGAATTCAGTTCCTTGATTATTCTCATAAACTTTGTGTGTAACATTAGAAGAGATGCAGCTTGTGAGTACTAAGAACAGTTCATCACCCTACATCTTTTAGTACTTCTCTGTAAGAGATGAAGATATTGCAATTCTTCTGCAGCCTTATTAGAGGTCAATATTGTGAAATCACTTCAAGTAGCTAGTTACCTACAATTTGCCTTTTCTTAGTTTTACACTGTAGTTTCTTTCATTGTGTAGATCCTATAAGGTATTAGTATTTTCTTTGCTGTTGTCCTTATGTTTTGCAGCTATTAAAAATGCTCTTTAATGTTTTTACAAATTATAAATTATCTGGACCCAGGAATTGAACATGCATTAAGTAAAGTTGCTAATAATACTAATGTAGGAGGATCTGAGGACTCCTTCGAGGGTAGAGAGGGATCTTACAGAGATTTGGATAAACTAGAGATCTGGACAATCACCAACCATATAAAATTTAACAAGATTCTCTATCTGGGACAAGATAGTCATGGTTATACTTACAAGCTGGAGGGGGTGGGGACACAAGAGGCTGGAGAGCAGCCTCACAGAAAGAGAATGTAGGGTTTGGGTTGTTGGCAAGTTGAATATGCAGTGTATTCTGGCAGACAAAGGACCTGCCATATCCTGGGTTAATACTGCATCAAGCACAGCATTACTGGCTGCTCGAGGGAGGTGATTGTCCCACACAACTCTGTGCTGGTGCAGCCTCACCTTGAGTGCTGTGTGCAGTTTTGGGTGCCTCAAAATAAGAAGGACATCTATTAAGAGTGTGTCCAGTGGAAGGTGACCAAGATGGGCAAAGGTCCCAAGAGCCACACTTAGGAGTTCCATTGATTTGTTCAGCCTGGAGAAGAAAAAGCTGGGTGTGACCTAATCCCAGTCTACAGGTTCCTCAATGTGTGCAGTGGAGGGGTGGGTGCTGATTTCCTTTCTCTGGTGATCAGCAATAGGACACAAGGAAATGGAGTGAAGCTGTGTCAGGAGAAGTTCAGACTGGACATTAAGAAGAGGTTCCTCACTGAGAGGGTGGTCAGTCACTGTAACAGGTTCTGCAGAGAAGCGGTTGTGCTCTTAATCATACGATTTAGTTTTAAGTCTTCTCATGACAAGCAGGGAGTTGAACTAAATGATCCTTGTGGGTTCCCTTCCAACCTGAGATATTCTATGATATCCTGGAAATTCCATATTTACTATATTCTCATATTAAATTTACTAAAGATTTTTACAAATAGTCTATTCTGACAGTTTCTGTTTATAAAACATCAGTGTCAAAATCAATCCATATTCTTTGTCATCAATATGTGATCTTGGCATGAAAAAAGTATTCTCACAACCTTTCCAGACATATAAAGCATCTTTATTTTCTGCAATATGCTATCAGGTGATTTTGCAGTTCTTAGGATAATTTGTGACTTTAGATAATTTTATGCTCACATTTCTTTTTCCAAACCTTTTAGCTCTTCTTAATGAAGCTTTAGTGAAGCATCTATTCTACTGAATCCTAGTGTCAGCTTGTGCTTTTTGTTAATCACAAAGTATGCAATTGTGCCTATAATTGGGAATATACTTGGATGCATAGGCAAGCTCTGTCTGTGCATATTGATTAACATGAAGTCTAATCTTTGAACTAAAGTTGCTTAAGAAATCAAGCATAACTAAGCTATCTGTAATGGGGATTTCTAGGATTCTCAAATTAATATCTCTATAGGAATTGAGCTGCAGGATGAGTATGTTTTCCAGCTTCCGTGTTTGGCATCAGCATTCATTGCAATAAATCTGATTTATTTTCACCGCGTCACAATGCTTCAAGGGGAGGCAACATTACATGTTGCCTGTTCATCAGTCAGACAGATTTGCGTTATCAGAAGGCCATTAAGCAGAGATATCCTGAACTGTATCTGTACTTTGGAAAGTGGACAGCTATGACTTTTATATTGCCTGGAATAGGTATTTTTCACACATTTAATTGTTAATGAAGCTTAATTAAATATTTAATTCTTGTAACTTAAAAAGTGTGTGAGAAATGGAAAATTATTGCATTTTATTATGTTTTCAGCAAGTAAGTAAACTCCCAGCTATTTGGTAATAATGCTAGACAGCTCCAAAGAAAGCAGTTTACAAGCCTTAAGCATGCCAAAGACGAGCTGACAGGACTGTTCTTGTCAGAAACTTTCCCCATTAACCTTAACTTTCACTGCTTGGGAGGAGCTTTCAGTACCTAAGTGGAAAGTCTGTGAATTAGGTGCAGTGCAATTAGCTATAGATCTGCTTTGCTGATATGTAAATTGTGACAAAGACTAAAGCACCTGATAATGCCAAGTACCCCAGTTTCCAAAGTCCCGAAACTTCCAAATAACAAATTGCAGCTTTTTCTTGCACTGATTCACAATAGCAATATAAGTTACACTTTCCCTTTGTAGATATTAGTGAAGCCAAACAACACCCC